>SKCR01022772.1:600000-776168 GCA_019454045.1 Zanthoxylum bungeanum
AAACGACCTAGTGAGTGAACAGTTTTAAAAACAAAAACAAACTAAAATACTTTACAAAACATTCATTTGTTTCTGAAATCGAAATCATCTTCAAGAAAATAATCTTTTCTGAAAGCTATTTCGTATATGAAAACCGGTCTCTTTATATGAAACTTTATGGAAACTCTTTTATGTCTGTAAAACTCTGAGTCTTTCTGTAAAACTGAATGATGAGCAGAAAATATATAAATATTTACCGCCCCTTTTACTTAATATTTTGTTTAGTTTCTCGGGTTTGATGAACGTTTTGATATGTTTTAGTTTATTTTGCAGATAAAATAATATTGGGACTTAATGAAATCATTTAGGAAGAAATATGGGTCAAATAAGGGCAAAAATTGGACTTGACATATTAATTTTGGAGATTGGAAACTTGAAAGGGCGTTTTAACGAAGTGCAGTTTTGGAAATTCCAATTTTGTGCATCTGTCGTAATTTGAGGCATAACTTTATACTCCGATATCGGATTGAGCTGATTCAAGTTCCAGATTAAAGAAGACTCAAAGATCTACAGCTTTGAAAGACAAAATAATTTTGAATTCTGAAGATTTCATGCCCGAAATTGATGAACCATCCAGAAGTGTGTTGTGTGTAATTATTAAAGTCACTTTCAATCATTTTCAAAGCAAAAAATAAATTAATAAATAAATAATAAAAATTATCAAATCATCACCAAACATGATAAGAGATTAGTGGAGCAATTAATAATGGATTTGGTGGAGTAATTAGTGGAGTAATTAGTGGAGCAATTAATAATTGATTTGGTGAATGATTTGATGGAGGCAAAATTTTGCCTATAAATACCAAGCCATTTCATTTGTAAAATTCATACTTTCTTCTTTGAAATTCCTAAAGAATAAATAAGAAGATTGTATCTTGTTTGTTTATTTATAGCTTTCAGTAATTAATTTCCGCTTTCGCACTTTCTTTTCTTTATTTTTCAGTTTTTACTTTACGTAATTTACTTTTACGCACATTACTTTTCTTTCTTTAATTTTCAGCAATTTACTTTCAGCATTTACTTTTCAGCAATTTACTTTCAGCATTTACTTTTCAGCAATTTACTTTCAGCAATTTACTTTCAGCATTTACTTTTCAGTATTTAATTTTAGCATTTACTTTCCGTCATTTAATTTCCAGTATTTAATTTTCAGTATTTTACTTTATGTCTTTTATTTTATTTAAGTTTTTTTTACTACCCGTAAATATGTGTCGTAACTAAGCCAGTTATCTGGGGTTGTGATGAAATCCAATATCACCGATTTATAAGAGGTTAGATTATAGTTTGGGTAATATAAAGATTTATTTATTGAGTCTTAATCTTAATGCTTTTTCATTAACTGGCCATTAATAAAATTGAACTGGGAAACTTAAAATGACTAGACATAGGGATTTTAAGTTTAAGACCTTAGACTCAATAGTCCACGATCTTCCTTGAGGATAGATAACCCTTTGATAGATTTCCTTACAGGATAGACATATACCTGTCGGGCGGGGGTAGCCATAATTGGAACTTAAACTTAATGAATCCAGATAATTTGGTTGACATAGACATATGGTTCAATTGGGTTAAACTGGGTATTTGTGTCTGACCATCGACAGAGGCTTACACATAATTTAGTGTTCCAGGTTAATAAATCAATATATTACCCAACTTTAAGATAACAACTTCATCTTTAAAATGATATTGGAAGAAATCACAACCCTAGATAGTTTTTAATATTGAATTTTCTTAAAACCTACTTTCGAACAATTTTATTTACTTGTTTTTAAATTTAGAATCGTCACCATTTCAAATCAATCAAACAACCTGTTAGATACTAGTAATCATTTGACCTCATAAAATTAATAGATTAGATATTAAGTCCTCGTGGGATCGATATTTTTATACTACTTGAACGATATGTGCGCTTGCGTTATACGTGTGTGTTTACGCCGATCACTGAATTCTTTCTAAAACTCTTTTCGTAAAACTGCTCTTTCTAAATCTCTTTTATAAAACCATTATTTCTGAAAACCATAATTCTGAAAACCTTATCTTTGAAAATATGTCTCAGAAAAACCTGACGTATGAGGGTGTTACGTCTCGCAGTCTCCCATACGCCTAAACTAGTGGTCTTGAGGTGTTACGTCTCACCGTCCCCCAAGCTACCAAACTAGAGCCAGATGTGCGGATCATTGCTATCATATCGACTCTGAATCTAGGGTCTAGGAACGTTACATCTCGCCATCTCCCTAGCCCTGAATCTATGATCTAGGGGCTCTACGTTTCGCCGTCCCTCTAGTCCTGCTCGACATGTGCACATGTTCTCAATCCATCAATTCCAATATTTGTACCAACTTACAACTGAGGTGTGTTTTTCCCCCATGCCTCTAAAATCATCAAGATCATACTTCAAAAATCATCATTTTCTAAAACATTTCTCAAAATATTCTTATTTATAAAACAATTGGAAATAAACTTGCTAGTGCCCTATGTGCTGAAAAATAAGTCTCAAATCAAAAGCAATTTAGTAAAATCAATTTGAGAAAATGGTCCACTCACTGATTTGGAATATGGCTGGCACTTTTTTCCTTTGTCAAAGAAAATTATGGTTCCTGGTGAAAAGCCATTCTGATCAGTATTCGAGTATGGTTAGCATATATAAGCTATAAACTAATCATGGTTATGGATGTAGGGGATGCTCATGCATGTTGCATACGTGTCTGGATGGCTAACATGTTAACTGACTTTAACATCCTAGGACTAAACTGAATCGGGATGAAACTGGTCTTACTGCGCGTCACGACTCCATGTCTTGCGAGTCGCGACACTCATACGATCATACCTGAGGAAGAGAGCATTTCATGTTCTGCGTTGTGACGTCAGATACTGAGCTTCGTAACTTCTACACGACCGACTAGAGGCTTCACACGACCGACCCGAGGCTTCACACGACCAACCCGAGACATCTTCAACACAACCTGAATCTTTCACACCACCGACCTGAGTCTTCCACACGACCGACCCGAGTCCAAAACTACTGACCTGAGTTTAATAAAACCTCAGAATTATTATAATATCCCGAAATCAATACGACCGATCCGAGTTCAACACGACCGACCTGATCCAGAGGTCATTTTCATCTCCAGTATGACTCCACACACACCGACCCGAGGCAGAGAGCCTCTCCTTGTTACGCGTCATGATGCTAGCGCATTGGCATCGTGACGCTCGCTCGATTTCAGGCCCAAGCACAAACTCTTCAAGGACAATGCCCAAAGCAATCACCAACACTATCATCCAAACTATAATTCAACTAAATCTAAACACATTCCATATCATCAATCAAACATAACAAAAATATCAACTTCACTCCCTTATCCTCCTTCGGTCAACCCCCTCTAAAATGGGAAACTTGGGCATCAACACAACCATGCTTAATCCATGTGTATAAGATCATATAATGCATGAATATGCTTACTAATAACTGCATTAAGCTAAAATGCAAAAGTGACGAACTAGGGTTAATGAATGACAATTTGAGACTTTATTTGCTTTGACCAAAACTGAAAATTGAGAAGATAGAAAGAGAAGGGAATCTTACCATACTTGGAATGAAGCTTGAATAGGTTAAAATGACTTTTAAAAATGAAGATACAAGGAGGAATTGGCATGAGATGATCCTCATTTCTCCATTTAGCTCTTCACATTTTTAGCTTGAGGAAGAGAGTGAATAGTCCCATATTTATAGGAGAGTGGCTGATTTTTTATAATGAAATGAGTGGCTAAAATTGTGCCACATCATCCAATTCTAGCTGATTCTCGAATTTACTGTAGCAGCCACGGTAATCACGATTTTTGACTTACTTCTGATTCGAATTTGAAAATATATCCAACAGAAAAGGTGTAGATCTCGATTTTAGCTTTCGACGATTTAAAATTCATAAAAATTAGAGATCATATGAATATGTTATAGCCCATATACTAAGGGCTGTCCGGAATAGAACAGCGAACAAATTTCGTATCGGAACTGCAAGGGATTTGCTGAATGTCCAAAAATTCATTTCATTTGCGCATACATGCTTGAACATGATTCATATCACGTATTATGCCACCTTTAGCATAGTAGACATTGGAATTACCAAGTATTAGTCGTCAGAATTACCGGGGTGTTATATTTTCTCCCCCCTTAAATAAGATTCATCCTCGAATCCTCTTTAAAATTAGAATTCTAAAATCTATCTAGGTTTGAAATTCTTGATGTTGAATATCTTACCACAAGTCACAATATTCACATGTTATTTTCTAAGTCACTAACTTCCAACTGGCTACATACTCATAACCAACTCTACTTCACCAATTATATCGTACTACTTCTAGACGACATTCCATACGTTGTTATTATACCATATGAAAATGTAATTACCATGTTGGACCTTCTATGCCACGACTTGAAAAGAATAATTGGGGATGTATTCAAATTGTCTACGTGAACCCTTACTGGGCTATAAGCTATTATGTATTACTTTTGTTCAATTTGGCTTAATAACTAAGGTCTCTATCAAGCTGATCGTTTACCATTTGGCTAGCAAACATATTTACCCTTCGTCTTATCTTAACATATGTTTTATGTATAATACCTCTTGCCATGCTAGCACATATCGCACCAAAGTTCGTGGGCTCTAGTGAATAATCCCTTGAATTCGTGACTGAGAGGTAATTCATCATCGTTATTCCATGAAATTTTTGCTGAGTTACACTAAGGTCATGCTATAACTATTATAATGTGTCCAAGAAATCCCATTTTTAGACTTCTAGTGATGCTCAACAATCCTTGCCTCAATCGGTTTCTTCTTAACTGGTACATTTGAGTTCCTTTAGAGATACTAGTGTCCTCTATGGTTAAGCTTTTTCATATCCTGCTGCCAGTTAGGGTGTAAATGCATAAAGGATAATCTTACTAGGTATTTCCTTAGCGCTAAATACTCGACCTTATTTTGTCATTCATTCTTTTAACTTAACTATTTATTCCTCCATTTTCCCCTTGCTAGGCTTCGACTGCTTATAAGTTATGTCCTTCAAGTTCTTCTATCTCTGCCTATCTGTGGAGATTAGAACTTCATAGTTCATGATCACTTCCTTCATGTACTTTTAGTTTTCTATCGCTGTTTGTTGATACCTTTTTATATCCAAGACATTAACCTTGAGTAGACTTCCTAGTGGTCCTTCCTAATTAGCTACAGATTCAAGAAAAAAAGTACTTATATTAAGTTCAATTGTATATACACTTGTGCTTAAGCTGTATTTCTTATTGTTCACATTGACACTATCAATTTATTTCTGATTATTATTCGTACTCTTCCCGTACTTTTAAACTTGTTACTACTAAAAATCTAGTTAACCCTCTTATGCACTAACTTACTCTATTTGCCTAGTTGCACTGCAAATATTCCATCTTTAATTACTCCCATAGTCTTATTCCTAATGGTGTGTTTCAAATAGAAACACATGAGTTATTCTCGTTATCTTCCTTTAACCTCCATTTAATAGGATTCCAGTGTTAGTCATTGCTGTTACACATTTCTTTCATTTCTTATCTAGTATTCTTTCCTACTTTATTCTATACCTGAAACTTCTGTGATCTATGTCTCTGTCTTCTTATCCGAAGATTATTATCTTTTAAATATTTCTTACCTTATCTTCCATGAAATTTTACTACACCACAGATTCACTTGTTTATGGGAATATCAACGGGAGGGACATCGATGTCCATCATTATCGTTGTTGTCTAACGAGGGTTGGGAGGGTGGGGAATGGTCCTGAAGTATTTTTCGGTTGTGGTGGTCTCACTGACTGTGTATGCTACAGTTGCACATGATGTTCATTTATAATCCTAGGATTCTCTTATTTACTCATTTGATTTAAGACTCCCACACTAAGGCACTACTGTCAGAAATTGTTTGAATTACCTCCTTCAACTTTACTCCTGATTTATTTCTGACTATTGATCACACTAGCCTTTACTAGAAATCTCTTTAAGGCTCATGCTATCTCAAAATCCTATCATACTTCCTTTGTTAGTCTTCCTACTAGTCTCTGTTTCTTAACCCTCTTAAGTCATTATTTCCCAGGAAGCTCTACATCAACTTCGATTGGTTAGGGTCTCTCTAATAATAATTTTTGGTTCAGGTGCTACTCTCCTACTAGTTCTTCCATTCTAGTATATTAGGGCTCTTTATAAGTCATATATTGTATTTTCTGACAGAATATCACTATGTTATGATCCTTATCTAGATTCTGTTGAACTCTTTGGTTCAGCTATTTTACTGTCTCATAATTTGTCTGTCCAGTTAAGCATTCTCATTTACTTGTTCAAATATTTACTTGAGGGGTGACTATATGCATTTTGTAGAGATATGCGAATATTCATACTGTTATTTTTCTAAGTTCAGCAATGGTCTGATTAGGTGTCTATACATTTCCTTTGGTTGGGCTACCGGGAAGAAGATTTATCATTCATTCGGTTAAAACCACATCGGCTACTCTATGTCTTAAGGTTCCATAACTTTATCAACCATTCTGAGGTCTCCATTTACATTACCGTTCTTGAGCTATGTTATCTATGTTACTATCAGTACTGAACCTCATTGTTACTTCCACTCATTTCTACATTATCTATTTCCATAACCTGTCTATTGGCTCTAAATGATGCTGCCAAGCTAGTGGTGGTTCATTCTTATTGGCTGTTTTTTAGACCTTTATTCTTGCATTAGGCTACGGCTATAACACTTAATCTGACTATGCATACTGGCACTTTTATCAACTCCTGAGTATCTCCACTTTCATGGGTCTGTCCCTTTAAACTTTCACAGATTCCTACTTATATTGGTCTGATATATGGTTTCTTAATGATACTGTAAATTTTCCAATCTTAGTTTATGTTGGGTTCTCTATTTTCTAACCTTATAAGCCTATTTGGTCCCTTTCTCGGAGAACCATCTCTCGGTGTTTTCTATTTCTGTCTTAGGATATACCCTCATCGGGCTTCCTTATGGTTATCAGTATATATGCTTGTTAAGGATAGGGTAAGAAATTTCACATCTCAAAGGAGGTTGGCGTTCTTGTTTTGGTGTACTATATCCTAGTAGAGTCTATTACTCATGTTAGGATGGGTATGAGATAGACTCTGTCAGGGCAGTTTCATAGTATCACTGAAAGGTGATAATGTGGTTGGATCAGGCCTTATCAACTATTCATTTTTCCTTTCGACATTCATTTTATTTACTTACGATCCTGGGTTCGGGTGTCTAGATTCTCTACGTCCCTTTTTGGTATCTCAAGTCTATTAAGGGTTTCCACAACTAATTCAGATTTCTTGCTTCTTTTATCTTTCTAACTATCCTTCGTTATTGGGGAAAACTTGTTATCTATATGAGGTACTCAAAGGCTATTAGATACGCTTGAAAGAATTTTCCAAAGAGGAAATGAATCTTACGAAAAGGGAAGGTACTTTACATAGGTCTACTTGAAGCTCTCTTGGGTGGATATTCAAAAAACTTTACTATCTGTTTTCATAACTTATCTTGATCTTCTGATAATAAACAAAGATAACTACAGAAGGATTCTCAGCTAGAACAAGGATTATGGTTGCTTTCCTATGGAAGAATATTTGAATAGCTTGGGAATTCTTACTAACCTGTCTATTGGACTTGAGGACGTACTCGAGGATCAGATAATGAAGAGGTAGTGCCTCACATACTAGTATCCCGAGCATACTACATATACAAGACCCCAACACTCTACCACTACAGTCACTGACTCCCTAGACCATGCTCTAATACCATCTTTGTAACATCCCTCTCCCGGAGATGCTACCGACAGGGAATATGTCGTCCTATCCTCCTAAGCCTCTGAATTTCTGACTATGGACAACACTAATACTCTATCTCAAACATAAAATCATACATAGGACCATTGCCTAAATCAATGACATAGTATGCATAAAAATACACATAACTGTATACTCAACATTATTTTTATTTACAACTCTGTTCTTGAACACTTTTAACACAACTTTATTATACACTATCTGGTACTTGACTTGACTTTGAATCTGACTGGACCTGGTGGACTCAAACACCCGAGTGACTGTCATCAATATCCATCCTCTCGAGCTTGTCCTCCAGGAGTACCTGCAAAACAAAAACACTGAGAGGGGGGGTTAGATCGTTTGAACGACCTAGTGAGTGAACAATTTTAAATACAAAAAAACTAGAATACTTTACAAAACATTCATTTGTTTCTGAAATCAAAATCATCTTTAAGAAAACAATCTTTTCCAAAAACTCTTTCATATCTCAAAACCGATCTCTTTCTGTGAAACTTTCTAGAAACTCTTTTATATCTATAAAACTCTGAGTCTTTCTGTAAAACTGAATTCTTTCTAAAACTCTTTTAGTAAAACTTCTCTTTCTAAATCTCTTTCATAAAACCATCATTTCTGAAAATCATATTTCTGAAAATCTTATCTTTGGAAACCTGTTTCTGAAAAACCTGACATATGAGGGCTTTACGTCTCGCCGTCCCCCAAACCACTAAACTAGAGCAAGATGTGCGAATCAATATTATCATCTCGATTATGAATCTATGGTCTAGGGGTGTTACGTGTCATCATCCATGTTAGTATCTCCAAGACTTGCCCAAGGATCCTAAACATGATTCTAGTGTGAATTAATCAAGAAAGTTTGCGGAATAACTTACATTGATCGGTTTTAGGATTTCAAAATTCCATGGATGTAGAAGCTCCAAGCTTTTAAAGTGAATTCCAAACTCAAGGGTGAGTTTCCCTATCACCTTTCTTTGACTCCTTAAGTGCTAGCTTGGATGAAATTTTGCAACAAAATTTCAAGAACATGAAGATGGGTGTTCGGCCAAGAGAGGGAAATTGAGAGAGATGAGTGAATTCTTAAGTCAAACTTGGGGTTTGTTGTGTTTTAAAGTCTAACATTAATTAGCCAACTACACCCATCATGAATAGTGACAAGTGATGTAAATAAAGTGGGTCCCACCACTTTCAAATTCCAAATTTGAGTTGGCTTACATAACACACTTTAAGCCCGGGTTTGTTTAATCCGACTAAACAAATTTTCCGTCGCTAAATAATTAAATCCAATTTAATTAAATAATTATACCTCGTAAAATTATTACGAAAGTCGCTTACGAATTAATTCCAAATTAATTCGTTCGCTTGAATTAAAATCCAATTTTAATTCCGTATTGAAATCCAATTTCAATTTAATATATCCAATATATTATTTTAGCCCAAATAAATAAATTAAATAGAAAAATCCAATTTAACTATTAAATTTATTTTACCGATTAATTTCAAATTAATCGCGTTCTCTCTTCTTCACGAATTCATCCCAGATTAATTCATGACGCAATTAATCCCAGATTAATTTTTCTCTCTGTTAATTAATCCTAGATTAATTCTTGCCGTAATTAATCCCAGATTAATTTTCTCTTTCATAATTAATCCCAAATTAATTCTGTTCGAGTCAAACGTCATCGGTGAATCTTTGGGAAGCGACCCAAGAGATCTCTGGATATGTTGGCAGTAAATACGGTTGTCGGACTATCCGACACGTGCGTACCGCGTACCACATTTTCACCAATTTACAAGACAGGATTGGCTTTTAACAAAGCACCGTGCCTACCCAATTCTCCAGAAATATTCAACGAGGAATATATAATATGTATCAGGCGTAGTATACATTGTATTGCGTAATACGATCCAGTATCGGATGTCGCATGCTAGGCCTAGGGCTGGAATTGTGTCTGCCCCGTACGAAGCATATATCGGATCACTAGCAACTAGTCTCTGTAATCGGATAATCATGACCTAGTCATACTATCCCGATAGCTGCAGCATTTAAGAGTACTAGTTCTATATCCATGCGTGATCATCATCTCTATATGACTAAAGTGATACTTCCATATTGACATCACACCCAATACACTACGATTCTCAGTAAACCCAGAAGAGGCGTACACAGAACCTGTTAAAGCTCCGGACGACCAAAACCAAAGTATACTGATTGTCGCAAGTATTAACAATGCAAGTCTCAAGTTAAGACCACATACACCGACCCTGATTCAGATTCCCATAGACACATAGTCATACTACCAATGGGACTCCGAGGGGTCTAACCAGAGGAAAACTGTTCCCGATCCAACGGTTAACAGAACCTCCTATCACACTTGTATAAGTATCCAATACTTAAATATATGATAACTATATCGTTAAGCTTCCATAACGCACACAAGTGTAATACTAGCCTATTCCGCATTATCGATGTCTAGTCTCGATAATACTACGACTAGGGATATTTAATGATTAAACCTTTCGTGGATTAATACTGTCTCATATCTTATTAATCCGGTACTAATCATATGGACTTTTATCATTTATATATCCAAGTAATCCAATTATAACATGATAAAAGAGCAATTTCCTTTGTCACATAGGTAATTTGTATAAGAACACTATGTTCTTTACAAATAGTGATGCTATAGGTCATAATTGTCCAACAATCTCCCACTTGGCCTATAGCCAATCACTCAAGTGTCCAACATACGGGTCGCTCATGCTTATGCTGAGATGTCGCTTTCGTCAGTGGATATGCAAGGTTATCATCTGAAACGATCTTTTCGATCTTCACATCACCACGATGTATGATCTCACGAATCAGATTAAACCGTCGAAGTACATACTTGGATCATTTATGAGACTGTGATTCCTTAGCCTCTGCTGTAGCCCAGCTCAACTGCTAACAAAACTACTCCTAATCCAATTAGGAATTTTATATATCCAAAATGCTTCTTTTGCTGCCTCAGCTGCAGTAATGTATTCCGTTTTTATTGTTGAATCGGTAACAATATCTTTCTTGGAAGATTTCCAGCTCACTGTTCCGTTGTTCAAACAAAATATGTACCCTTATTGCGACTTATAGTCGTCTTTATTGGTTTGGAAACTTGCATCGGTGAACCCAGTCACCTCAAGTTCTCCTTCCCCATAAACTAAGAAGGCATCCGTAGTTCCTCTAAAATACTAAAGGATGTTCTTAACATCAATCCAGTGACCATCACCTGGATCGGCCTGATAGTGACTGTAGATGCTCAAAGCATATGAGACAGCATGTCGCGTATATGTTTGTTAATGTACGAGTTCTCGGAGAGTGCCAACAACTTTTAGATCTATCCCAGTAGATCCTTATTCCTAGAATAATGGTTGCCTATCCCAAGAATTTCATGGAGAATTTTAATGAAAGCCAAGCTTTCACCGATTGTAGTATGAGAATGTCATTGCTAAGAAGCAATACATCATCAAAGTATAGGACAATCAATGTCAGTGCGCTCCCACTAACCTTATTATATACACAAGAATCATCATCATTTGAATGAAACCATATACCATTATGATATCATCAAAATGTTGGTTCCAAGAACGCAATGCTTGCTTCAATCCATAAATGGATCGATTTAACTTGCAAACCTTGTTTTCATGTTTTGGCACGACAAAACCGTCATGCTGTTGTATATAAACATCCTCCAAAAGGTTTCCATTAAGGAAAGCGGTTTTGACGTCTATCTTCCATATTTCATAATCGAAATATGCAGCAATAGCAAGCATTATCCAAATGGATTTAATCATGGCAACAGGTAAAAGGTTTCGTCGTAATCAACACTATGTTGATGACGATACCCTTTTGCTACAAGCCTAGCTTTGTACATTTGTTTGTTGCCATTCATGTCTGTCTTCACCATGAAGACTCATTTGCTACCAATAGGCACAATGCCTTCTGGTACATCAACCAGTGTCCAAACTTGGTTGTATACATGTAATCCATTTCATAATTCATGGCACATTGCCATAAAGCGGAGTCGATACCTTGTATCGCTACCTCATACGTAGCCGGTTTATTATCCTTAATAAGATTAATATATACATGAGGTGAGATCAGAAACTCATACCTCTTAGGTTGTTTTCTGACTCTCTCCGACCTACGCGGTTCTTGTGTATTAGAAGATTGTGGAACAGTCTCATCCCTGATGAACTGTTCGTGTTCTGTGAGGGGATAGGTGCCAGGAACAGTATCACTCCGATTTTCATCAAGTTCTACTTTCCTCCCACTTATCACCGTAATGTTTTAATACTTTTGTCGGTCTGTTTTTCTACTTTGTGTCGAAACGCTTTGAATTTATCAAAAGTTTACGACTTGTGTTTCATAAGATACACATAACCATAACGCGATGCAACATCTGTAAGGTTACGAAGTATTCATAACCACCTCTAGCCTAGCTAGACATGGGCCCGTATACGTCACTATGATCGAGGGCTAACAGCTCGGTGGCACGTACACCTTTACCGCTAAAAGGCATTTTAGGCACTTTGCCTAATAAATAAGATTCACAGACGTCATATGAATTAGGATCAAATCCGTCCAAGTATCCACTATTCGAATGTGTGGATATACGAGTTTTGTTAATGTGTCCCAGATAACGATGCCACAGATGAGTTTCACCCGTGTTACTCAGTTTGAGCTTTTGTTTGTCATGTTATATGTTTGAGATTCGTTTATATTCAAAATATAAAGACCATTATTAACATCTACTGTACATATCAAAATGTCATCTTTATATACAAAACACCAAGTGTTCCTGAATACAAAGGTATACCCGCATCGGGTTATACTAGTTACAAAGATGATGTTCCTAGTCAAACTAGGTACAAAATAACAATCACCTAATGTAATTACATGCCCCAAGGGCAGATACAAAACATAGGTCCCAATGGCCAAAACAGCGACTCTCGTCCCATTTTCGACTCGTAGGTCAATCTCATCTGAAGCCAGTATCCTGCTAATCAGCAGATCCTGCACACCAGTACATATCTGAGTACCACATCCAGAATCAAAAATCCAATTTTTAAAACCAGTAGTGGACATGTTTATAACAAACATACCTGAAGCCGGAGCCTTGCCCGTTTTCACTTCCTTCAACTCCGCCTTGTACTCACGGCAGTCACGCTTCCAGGGACCCCGTTTACCATAATGTAGGCAGACGTCTTGGGATATGTCCTTAGTCTTCCCAGAAAACTGTGATGATTTAGCCTTGCCCTTTTTCTTCCTTTTCTTCACACCCCCAAAAGCCTTCTGCCAAGCCTTGGCCATCTGGGATGTCGAAGTAAGGTGCGCCTCACGCTTCTTGCCCTTCAGAAGCTTTGACTCTACTTCTTTCAGCATCGACAATAACTCTCCAAGAGTTTTCTCTTGGTTCATCATGTTATAGTTCATGACGAACCCGCCCCAGGATTCGGGCAGAGACTGTAAGATCAAATCTATAGAAGTCTCGGCCTCGAAGGTTATGCCCAGCTGACCTAGCTGTTCGATATCAACAATCTTCTGCGACACGTAGTGGTCGACAGATGTACCTCTGACATACTCGAGCGAAAGAGCTTCTTTCATAATTCATACTTCTTAGATCTAAGGTTAGATATGTGAAGATCATTCAACTTCAACATCATACTATAAAGATCTAATCCTTTATCCTGACGATGAAACTGAGTCATTGCGGCAAGCATGACAGATTGAGCACTAAAGTTATCATCATAATGAGTCTTCCAAAGCTCATGCTCTACTATTTTCTCAACTCCGGGCTCAGGCCCAAGAGGTTTCTCTATGACATACAGTAACTTCTCGGCTCCCAGGACTATCCTGAGGTTCGTCTCCCAATCTGAAAAATTGGAGCCGTTAAAGACATTATCGCCCATGATGATGTCCCTAACGCTAATCTTTCCAGCCATCTCGATTGCAATAGTCCAACTATTCAATCAACGATTTCGAGTACACTCAAAATGCAATGGTTACTATAGTCCAACTATATAACCAACTACAAGTGGAGTATTGTCTTGTACAGTCTAACTGTTCAAAGAAAGCAATAAAAGATATTAGTCCAACTAATATATTTATAACGACAATAAATAAAATAAAAGAGCGCGTATTGGCAAATATTTAAACGAAATTACAAATTTAATACTAGCCTCCCACTTTTTTTCGGCGAGCCTCTAACCCTCTGTGGAGTACTCGGGAAACCCAGTTTCCTAGAGGGCTAGGATCCCGTTAAATAACACACAACCTTGACTTTGGCCAACAAGCTGTATGAAACTTAACTAGGTAGATCTCTAAGATCAATTGGATTCCATCCAATTTCTAGATCGGTAGGTGGACCTCCAAGTCCGAGATATATATCCAATATATATTTCCTAACCTTTTCCTCTGAATCAACTAAGCCTTGGCTTTGGCTCAACAAGCTTAATGATTCCAGTTAAGCGCGACCCATTGACATTGGGAAAGCTTCGTAATCCACGTCGATGTACAGAAGTGACCTTGACTTTGGCCAACAAGTCACAACTGCCCAAGACATGCGATATATAACAAAGCCTTCGTGGTTCAAACACATCCGCGATGGAAAATGATCTTGAATTTGGCCAACAAATCAAAGCCAATCTTGGATCTTGAGAGAGAACCACTCAATGGAAGGAAATCGCTTAATATTAAAGTGAGGGTTTTTTGCGTAAATTTGTAACCAATTTATTATCTTTGATTAGGTCTCATCATATACCCTTAAACATGCATTCTAAAAGCATAATAAGGCGCGAATAAAATTAATAATGATATGCGGATGGATATACGATAAAATTTGTTCCTAGAACAAATCCCTCCATTTCCTCTCTCCCGCTAGTACTTTACAACTTCTACCCAATTACATAATACATTAGAGAAACCTCATTTGCATTGAGGGGAATTGGTGAGAAGAGAAATACAAAGAGAATCAGAGGTAAAAGGCTGGACACGCAGGTCCAATTTAATAAATTCCAAATTTACAACAATTTCCAAAATTGCCCCCACCCAACTAATATCCATCCGATATACATTATTCATACAAATACATCCAAGTATTCACACAAAGCATGTTCTTCAATCAATCTAATCCAATTAATTAATCTTTGATTAATGACCATCCAATGTTCATACAACGATTTGATTTGCCCGAGTCCAACTCGTTTAAGAATAAATACTCAAAGTACGTATTCTTGAAATATATCGAACTACAATTTCAAATCCAATTTAAATTGTATTCAAAACTAATTCATGTTTAATTCCAAATTAAAGAATTACACTTATTTTAGTGCCTTAAAGACTTGGATTCCAAATCCAATCTATATGGGTCTCAAAGGCCCAATTAGCATCCAATACTATTCAATTAAAGTCCAATGGGCTTTCAATTAATTCTTTAGGCATGGGCTTTGGAAATTATGGATCCAACCCAAGATGTCAAGGCCCAAGTTAGGAATCACCATATGCCACACAATCAATTTAGGCCCAATTAAATTTTAAAGGCCCAATAGTCATATTTGGACTTTATGGAAATGGTTTTAGGCCCAATTGGATCCAACCCAATTTTCCAAAATCATACTTGGCCAACCAAGCCCATTAAGCCCAAATACAACAAATTAGTCCAATCCAATTTAAAGACTAATTTATATTAACATAATATTTTAAATATCACATTAATTTCAATTAATGTGTAATTACCATAATTAATCAATTAATCCAATGTTTCCAAAACACTAATTAATCTAATTAATCATGCTTAATTATCCAATTCATGTCCAACATAAATTGAAGCAAAATCAACTCATTCCAACATGCTCAAGCTCACGGCAATTGCATAAAATAACATTCAATTTTGATTTCAATCTAATTAAATCAACAATCAATATTCATTTCATGCATTTAACATATCCAATTGTCAAATTTCAAAATTTTCCATGAGCATTTCTAGGGCATACATTCGGCCATGCTAAGGAATTGGGGATTTTTGATCCAATCAATTTATCACAAATCCAATGATGCACAAATCCAATTGATCATCATACTAACATAACCAAACTATCAATTTAGACAAATCATGCTCCAAGCAAAATATCCCACTATCAATGTAGATTGGCTCTGATACCATTGTTAGTGTCTCTAAGACTTGCCCAAGGATCCTAAACATGATTCTAGTGTGAATTAATCAAGAAAGTTTGCGGAATAACTTATATTGATCGGTTTTAGGATTTCAAAATTCCATGGATGTAGAAGCTCCAAGCTTTTAAAGTGAATTCCAAACTCACTATCACCTTTCTTTGACTCCTTAAGTGCTAGCTTGGATGAAATTTTGCAACAAAATTTCAAGAACAAAAAGAGGGGTGTTCGGCCAAGAGAGGGAAATTGAGAGAGATGAGTGAATAGTTAAGTCAAACTTGGTGTGTGTTGTGTTTTAAAGTCTAACATTAATTAGCCAACTACACCCATAATGAATAGTGACGAGTGATGTAAGTAAAGTGGGTCCCACAACTTTCAAATTCCAAATTTGAGTTGGCTTACACAACACACTTTGGGCCCAGGTTCGTTTAATCCGACTAAATAAATTTTCCGTCTCTAAATAATTAAATCCAATTTAATTAAATAATTATGCCTCGCAAAATTATTACGAAAGTCGCTTACGAATTAATTCCAAATTAATTCGTTCGCTTGAATTAAAATCCAATTTTAATTCCGTATTGAAATCCAATTTCAATTTAATATATCCAATATATTATTTTAGCCCAAATAAATAGAATAAATAGAAAAATCCAATTTAACTATTAAATTTATTTTACCGATTAATTACAAATTAATCGCGTTCTCTCTTCTTCACGAATTCATCCAGATTAATTCATGACGCAATTAATCCCAGATTAATTTTTCTCTCTATTAATTAATCCTAGATTAATTCTTGCCGTAATTAATCCAAGATTAATTTTCTCTTTCATAATTATTCCCAGATTAATTCTGTTCGAGTCAAACGTCATCGGTGAATCTTTGGGAAGCGACTCAAGAGATCCCTAGATATGTTGGCAGTAAATATAGTTGTCGGACTATCTGAAACGTGCGTACCGCATACCACGTTCTCACCGATTTACAAGACATGGTTGGCTTCTAGCAAAGCACCGTTCCTACCCAATTCTCCAGAAATATTCAACGAGGAATATATAATATGTATAAGGCGTAGTATACATTGTATTGCGTAATACGATCCAATATCATATGTCACATGCTAGGCCTAGGGTTGGAATTGTGTCTGTCCCGTATGAAACATGTATCGGATCACTAGCAACTAGTCTCTGTAATCGGATAATAATGACCTAGTCATACTATCCCGATAGCTGCAGCATTTAAGAGTACTAGTTCTATATCCATGCGTGATCATCATCTCCATATGACTAAATTGATACTTCCATCTTGACATCACACCCAATACACTACGATTCTCAGTAAACCCAGAAGAGGCGTACACAGAACCTGTTAAAGCTCCGGACGACCAAAACCATAGTATACTGATTGTCGCAAGTATTAGCAATGCAAGTCTCAGGTTAAGACCACATACACCGACCCTGATTCAGATTCCCATAGACACATAGTCATACTACCAATGAGACTCCGAGGGGTCTAACCAGAGCAAAAATGTTCCCGGTCCAACGGCTAACAGAACCTCCTATCACACTTGCATAAGTATCAAATACTTAAATATATGAGAACTATGCCGTTAAGCTTCCATAACGCGCACAAGTGTAATACTAGCTTATTCCGCTTTATTGATGTCCAGTCTCGATAATACTACGACTAGGGATATTTAATGATTAAATCTCTTGTGGATTAATATTGTCTCATATCTTATTATCTGGTACTAATCATATGGATTTTTATCATTTATATATCCAGGTAATCCAATTACAAAATGATAAAAGAGCAAATTCCTTTGTCACATAGTTAATTTGTACAAGAACACCATGTTCTTTACAAATAGTGATGCTATGAGTCATAATTGTCCAACAGTCCCCTTACCCCTGAATCTATAATCTAGTGGCGTTCTGCTATACATGTGCACATGTTATGAATCCGTCAATTCCAATATCTGTACCATGTTATAACTGAGGTGAGTTTTCCCCCATGCCTCCAAAATCATCAATATCATTCTTTAAAAATCATCACTTTCTAAAAATTTTCACAAAATATTCTTATTTATAAAAAACCTGGAAATAAACTTATCTATCGCCCTATGTGCTGAAAAGTAAGTCTCAAATCAAAAGTAATTTAGTAAATTCTATTTGAGAAAAGTGTCCACTCACTGATTTGGAATCTTGCTGGCACTTCTTTCCTTTGTCGAAGAAAATTAAGGTTCTTGCGGAAAAGTAATTATGACATATATTCGAGTATGGTTAGTATATATAAGCTATAAACTAATCATGGTTATGGATGTAGTGGATGCTCATGCATGTTGCATGCATGTCAGGATGACTAACGTGTTAACTGACTTTAACATCATAGAACATAAATGGGTCGGGATGAAACATGTCTTATTGCGCATCGCGACTCCAGGTCTTGAACGTCGCGATGTGACCGGTGCGTAACCACACGCGTATAACGCAAGCACACATATCATTCAAGTAGTATAAAAAGTATCGATTCCACGATGACTTAATACCTAATCTATTAATTTTATGAGGTCCAATGATTACTAGTATCTAACAAGTTGATTGATTGATTTGAAATGGTGATGATTTTGAATTTAAAAACAAGTAAATAAAATTGCACGAAAGTAGGTTTAAGAAAATTCAATAATAGGAAACTATCTAGGGTTGTGAATCTTTCTACTATCTTTTTAAAGATGAAGTGGTTATTTCATGTTTGTGTAGTAAATTGGTTTACTAACCTGGAACACGAAATTATGCAAAAGCCTCTGTCGATGGTCAGACGTAAATACCCAGTATAACCCAATTGAACCATATGTCTATGTCAACCAAATTACCTGGATTCATTAAGATTAAGTTCCAATTATGGTTACCCCCGTCCGACATGTATATGTCTATCCTGTAAGGAAATCTATTAAAGGGTTATCTATCATCAATGAAGATCGTGGGCTATTAAGTCTAAGGCTGAAACCTAAAATTCCTTTGTCAAGTTTATTTTAGATTTACCAGATCAATCTTATTAGTGGCCAATTAACAAGACGCATTAAGCTTAAGACTTAATAAGTAAACCTTTAAATTACCCAAACTATAAAATAACCCCTTATAAACCGGTGATATTAGAATTCATCACAACCCCAGATAACTAACTTAGTTACGACACATAACTAGGGCTAGTAAAATAAAAGACATAAAGTAAAAATGATGAAAAGTAATTGCGGTAAAGTAAAAGCTGAAAAGTAAATTACAATAAAATAAAATGCTAAGGTAAAAGGATCAACTTTTACTACTACTAATTTAGAAATCTCCCTTAATATAATATATTAACTTGTGATGATATTACCAACCAGCCATATAGGCGGTAACCTGATTAAGTCAAATTAAGTCCGACTAGCCATATAGGCGGTATCAAAATTTGTCCATAAACCTTCCATATAGGCAGTAAGAAAGTTTAATTTCCAACCGACAAATCTGGCGGTATCCTTGCTTAGTCAGATTAAAACCAGTTTATAAATGATTACCAACCGGCCAATATAGCGGTATCCTCATTAAGTCAAATTTTAAATAGTGAATATGTTATATTTAAGGGAGATTAATCTAAATAGCAATAGTAAAAGAATTACCTTTCACCCTAGCAGGGGGAAGTTACCTCCTCATGGTTGAATAGTAAAAACTGTAAAAGTAAAGAAAGTAAATTACTATTATTACAGACCGTAATTAAAATTAATTACAAAATTGAAATTTAAAAGAAACTAGATAGAAAACTTCCTATTTACATCAGAGAATTCAGAGAGGAAGGTACATCTGAAACTGAAATTTCGAGCTCTATTTATAGGCGTCCAAAAGTGCCACGCGTCGCGACGCGCACGTTTCTTCTTGCATCGTGACGTGCTGACGTGTCAGCTTCTGATTGGTCGGCTTAGATTCTTATCTGACACGTGGTGATTACGGATAAGGTGATAAGGTGACACGTGGCAAGGCGGCTAGCAACTCAATGATTATGCTGACGTGGCGATGACATGGCGCTGATATGGCGACACGTGGTGATTGTGACTGTCGGCACCATAGAATTACGACATGTGGCACGCTGTGATTGGCTGATGATAATATGGCGGTGACGTGGTACGTTGACTCGGTCAACTGGTGATGTGGATGATGACGTGGCTGACAGGTGGAGTGACACGTGGCGACACGTGGTGATGGCGATTGTCGGCACTGTAGGATGATGACATGTGGCACGACGCATGTTAGCAGATCGGCTGTGATGGTGACATGTGGCACGACACACGTTAGCAAAGTCAAACTTCTCAGATTCTGACATGTGGACCTGGCGCACGTTAGCAAACTTACGACGCACGTTAGGCGTCGCGACGCACCCAATGACCAAAATGCCCTTTTGTCTGTTTTTCACTGTTTTGGCCCCAAATCACCTCCAGAATATCCTAAAACTTTATTTATCTACAAAATAACATAAAACACATCAAAATATTCACAAAAATCAAGAAACTATACAAAATATTAGGTCAAATGAGTGGAAAATAGTGATACATTTACCACTCATCACACCCCAAACCTAACATTTTGCTAGTCCTCGAGCAAAACACAAAATAAAATAACATAAACATCTTTAAAATAAAATTTAACTAAGCCACTTTCGTAGGGATCACGGTTGCATTTAGTGTATGCAACAAGCCTTTAAACCCCTAGGTGTCCCTAGTGGATGAGTTGTAGTCTCGTGAGGGTTTACAACAATGATACCCACAAACATTTTACAAAAGTTAAAAGGTAGTGAAACTAATGCACACAAAAGCAAAAAGACAAGAGAAAAGAGAATAAAGAAGTTCGTGACTAATTAGGTGAAACTTCTACTCCAAGTTACTAGATGTTTTATTTCTTTCTAAATTACTGAATAAGTAAATTCTCTGATTATATTTACCATTCTCCATATACACAACCAACAAAATATTAAACAACTCATTTTTGCCCACAACAGTCACAAGTGCAGTTGATAAGAGAGTAATATTTTTGTCCTAACGTTTTATCAGAATTCACACCTTTTTGTAGCAATGGAATAATTTTTCTGATTTTTTCTTTGATTTTTGATTTTTTTATTTATATACAATATCTTCCATCTATGTAGCGAGTGTTGGGTCGATGGCTCCCAAAACCAGTTGGCTTTAAGGCACCAGGTGTTAAGACACCCCTACAGACTTAATTACTCAGACTTCAGATATATATATTTTTGCAACATCCTTGATCCATGTAGCGAGCTTTGGGCCAGTGACTCCCAAACTAGTTGACTTTAGGGCACTAGGTGTTAAAACTCTCTTACAGACTTAATAACTCGTATCTCAGACGTTTTTTTTTTTTTTTTTACTCCATCACTTTTTGAGATGCTTCATCCAATTAAACTAGAGCACTGAATATTACAAACTTTTCAATTATAGCTCATGTCCGTATGTTACCATGCATGTTGATAATACCTGCTAACTGAGCATATGAAGATCCATGGAGAATTTACAAATTAAATAATTCAAAAGGAAATAAACAAAAATTAACTTGTTCCGAAATAGGTTTGAGATACGTCTCAGGAGTGGAAACTCCTTACTAATCTATCTCTTACCAATTTCACCTTTTTAGTCAAAATAAAAACAAAAACGCAAAATACTTTTGTAATTTTTTGAAAATTTTTCAATTTTTTTTTGTATTTTTCGAAAAATTTTGGACTAAATATAAAAACAACACACAACTAAAAACAAGATACTGATCAACTAATTCCCTCCCCCAAACCTAAATGAGACATTGTCCCCAATGTCTTAAAACAATAGAAGAAGAGTTTAGAAGATAGTACCTGGATAACTGAAATTCTACACGAAAAGTTAAAGGTTAAGATCTAGATTAATCCGACGCCTCTTACCATGATCGTCCTCGGACCAATTTATATTTGAAAGGATAAGGTCAATTTGTGGTTCATAGGCTAAGATTTGGTCAATTAAATCCGGAGCAGTTCTGGCAGTGAAAATGAGTTCTTTTAAAGGTTTTGACACAAACCCATTTCTCCGGGCATCATCAAGAAACACACAAAGAAAATCATAAAATCCTTCAACGTTGTACAGTCCAAGCGGTTTCTGGTGTATGTTCAGGTTCGCCCAAGATAACACTGTAAAAATTTCCTCCAATGTACCCAAGCCACCTGGCAAAGCAATAAAAGCATCAACACAGTTAATCATTTCTACCAGTCGTTCAGACATACCTGGCACAATTATTTCTTCTCCGTTTGATGGTCCAATAAGATTTGCTTCTGCCAAGGGTTTTGGGATGATACCCAAAACGTGACTTCCTCCCTCATGTACAGCCTTTGAAACGATCCCCATTAGTCCAAGATTGCCTCCGCCATATACTAAGTGTATATTCCTTGCAGCTAAGACTCGACCCAATTCCTGTGCTGCTTCTACGTATTGTGGCTTAACACCAACACTAGTACCGCAAAACATACAGATGTTTCAACTCGTCTTCTTGAAGTGGCTTCCATGTTTTACTCTGGATGTCTTCAAAAGTGCAATGATGTGTTGAATTTATAACACCTGAAAAGGGTGAGTAAAATAATAGCACTAGTACCTGCCAAATGACAATTATTAGTTAACAGTAAAATAAATCGTGATAGTCAAAAAGGTCTGGATCCTGTCGGAGAAAATAAAAGAAAACAACAAAACAAATCACAATTATTAGGAAAAGATAAAGAGATATAATATTTATAATAATTTACAGCTTGATTAACGTCTATGCGTCAGGGACAAGCTTCCCATCCAATTTTCTTATAAATTGGCAAACATGGTCTTTTTGAGTTAGATTCCCGAGACTTAACTGTTGTCTTTCTTTTTGAAATTGTGTATATAACAGACGAATTTCGTGATACACATATCCACTGGGATGCATCTCAAGAGTTTTAGATATATCATCCAAAGACTTCTTACTCAAGCCATCCCTAATGAAATTAATCTTATCTTCGCGGTTATCAGACACCATTCCTAAAGAACGACAACGAGTATCACAAAACATACGAGCACGTTTATAACAAACACACATTCTTTTGGCTCTTCTCTTTTTAGCATAGGTGATTCTTCCTAAACCAGACAGATGTGAAATAAAAGAGTCAGAAGACTCACCCAACAATCGGACCCGTGCTTCAATAATCCAACGAATGTCAGTAGGAATACCTTTGATCATCAGTAGTCTCATCCGTTCCAAGCGAGTTTTGTAGACTTTCATCAGAGATTTTTGAGGGAGAGAAGGAAATTGCTTGTGAAGATTTGCGAGAGCTTCTTCCATCCTGAAATGACTTAACCTGCAAAAACTAAACACACCAAATATAATCACACCAAATCACAATATATACACAAATTGCATGGGTTGCCTCCCTGCGAGCGCTAAGTTTAACGTCGTCAGCTAGACGTGACTTCTCGAATGTTAGGCTGGATATGAAAGTGTGACACTTTCTTTTTGTCGCCCAAATGGTTCTCCCCAGTAGTGCTTGACATGCTTGTTTTTAACCTTGAATGTTTTGTTGGAGTCGGGATCATGTATCTCAACGGCTCTATCTGATAAAACCTTGGTGATTAGGAATGGACATGACCACCGTGATTTTGGCTTCCATGGGAAGAATTTCACCCTTGATTTGTTTAACAGTACCTTCTTCCATGGTTCCAGTTGTATGCGCACTAACTTCTCATCATGTCTCTTCTTGGCATTTTCTTTGTACAATTTGGCATTCTCAAAAGGCTGTATGTGAAATTCCTCCAAGTCATTGAGCTGGTGGAACTGTTTCTCTTCTGTTGCTTGTAGTGCAAGAATTGGCCTTTTCAGTGCAAAAGACGCTTTATCTTCAGGCTCCACAGGCAATTGACATGTTTTAAGTTTGTCAGTAGAACTTTTCCTTTCATCAGAATTCTGGATGGTACTATGTATCACATCAAGTCTGAAACATTCCTCATTCTTTTCTTCATCTGGGAAATTCATGGCCTTGAAAACATTGAATGTTACTTCTTGGTCATGTACCCTCATGGTTAATTCTCCTTTTTGTACATCAATAATGGTTCGACCTGTAGCTAAGAACGGTCTCCCGAGGATGATTGGCAAGTCTGCATCTTCCTCCATATCAAGAACAATAAAATCTGCTGGGAAAATAAATTTGTCAACTTTGACCAGCACATCTTCAACTACACCTCTCGGAAATACGAGCGTTCTATCAGCAAGTTGTAGAGAGACTGAGGTGGGCATTGTTTCTCCAATATGTAATTTCCTGAAAATAGAAAAAGGCATCAAATTAACACTCACACCTAAATCACACAAAGCCTTACCAAAGTCATGTTCTCCTATGGTGCAAGGAACATTGAAACTGCCATGATCTTTCAATTTTGGGGGAAGTTTCCTCTAAATTATAGCGCTGCATTCTTCTGATAATGCTACTGTCTCGTAATCTCCCAATCTCCGCTTTCGTGAAAGAATGTCTTTCATGAATTTGGCATAGCTGGGCATTTGTTCCAACGCTTCTGCAAATGGAATGTTGATATGCAGCTTTTTGAACACCTCCAGGATACAAGCAAACTGGTTGTCCAGTTTGTTTTTATGAAGACGCTGATGAAAAGGTGGAGGTGGAGTGATTTGTTCTTTTTCCTTTGCTTCTTTTTCCTCCATCTGTTGCTTTGTTTCTTTTGGAACTTCCTCAGCAGTTGTTTTGGCTCCAACATCTTTGTTGATTTCAGTACCGCTTTTTAACATGATGGCATGACACTGCTCTTTTCCTATGTTCCTCAGATTTGGTTCAGTGTTGCTAGGAAGGTTACCTGGCGGTCTGTAACTCTGAGCATTGGCCAGTTGTCCAATTTGATTCTCCAGTGCTTTAATAGAAGCAGATTGACTTTGAATTAATGCTGCTTGGGATTGAAACATAACATCATATCTTGCTGCTTGAGAGTCGTGTTTTGCTTCTATCTTTTTCAAGTGGGTCAACACTTCTGTTATTCCTGATTCATTTGCCTGCTCCTGGCATTTGTTCTATTGTTGGAATCCAGGTGGTGGGTTGTTCATTTGCCTTGAATTGTTGCTCCATGCGAAATTGAGTTGATTCCTCCACCATGGGTTGTAGGTGTTGGAATATGGATTGTTCCCATGTCTGTTGAAATTGTTGACATAATTCACTGTTTCTTTATGTTGGTTTGGTTCTGGTACTCCTCCATATGGTGAACTTGTGGATCCAGTGGTAAGAGTCTCCATGAATTTGCATATTTGATCCAGCTTGGCGCTGACTGCTGTATTGGCTCCACTTTCATAAATTCCTGTAATTCTTTGGATCATGCTCCTTTCTGTTGGCCACAAGGAATTGTTGTTGGCCATTTCTTCAATTAGGTCACAAGCTTAGTCTTCTCCTTTTGCCATCAAAGCTCCTCCAGCAGCATCATCGATTGTGGTTCTCATCAGTCCAGAAAGTCCATTATAGAAAGTTTGGACTTGAAGCCATTTTGGAATCTCATGGTGAGGATATTTCCAGAGCAAATCTTTGTACCTTTCCCAAGCTTCGTAGAGAGTTTCCGAGTCGTGTTGTACAAAGGATGTGATGTCATTCCTCAGCTTTCCAGTTCTGGCTGGTGGAAAGTACTTTGCAAGAAATTTGGTGGCTAAAGTGTTCCAAGTTGTGATGGAACCTGCTGGTAGTGAATGTAGCCAAGCTTTAGCTCTGTCTTTCAAGGAGTATGGAAAAACTCGTAGTCTCATAGCTTCTTCAGCTGCTCGGTTGTAGTTGAAAGTACCGCAAACTTCCAGGAAGTTGCTGATGTGGAAACATATCATATCAAATTATAAAACTGTAAAAATCATATACAGGCGCTGTGAAAAGAACATATCATATCCTATAATATCATAAACAATATCGAAATGCATCAAAATCAAAAATTAATTCTTTTGAAATCATTCTTCCCCCCAAAACATAAATATGTGTGAATAAAAAATAAATCTTTGATACAAACTTTTCAAAATACATATCGAACGTCCACTGTTAAGTCGCGCGCCCAGACCAGACTGTGTACGAACCATGTCAACAGGGTAGTGGGCCAGCCATTTTCTGATGCTCTGAAACCTATAACAAGCACCCCAGCCAAGCCGGAACGGAACATATACAAGCGCCACAGAGGGTCAAAAATATTAAATCATCAAGCACCGTGACAAAAATAGATTTTCGAGCGTCTCGACAAAAATAAAAGTTTTACAGTTTAAGAACATCAAAATCACTTTTTAGCGCTGAGACGAAAACATATCATCAAGCACCTCGACGGAAACATATCGATAAATCTCTAAACATGAAAACGTGAATCAAGCGTCGAGGCGGAAATATTTTCTTTATCTTTTATAATCAAAATCAAAATATCTAAAAACTTTCTTTCTTTCTTTCTTCTTTCCTTTCCTTTTTCTTTTCAAAACACTTTTATGCCAAAAATCAAATACCAAGTTTTGAAAACATAAATCAAAATATCTGTTTATAATTCAGATTATCAACATCATAAAATTTCTTGTACCTCAAAACACCTTGAATTCACATTACTTACTTATACATATACCTATATAAACCACATAATTTTCACTTATACACATACATATATTCATAGTATACAAACATATACAGATAATCCAAATCACCCATGTCAATCAAAACCATTGCACATCATACCATATACCAGAAATCAAATCAAATAGCAAACATAAGACCTATATGGTCTATTCATAACAGAAAACTTACCCAGACGATCGAATACTCTGTAGCTGCAATCACCGACACCTAAACCTTTGCTTTGATACCACAACTGTAACACCCTGCCAGAGACATGGTGCTACTGGTAGGAGACAGAGATAACCCATCTCCATAAGCCTCCAAATTTACAGAAAATTGGGCATGATGTATCCTAAAACTGGACAACCTGGATCACAGTCCAACATCAAAACAAAATCTAAGAAAAACTTTAAACAAACAAAAATGACCTTAGGTCCACACAAAACACATCAAAATCAACACTTAAGGGCTTCATGTCCACAATGTCGATATAAATCAAATCTCTAACTTATTAATACAAATCAGAAGCTCAGCATGACAACAACATAATAACAAAAGAACTTAAACCTATATGACTTCTCCCAGGACATGTGAGGGTGACTGTCGCTTGGGTGATCTACGTCTCGAGCATGACTTCCAAAGCTGAAGTGGTTGACCCACTTGGTATCTAACCTGTAAAACTAGAAAACTAGTTTGGCGTGAATTATACAACTCAGTTAGTAACCATGCTACTATTACAACAAACAAATGAAACATAAACTACAAACAAACAAATCAAACTTATCAGCAGTTTATCAGAATTACTAAATTGTTACAAGTTTAGATTTATTAATTTTTATTATCCTTTATACTTAACCATGATAAATTTTTAAATCTACATATTCACATATATGCCAATCTATTAGCTAAACATTCAAATCACAAAAAACATCAACCCGAAAATTTAACATCCCCGATCTGGGAGATGCTACCGGCAGGGAATATGCCATACTATCCCCTGGGCCGTTGACTTTTTAACTAAAAACAACACTGATAGTTTTTTTCATTCCAAAATCTTAAATATGGGATCGTTGCCCAAACTTGACAACATAATATGCAAGTTCAAAATTAAGAACTGTATATTTAATAACGCTTGTTTTTATAACTTTAAAGATATACATTTTAAACTTATACAACAACTGAAACAACATCAATGACTAACACATGACTTCTTTCTGACTCTAACTGAGCTCTCTCTTTCTCTCTGACTTGACCTGGTGGACTCCATACCCTAGTGATTGCTATTAGTATCCATCCTCCCGAGCTTGTCCTCCATGAACCTGCAAAATAAAACACTGGGAGCGGGGGAGAGTTAGATCGTTTGAACGATTTAAGTGTGTGGACAATTTTATAAATATATACTAAAATGCTTTTGAAAACATATGGTTCTAAAATCCAAATTATCTCAAATTTATCTTTTATGAAATCTCTTTTATTAACTGAAAACAACTTCTTTCTTTCTGGAAAACTTTCCTGAAATCTGCTTTACTAGAAATCTCTTATAAACTGATTTTTCGGAAAACTTTAATTCTAGAAAACTTTTCTTTAGAAACTATCTCTGAAATCTGTATCAGAAAAATATTCCTGAAAATTGATCTATGTCTCTGAAAACCTGACGTATGGGGGCGTTACGTATCGCCATCCCCTCATACTCCTAACTAGAGCCAGGAGTGCAAATCCATAACATTGGAGCGTTAGGTATTGTCGTCCCCTAAAGCATGCCGCTACCTGTCCCTAAAACTAGTGGTCTTAGGGCATTACATATCGCTGTCCCCCGAGCCACTGAACTAGAACTGTGGGTGCAGATCTATGCTACCCTCCAAGCTCTGAATCTAAGATCTAGGGGCATCTGTCATCCCTAGTCCTGAACTAGGATCAGGGCGTGTTACGTATCATCGTCCCCATAGTCCTCTACATGTGCACATCTCATCCGTCAATTCCATGTCTGTATCAAGTTATATATTGAGGTGGGTTTTTCCCTCATGCCTCGAAAAATCATAAAACTCATGCTTTAAAAAACTATCTTTCTAAAACCCATCATTCGTAAAACAACTGTAATAAAACTTATCTTTTAGAAACATGCTCTTTCTTAAAATAACTAAAATAAAATCTGGCTAACACCCTATGTGCTTAAAAAGTAAGTCTGGTATCAAAACATATAAGTAACTACATTTAGAGAGAATGGTCCACTCACTGGTTTAAAATCTGGCTTGCACTGTTTACTCTGCCGAAGAGAATTACGGTTCATATGATGATCTATAATTGATAAACTAGATTAGAAATAGACTGAGAAATTTATTATGGAATCATGCTAAATTTTATCTATTTAAATGATTGCCATCATTTCCATGCATATCATGCATACACCACGATGTAATGTATTTATACGAGTTGATACGAGACCCTTAGGGTGACATTTAACATGCTAAGGTGAAACCAAGATGAATAAAAATTATTTTGGGGAAATTTTGTCCACGCGTCGTGACGCAGGACCTTGCGAGTCGCGACACGTATAATTCCAGAAATGTATACATAAAATTTTCCAGTTCGCGTCGTGATGCAAGTCTTTGCGCATTAGGACGCGAACAATCCAGAAATGAATCTTCCAAAAATCTCCAATGCGCATCACGATGCGAGCCTTTGGGATTCACATGTTCGACACCAAGTTATCATCCTAAAATAATTCTTTAATCTCATTATCCTTCTTCTTCTTCTTCTTCTTCTTCTTCTTCTTGTCTTCTTCTTCTTCTTCTTCTTCTTCTTTTTGTCTTCTTCTTCTTCTTTTTCTTTTGTATAATTTCAAATTATCTAGTTGCATTTATGCTAATATGGGTCTATCCACGGCTGTTCTGTAGGAATTGCTTATTTTCACCTCTTATTTCTCTTGCTAGGTTATTACCAACTCTTAGATATCACTTAGCTTCTACGATTCCTTGCAGCTACCATATTTCTATTATACTTTGTACCAAGATCAATAACCTTCTTTGAACTTAAGTATACTTCAAGTTCCTCACTTCATTTTTATAGTATAACTCCCTTAATGGTCTTACTAAGTGTATCCTTAATCTATTCTTATCCGTTGTCTTCTCATGCTAAATGGTGATTTTGTCTTTTAAGGTTATGTTTCTTCACGTTCCACTATAACTTGAAACAAAAATATACAAAGATACTCCTTATTGCTAATAGAAACAATCGTCCCAATACATTTCTAGTTCTACTTGCTCAGTTTGAGCTAGGCATTTATTCTCTTAGTTTGACTACTTAATTGTCTATTTCCTTCTTGCTAACTTCTAATTACTTACGGCTTCAACCACTAAGTTCTGTTGTCTTCATCTTTATATTCATTTCTAATAGAAATCTGATTATCCTTACTTTGCACCGCCTTATTCCATTAACCTTCTTATTCTTAAAGTTTCTTTCTTAAGTTATTCCTATATTCACATCTTTAGTTTCTTTGGACATCTCTAGATTGTTCCTCAATAAATCCATTCCTTGTCATATTCTTTTCTTATTACACAACATAAGAATTTATTAGTTTTACTTAATACCTTTCTTTTTTTACTATCTGGTAGAACTCCAATCTTATTTCGACATTTATAAAATCTGCTACCATGTGGTACTACTAATCATAACTTTGTAAAGTTTATTCTTGTATTTCTGTACCTTTGTCATCATGTTTTTAATATCTTTTCCATTGTCGTTTTACTAGGACAGACCTATCTCCAAGTATTTTACTTGTCTTATATCTTCTATTATGCTTTATTCTATACTTGGGATTTCTGCAGTCTATGTCTCTATTTCCTTACTATAAGGATATCGTCTCTACATGCCTCTAGCAATGTCTAACACTACTACTAAACTAGTATTTTATCTCTTCCTCGCTTCATCTAGACAATGTTTCTTTTAAATCTCTCACTTAGGGCTATTTTCCTCTTCCATTCTGCTCTTGTACTATATTCAAAGGCTTATGTTTCGTTCTCCCTTCACTACATATACAATTGTTTCCAAAAATATCTCGAGGCAAACATCGAGGTCCATTTTTGTTGCTGTTTTCTAACGAGGGCTGAGAGGGTGGGGCTTATCCTGGAGTTTTCTGGTTGCGATGTTTTCACAAATTAACCGTGATGTGGTTACATATGCTGCTTATCTATGAACTTAGTAATCTCTTATCTAAATATATGGTGTTATCTCTCATACCTAGGTTCTTCTGTTAAAATCACCTGATTTATCTCTTTCAACTTTACTCATAATTCACGTCTGGCTATTAGTCATACTACCTCCTACTAAGAACCTCCATAAGGCTCATGCTCTTTTAAACGCCTGCCGTATGTCCACTATTATTCTGCCTTTCTAAATTTTTCTCTGTTACTTGACTTTCCCTCTTATCTCAGTTTCTTGAATCTCTTAAGTCCGCACTTAACTGGAAACCCCACATATTAATACATGTTGTGGCGTCGTTACTGATCCTTTAGCTTAGGTACTATACTTTCGCTACTTATATCACAATCAATACTGAATTCTCTTGTCACTTTCTATTCCCTTCTTACTGTTTCCATAATCTTTCTCTTAGCTCTAAACCATGCAACTGATACTATGGTGATTCGTTCTTCTGGATGCTTTCTAGATTTTTGCTCTATACTCTAGCTGTAAGTCACAGCGTTGCTATCTAATCTTCTTATCCTCATTGGTACTCTTTGTTAAATTTTGAGTCTCTTCTATCTCATAGACCTATACTGGTATTGGTCTAATATATGGATTTCTTCATAGTACTGAGATCTTGTCAACTCTAACTTGCATCAGATTCTTTCTCTTTTATCCTCATTGGTTCCTTTCTGGATAAATCACTCCTCAAGATTTGTTGTCCTTATCTCAAAATATAGTATTACGGGTATTGGGTTTTTTTACGGTTACCTGATACTTTGTATCCTGATAGGGTCTATTATTCATGCGAGATAAGTATGAGATTGGCTCTGTCGGGGAAGTTTCCTTAATCGGTATAACTGAGGGATGAAAATCTAGATAGGTCAGGGCTTTGTTTATCGGATTCTTAGGTTAAACAACTAAGTATTTCCACTACTGACCTCCATTTATCTGTTTACGGGCCTGAATTTGAAAATATGAAATTCTCTAAATCCTTTTCGACATCTCATATTTATTGGAACTACCATATCTATTTCTGATTTCATTCCTCTCTTATACTTCTTACTATCCTTTGTTATTCAAAGTACTTGATATCTATATGGGATATCATAGTCTATAGATTTAGCTTGAAAGAACTTCCTAAGGAAGGAAAGATTCTTATAGAAGAGAAAAAACCTTATATAGATCTATTTGGCATTCTTACTCTTACTCGGGCTTACTATATTCCTTTTACTAATATAAGTTCTATATATTTTTCCTTTATTTTCTTTATAGCTTCTTTCTCTTCATTCTTTCCTGGGTGGGTATCCTTAAAACTTTACGATTTCCTTCTGTCTCTTTACTTTCCTGTCTCTGGCTGTTTAAGCATCTATACATATTTTCTTTCTTTCTTATTGCTTTCGATTCATACTCCATTAACTAATTATTCTTAGTACTTTTATTTTCTAGTTTCATAGCTTAACTTGATCCTTTAATAATAATTTCGAATAGTCATGGAATGATTTGTAACTAGAGCAAGAATTAGGGTTACTTATTGGGAAGAAATTCGGGTAACCTAGAGAATGCTTACTAACCTGTCTATGAAGCTTGAGGACGTACTCGACGGTCTGATACTGGAGAGGTAGTGCCTCATACACTGGTATCCCAGACATACTGCGTATACCAGACCCTAGAATCCCTAGACCATGCTCTGATACCATCTTTGTAACATCCCTGATCCGAGAGATACCGGCAGGGAATAGGCCGTACTATTCCCTTGAGCCACTGACTTTCTAATTAAAAACAACACTGCTACTCTTTTTCATTCCAAAATCTTAAGTATGGGACTGTAGCCCAAACTTGGCAACATAATATGCAAGTTCAACATTAAAACTATATATTTAATAATGCTTGCTTTTATAACTTTAAAGATATACATTTTAAACTTATACAACAACTGAAACAACATCAATGACTAACACATGACTTCTTTCATACTCTAACTAAGCTCTCTCTCTCTCTGACTTGACCTGGTGGACTCCATACCATACTGACAGCTATCAGTATCCATCCTCCCGAGCTCGTTCTTCATGAACCTGTAAAACAAAACAATGGGAGTGGGGGAGGGTTAGATCATTTGAACGATCTAAGTGAGTGGACAGTTTTATAAATAGGTACTAAAATGCTTTTGAAAACACATAGTTCGAAAATCCAACTTATCTCAAATTTATCTTTTATGAAATCTCTTTTATTAACTGAAAACAACTTCTTTCTTTTTGGAAAACTTTCTTAAAATCTGCTTTTCTGGAAATCTCTTATAAATTACTTTTTCTAAAAACTTTATTTCTAGAAAACTTTTCTCTAGAAACTATCTCTGAAATCTGTATCCGAAAACTGTTCCTGAAAACTGATATATGTCTCTGAAAACCTGACATATGAGGGCGTTACGTATTGTCGTCCCCCCATATGCATAACTAGAGCCAAGAGTGCAAATCCATAATATTGGGGCGTTACGTATCATTTTCCCCTAAAGCATGCCACTACATGTCCCTGAAACTAGTGGTCTTTGGGTGTTACGTATCGTTGTCCCCCAAGCCACTGAACTTGAACTGCAGGTGCAGATCTATGCTACCATCCAAGCTTTGAATCTAGGATCTAGGGGCATCTGTCATCCATAGTCCTGAACTAGGATTTAGGGGCGTTATGTATCGTCGTCCCCCCAGTCCTCTACATGTGCACATGTCATCCGTCAATTCCATGTCTGCATCAAGTTCCATACTGAAGTGGGTTTTTCCCCCATGCTTCGAAAAATCATAAAACTCATGCTTTAAAAATCTATCTTTCTAAAACCCATCATTCGTAAAATAACTGTAATAAAACTTATCTTTTAGAAACATGCTCTTTCTTAAGAAACTGAAATAAAATCTGGCTAATGCCATATATGCTTAAAAAGTAAGTTTGGTATCAAAACATATAAGTAAATACATTTAGAGAGAATGGTCCACTCACTGGTTTAAAATTTGACTGACACTGCCGAAGAAAATTACGGTTCCTACGATGATCTATATATGATAAACTAAATTAAAAATGGACTGAGAAACATATTACAGAATTAGGCTAAATTTTATCTATATCAAAATGGTTGTACAAACCAATCTATTGAGCTTCAAATTCACATCAAGTTATCATCCTCAATTAATTCTTTAATCTCATTATCCTTATTTTTTAACTAAACCCTTAAGACTTTCAAAATTTGGGTACTCTATTCTACAATCACTTTCTTTACTTATCAAACTCCAATTTGCAATCCTTATCATGTCAATATCCATATTCTTTCATCATTCTTTCAAAATTCTACAATCTAAACTTTGGGTCAAGTTTCTTTACCTTTTTTTTTATTTCCTTTACTCTCCAAGCTCTCAATTGTTGCACATCTTCTTCTTTGCTTCTTCTTCTTCTTTCTCCTCTCTTTTCTTCTTTTTCTTCTCTTCTTCTTCTTCTTCTTCTTCTTCTTCTTCTTCTTTTTATTCTTTCTTCTTCTTCTTCTTCTCTCAAGTTTCTCTTTCTTTCTCTACATAATTCCCTCTTTGGAATGTGGGACTAGTATCCCCTTTTATACTAGGGGCCACTTAAAACTTGCCCCTTTAAAGAAAAGTGTAGAAACTTTGAGAAATTTGAAGATTTCTCTAGATAGGTCCGAGCACTATTCATCTAGATTTTGACCTGCGTTTTTGACCTGTTTTCGATTTGAATTTGGAAAAATATTCAGCGTGAAAGTTGTAGGTCTCGATCTCAGATTTCGACGATATAGAATTTATAACAATCGAAGTTTTTATGAGAAAGTTATGGCCCAAATACACTAGGCTGTCTGGAATAGAACATCGTACCATATAATATCGGAATTTTCGAAGGTTTAGGCGACTGTTCAACAAAGTTATTTCATGAGGGTACTTGTGTCCAGAAATGATTTATATTATGTGATACTCGTCTCACGAGGTAACAGTATTTGAGATTCCCGGTCGTTACAGAACATCACAAAATTAGTCATTTTACATCGAATCCATTTCCATTATATCTGACATTGAGTCAGATTTATTATACTTTATTATGATTAAACATCTTTGAAATATCATCAAATCGATATACATAAACACACTTCCTTCAATTCAAAACATACTTTCTTCTATTCGATTACCAACTATATTCAGTAACAAAACAAACTTACTTCAATACCAAAACAATCTTTCTTTAACCTTCTTAAACCATGATAATTTTACAATATCTTAACACTTGGGGTTCATTTAAATTCACACATACCGTAGCACACTTCTCTTATGTACATGCAAATATAATTTTAGAATTCTTACTCATATTATGTACATGCCAATACAACTTAATAAACACGCTTTATAACCTCTGATATTCACATAAGTTTCAAATTATTCATTCATTTAACATAAGCATATACAATCCATACATATCACGAGTTCTATCATACACATACATACACTTAGACACTACATACAACTAATAATTAAGCACGTATAACATTCAATATATTCGAAAAAACATCGTCAAACAATACAAACATATGGCTGGCTTACACATACAATACTCATACGAGACTCATTACCTATTTTAGAATAGATATGAGATGAATTCTGTTTGAATGTATCCTTAACCAGCTCGACTACTATACTACAAGAACATCAACCAATTAAACATACACACATATCATAGAACACAAACTCATCGCACGACCTCTCATACACAAACACATCCATGACAATACTCCAAGATATCATTCAAACACTCACATACATATATATGTTCAAACATACAAATATACATATTATTAAAAATACAAATGCCATAACCTTAACAATCCCCATATCTTTCATTTATCGATCATACATACATAGTTTTCCTATTTTCTATCTAGAAATCTTTGATACAAAACTTATTAATTAAACATATTCATTCAAAAAGAGTTTAGCTTACTCTCATTTCATATCATATTTAACCATTTCAATCTCTATACAAATAACTCACATGTATAAGTCAATAGCAACTTATTCATATACCGTATTCATATATAAGCTAATATCAAATCAGAAATCATGGTTTGCCCCATTTGCCGATTCCATATACCCAACCTATACATATCTTAACATCAAACTCATATACAAATATATGTTTATATACTTATACATTTACTTATTCATTTACTTACACATATTCATATTGTTATAGGTTTATACCCTTATGTACATCTATATATATACATAGATATTATGCTCATCAAACATTTCACTTCATATCAAAATAGTAACAAAAATTCATACATGTGACTGTCGATAAACTTAACGATACATATTCTCGTATACCGTACTCAAAATTACCTCTTAACTGTCCTCTTTTTATCCTAACATGTTAATCATCTATATCCATGTGTGTATGTATATATATTTAAAACACGAATTCACCAATTCAAGTTCTCATCGCATGTGTTACTTACCTGGCTTCGCCAGCACTCTAGGTCCTAGTCAAATCTGTCAGAACAAATGGTGAAACGCTGTCGGAATCGCAACTTTACAGAATTATTGACTTAATTAATAAGAAATTTCAGATCTTTCCGGGACAACCCAATGAAGTCCGATTTCAATATTTTCAGTTTCAATAATCCTAAAACATCATTACAAACTAACCCAAGTTATTGGTTAACTTAAATTCTTGATTTACGTATTTTTAGAAAATCTTCCGAAAAATTTCCGCAAACGCTACGGAAGGGTCCCGAACACTCCGAACCTATCCGGATTTATCCAAACATTTTCGTAATATCATATATAACTCATAACTATCATAAATATCAAAACACATCATTATACATAAAAATCCAATTTTACCGGAAACTTGCCTCGTTCCATTTTCACTCGGATTCTACCAAATGCACATATTCAATATACTTATGCTCAAAAAATTCAATTTATATCAATATGCTTTTCTACGAAGCCACTTAAAGAAAACTTAAAATTATTGATTTTTTATCAGGAGATCTTACTAAGATTTCGAAGGCATATACATACTCCTAAAGATCCCACAAATGCACTAGAATCGATTGAATTCTGATCAGAGACACTATTCACATGTGGGTCACTGGTTATCACCTCTTTTCCTCTTATTTTGCGTGCAACCGAGCACAGATCAAAAAAATCATTATCTCCATCTTGTAGTACTCTCTAAGAGCTTTGATTTGGCTGATGGCTCGGGCCGTAAAATGAAGTGACGAGTCGGGATCGAGAAACCCACCTTCACGCGCATTTGATATCAGTTTCGTCGAAATATGATGACTTTAGGCCGGTCGCCGGCAACTGGTAGGTGGGGGAGCACTAGCGCACCTTTCTGTAGTGGCACGCCGGCCGGCGCTGGCCAGTTAACCACCGACGCAGCCACACACACCAAACGCAGGGAGGGGTCGGGTGAGAGATATTGGAATCTTTTGTTTTTTCTACAATTTTAGAAACTTGAGGGTATTTATAGGAAATTTTTGAAAATTTATATTTTGACCCCCGCTAAATTGCAGTCAGGTCCCAACCATGGGGCTTCCTCTGAAATTCGCATTTTTGAAGCCCTTATGATACAAATTTCTAAAAGTATTCAATATTAAAATTATTCATCTAGGAAAAATGAGTTTGATGGTTCAAGAAGCAGCTCAATCGGAGTACATTTGCTATTTTTATAGCTGAAATAATAAACATTAACGCGTATAACGATATAATCAGAAATCACATAACCAGTTTTCAGAACCACACATTTTCCAACGCGGTGAAACTTCACTTTAAAATATTCCGATCTATTTTCCAATACATTAACTCTAATTCTTGATTATCATCCCATTCCAAATCCTTAACTTTAATTCGGAAACCTTCCAACATTGTTCCTAAAAATTCGAGATATTACATTAACTGAAACAGTAGACACTATCCATACCATAGGTCATTTAGTGGGGATGTAGTGAGGCAAGGGATATTATCATATAGGAATTGTATGCGGAATGGCTTATTATCATTTCTTCACATTTGAGGACCATGTCTTATCGCTAGATGCTAACATTAGTCATTAAAATTAGAACGACCACATGATGAATGTCATTGGAGGGTAATTTATATCCAATTAAATTATTGTGATTCAATTTTATGCCCAACTTGAGGGGAACCCAGTATGTTACACACAATAAAGTAAAGAGTCATTGGAGAACATGCAAAATTAACAATTACAACATGTATGATTGTCGTGGTAATTGTTTGAAAATGATTTTCAATATGTTTGTTTATTATGTAAATCATTTAAAGTGTAAGTCGGTGTTTGAAAATGATCAATAGTAGCTTGAGTATGCTTATAATAGGATTGTGGTGTACAAAGAAGGCTAAAAGTCGTACCATCGGTAAACACAACCTCCTATCACACTTGCATAAGTATCCAATACTTAAATATATGAGAACTATGCTGTTACGCTTCCATAACACGCACAAGTGCAATACTAGTCTATTCCGTATTATCGATGTCCAATCTCGATAATACTACGACTAGGGATATTTAATGATTAAACCGTTATGGATTGATACTGTCTCATATCTTATAATCCGGAACTAATCATAAAGACTTTTATCATTTATATATTTAAGTAATAAAATTACAAAATGATAAAATGCAATTTCATTGTCACATAGTTAATTTGTACAAAAACCACAATGTCTTATACAAATAGTGACGCTATGGGTCATAATTGTCTAACAGGGAATTGGTGAGAAAAGAATTACAAAGAGTCTAGAGATAAAGGCTGGACACGCAGGTCCAATTTAATAAATTCTAAATTTATTACAACAATTTCCAAAATTGCCCTCACCCATCTAATATCCATCTGATATACATTATTCATACAATACATCCATGTATTCACACAAAACATGTTATTCAATCAATCTAATCCAATTAATTAATATTTGAATTAAGTGATCATCCAATGTTCAAACAACGATTTGATTTGCACGAGTCCAACTCGTTTGAGAATAAGTACTTAAAGTGCGTATTCTCTAATTATATTGAACTACAATTTTAAATCCAATTTAATTTGTATTCAATACTAATTCTTTATTTAATTCCAAATTAAATAATTACACTTTTAATGTGCCTTTACGATTTAGATTCTAAATCTAATCATAATGGGTCTTAACATCCAATGTCAATTAATTAAAGTCCAATGGGCTTTCAATTAATTTCTTAAGGCATGGACTTTGGCAACCAAAGCCCAATAAGGAATCACCATATGCCATAAAATTAATTTTGGCCCATTAGGCCTAATTAATTATTTAAAGGCTCATTTATTATATTTAGAATTAATGGTATGGTTTTAGGCCCAATTTGGATTCAATCCAATTGTCCTAAACCAACTTGGCCCAACCAAGCCCATAAGTGTAAGTGTTCCTAGAACATGCCAAGATCGTCTAAGAGTGATTTGTGTGTGAATAAAATCAAAAGAGTTGCGGAAAATACTCACATTGATCGGATGAGTTCAAAATTTTTATGCATTTCGGTGGAAGCTCCAAGTCCTCCTTGAGTATTTCCAACACGTGGGTGAGTTTCCCTATCACCTTGATTCACTCCTTTAAGTGCTAGCTTGAAAAATTTTTGAAAGAAAATTTTGCCCTCCAAGGAAGCAAAGTGTTCGGCCATGGTAGAGAAAAGAGAGAGAATAGTTTTGTGTTTTGTTTTCCAAAAATAATTACCAATTTCTTTTTCCAAAAAGTGTATATACTTTTCAAAAAATAAAAGTCAAAAGTGTGTTGTGTAAGATTCATTGAATGCTTTCAACTACCACCATCAATCTTGTGAAGACATTTGATGTAAGTTGGTGGGCCCCACTTTAAATTCAAAATTCAAGTGGGCTTGCTCAACACACTTTGGGCTCGGGTTCGTTTAATCCGATTAAACGAATTTTCCGTTGCGACGTAATTAATTCCAATTTAATTTAAATAATAATGCCTCGCAAAATTATCACGAAAGTCGCTTACGAATTAATTCTAAATTAATTCGTTCGCTAGAGTTTCAATCCAATTTAATTTCACTTTGAAATCTGATTTCATTTAATATATCTAATATATATTTTTAGCCCAAATTAAATAAATTAAATAGTAAAATCTAATTTCACTATTAAATTTACTTTACCGATTAATTCTAAATTAATCGCGTTCTCTCTTCTCGAAGAATTTAATCCCAGATTAATTCTTTCTCTTTTAATTAATCCCAGATTAATTTATTACCGTAATTAATCCCAGATTAATTTTCTCTCTCATAATTAATCCCAGATTAATTTTCTGTTCGAGTCAAATCTCAACAGTGAATCTTCGGGAAGTGACCCAAGAGATCCCTGGATATGTTGGCAGTAAATACGGTTATCAGACTATCCGAATACGTGCGTACCCGGTACCACATTCTTACCGATTTACAAGACATGGTTGGCTTCTAGCAAAGAACCGTGCCTACCCAATTCTCCAGAAATATTCTTCTGCGGAATAAAAGTTCTTTGTCAGGCGTAGCATACGTAATATTGCGTATTACGATCCAGTACCGGAATGTCACATGCTAGACCTGAGGCTGGAATTATGTCTGCCCAGTACGAAGCATATATCAGATCTCTGGTAACTAGTCTCTATAATCGGATAATCATGAGCTTGTCATATTATCCCGATAGCTGCAGCATACAAGAGTACCAGTTCCGTATCCTGCGTGATCATCATCTCCTTATAACTGCAGTGATACTTCCATCTTGACATCACACCCAATACATTACGATTCTCAGTATACCCAGAAAAGGCGTACACAGAACCTGTTAAAGCCCCGGACGACCAAAAACAAAGTATACTGATTGTCGCAAGTATCAGCGATGCAAGTCTCAGGTTAAGACCAAATATACCTACCCTGATTCGGATTCCCATAGACACATAGTCATACTACCAATGGGATTCCAAAGGGTCTATCCAGAGCGAAGCTGTTTCCGTACCATCGGTAAACAGAACCTCCTATTACACTTGCATGAGTATCCAATACCCAAATATATGAGAACTATGTCGTTACGCTTTCATAACACGCACAAGTGTAATACTAGCCTATTCCGCATTATCGATGTATAGTCTCGATAATACTACGACTAGGGATATTTAATGATTAAATCTCTTGTGGATTAATATTGTCTCATATCTTATTAATCCGGTACTAATCATATGGACTTTTATCATTTATATATCCAGGTAATCCAATTACAAATGATAAAAGAGCAATTTCCTTTGTCACATAGTTAATTTTTACAACAACAACATGTTTTGTACAAATAGTGATGCCATGGGTCATAATTGTCCAACAATAAGGCCCAAATACAACAATTTTAGCCCAATTCCAAATTAAGCCTAATTAATTAAATTCTAATATTCCAAATATCACAATTTATTTAATTAAAGTGTATAGCCATAATTAATTATTCAAATTAACATTTCCAAAATACCAATTTATATAATTAATCATGCTTTATTATATTCAATACATGTCCAACATTATTGAAGCAAAATCAACCTAATTACATACTCTTGATGCTCACGGCAAAATGGATATTTTTTCATTAATTTTTATTTCAATCCAATTAAATCACAAATCAATATATCCAAGCATTTTAAACACATCTAATGGCCTAAAATCAAAATCACCATGAGCTACAAGGGTTCCTCCATATTCGGCCAAGCCAAGCAATTTGGGAAAAATTATCTAATCAATTTTTTCATAAAATTAATAATGCATAACTCTTAGTTATCATAATCTAAGCATACTCAAACAATCAATTTGATAAAATCATGCTCCAAGCAAAAATACCCAAATTCAAGATTATGAACCCTAATCCATTTCATGCTTAAATAGGCTCATGATACCATTGTTGGGTCTCTAAGATCAATCCCAAGATGTAATAAGCATAAAACATGTGTGAATACTCAAACGAATATATTGGAAATTATACTCACTTTGATCGGTTGTGTGGATGTGTAGAGAACACAAATTTTGCTCATTTGAAGTTGCTCCAAGCTACTCCTTGAATTTGTATGTTGAGCTCCAAGCTTGATGTTTGATTCCAAACTCAATGGGAAAGGTTTCCCTATCACCTTTGTATGATTCTTTAAGTGCTAGTTATGGAAGAATTTTGCAACAAAATCTTCCATTTGTTCTTGGTGGTTCACGGCAATAAAGAGGAGAGGAGACAGTATTTGGCTTTTGATATTTTTGATTTCTAAAATCAATTACCACTTATGAAAAGTCAAAACTAAATTTTAGTATATGCTTTACCAAAAGGCTAAGCAAAGTTTTGGAGAGAAAAATGCATTTAATGCCTCCAACTTCTCCCATCAATCAACTTTGACACTTGATGGACAAGTGATGTAAGTTGGTGGGACCCACTTTAATTCAAAATTCAAGTGGCTTGCTCAACACACTTCGGGCTCGGATTCGCTTAATCCGATTAAACGAATTTTCCGTCGTGACGTAATTAAATCCAATTTAATTAAATAATAAAATCCAATTCTAATTCCGTTATGAAATCTAATTTCATTTAATATATCGAATATATTATTTAATCGATTAATTTCAAATTAATCGTTCTCTCTCTTCTTATCGAATTTTATCCCAGATAAATTCTCACCGTAATTAATCCCAGATTAATTATGTTCGAGTCATTCGTCATCGATGAATCTTTGGGAAGCGACCCATGAGATCCCTGGATATGTTGGCAGTAAATTAGGTCATCAGACTATCCGAACACGTGCGTACCCGACACCACGTTCTTACCGATTTACAAGACATGGTTGGCTTCTAGCAAAGCACCGTGCCTACCCAATTCTCCAGAAATATTCTTTAAGGAATATATAATCTATAACAGGCGTAGTATACATAGCATTGCGTATTGCGATCCAGTATCAGATGTCACATGCAAGGCTTGAGGCTGGAATAGTGTCTGCCCCGTACGAAGCATATATCGTATCACAAGCAACTAGTCTATGTAATCGGATAATCATTACCTTGTCATATTATCCCGATAGTTGTAACATAATAGAGAACCGGTTATGTAACCCTGCGTGATCATCATCTCCATATGACTGAAGTGATACTTCTGTCTTGACATCACACCTAATACACTACGATTCTCAATAAACCCAGAAGAGGCGTACACAGAACCTGTTAAAGTCCCGGATGACCAAAACCAAAGCGTATTGATTGTCGCAAGTATTAGCGATGCAAGTCTCAGGTTAAGACCAAATACACCTACCCTGATGCGGATTCCCATAGACACATAGTCATACTACCAATGGGATTCTGCGGGGTCTATCCAGAGCGAAGCTGTTCCTGTACCATCGGTAAACACAACCTCCTATCACACTTGCATAAGTATCCAATACTTAAATATATGAGAACTATGCTGTTACGCTTCCATAACACGCACAAGTGCAATACTAGTCTATTCCGCATTATCGATGTCCAGTCTCGATAATACTACGACTAGGGATATTTAATGATTAAACCTTCGTGGATTGATACTGTCTCATATCTTATAATCCGGAACTAATCATAAGGACTTTTTTCATTCATATATTTAAGTAATCTAATTACAAAATGATAAAATAACAATTTCCATTGTCGCATAGTTAATTTGTACAAAAACCACAATGTCTTTTACAAATAGTGACGCTATATATGATAATTGTCCAACAAGTTTGGCATGTAGATCCAAGTTAGATCATGTAGGTTCAGATCGCGTAGCAGGTCAGGTTCCCAGAAACTAGTTTTCAGTCATGTACCTCTGATCGGGATTAGTCATGTTTAGGTCATGTCAGAAATCAGGTTAGATAATTCATGTCAAATTCAGATTCATATATTGTAGCTCATGTAGCCATTCCCAGGTTTCACAATTTATACACGGGTTAGGATAGATCCAAGCCACCATAAGTTTCAGATGGTTTTACCATAGGTTTGGTAATAGAATGCATCAAGAACCAATTAATGTTCTCAGAGTTTTCACGTCATGTTTAGGGTATTCATGTAGCATGCATGTTAACTTTCAGACATGTTCAGTTTAGTATTCAAGCTCAGCACATGCATATTTAGTTTAGTTTTCAGATTTAGCTCATCCATTTCTAGTTCGAACACTCAGGTTTAGCTCATGCATATTCAATTTAGTTATTCAGCTTCCAATCATGCATGTTCAGCTTAGTTTTTCAGGATCAACAAATGAATGTCCATTTAAGACATTTAGGTTCAGTTTATGTAGTTTCAGAACAGCATTTATAGTTTCGCTAATGTCACCATGTCATTAGATTGCTGATCATTACAGCAGTTCAAGTCACGTTAGAAATCATATCATGTAGTGTATGTCACATTCAAATCATATTCACACAATTTCAGGTCATGTTCAGGTTAGAAGTTCATGTCATCATTTCTAGTTTTCCAATTCAGATTTAGTCATGTCAGAATGTTCTCAGTTTCATGTAACTTCTAAACTGTCGGCATTCATGTCATGATTCAGTGTCCTATCATATTCTAGTTTCCATCTTACAGATAGTTCATGTCATTTTCAATGTCATGACATGTTTTCTGTTTTGTTTGTTGATATATACTTACCTTATCAAAAAAAAAATTGTTTTGTATTTTATCATATTATCATTTTCAGTAATAAGCTATGATACAGATCCTCAGCTCATATTGCAGTTTACATGTATGTACAGGAATCACGTCATGACTTTCTTTCCAGGTTTGGCGTAGCCTTTCAGAAAATTTTGTGATAGATAATTTGTATGTTTACATCATTTTGTCCACTCACTAAGTCATCCATTTAACTTATTCAATTCCATTTCATTTTTGCAGGAATCCCAAGTTCATGCAAATGGAGGAGACGAAACCCAACGACAATCATTACATATCATGGTCATCAGAGTCAGAGTCGGGCCCGTTATTAGGTTTATATCAAGTCAAGCCATAAGACATTGTATGAATTTATGTATTGTATAATTTATAGATATTAGTTTGTGTATATATATTATGAGTAATGCATGTATATGTTGGAAAATACTAAGGCCCCAAGGATCGAATACAAAGCAAGAAATACATGTGCGAATACAACGAGAGAGTTGCAGAATACTCACATCGATCGGTTGAGCGACGTGGGAGGCAACAAAAATTCTATTTTCTGCCTCTGTCTTGCTCGGCAGTGAGTTGTGTAGCAGTCCACCATTTTCAGTTTTTGATGTCATCTTCCAAGCTCCAAGCTTCGTCAAACGATTCCCGGCTCATTGGTGGACTTCCCTATCACCTTCGCATGTCTCTCGAAGTGCTAGCTCTTGTGATTTTTGCCACAAAAATCATCACACTTGCTTCCCATCTTCTCGGCATTTCCCAGAAAAACCAGTGAAGAAATCTCCCAAATGGGCTTGAGAGAGATGAGCAATTTTGGATCCAATTGCGTGAGAAGAGAGAGAGAGTGGAATGGTGTTGGTTTTTTTATGTATTTTTGTGTATCTAATACACATAATACTCTTTTCAAAAAATCAATAAATGATTTACTAAAATTTGGCTTTAAAAGTCAAACAATTAAAAGCCATACCAACCTCCATCAACTCACATCACTCATGAATAGTGACTTGCGTCAATCACTCAAAGTGAAAGACATCCATCACTTGATTGACGAATGATGTGACGCTAGATGTGACTAACGATTTGACGCTTGATTTGACTTGCGTGCCGAACTCGAATTCGAAATGCGAATGCGCTCGCAAACAATCCCGGGCTCGGGTTCGCTAATTCCAAATTAACGAATTTTTCGTTGCGATGTAATTAAATGATTACGCCTAGCGAAATCACTATTCACATCGCTAACGAATTAATTCTAAATTAACTCGTTCGCCCGAATTAAAATCTAATTTTAATTCCACGTCGAAATCCAATTTCGTATAATATATCAAATATATTATTTTATCCATTAATTCCAAATTAATCGTTATCTCTCTTTTATTGATATTTTATCCCAGATAAAATATCTCCGTAATTAGTCCTAATTATTCCCAGAATAATTAAAAGTGTGAGTCATACGTCATCGGTGAATCTTCGGGAAGCGACCCATGAGATCCCCAGATATGTTGGTAGTAAATACGGTCGTCGGACTATCCGAACACGTAAGTACCTAGTACTACGTGTATACCGATTTACAAGACAAGGTTGGCTTCTAGCAAAGCGCCATGCCTACCCAATTCTCCAGAAATATCCTTACAGGAATAATGATCTATATCAGGCGTAGTATACGTAGTAATGCGTATTTCGATCCAGTATCGGATGATCACATGCAAGGCCTGGGGCTGGTACAGTGTCTGCCCCGTATGAGGCATATATCGGATTATGAGCAACTAGTCTCTTTATTATCGGATAATCATGACCAAGTCATATTATCCCGACGGTTGCAACCTTTTTAGAGAACCAGTTCTATATCCCTACGCGATCATCATCTCCATATGACTGGAGTGATACTTCCGTCTTGACATCACACCCAACACACTACGATTCTCGATATACCCAGAAGAGGCGTACACAGAAACCGGTTAAAGCCCTGGACGACCAAAACCAAAGTATATTGATTGTCGTAAGTATTAGCGGTGCAAGTCTTAGGTTAAGACCAAATACACCTACCCTGATTTCGGACTTCCATAGACACATAGTCATACTACTAATGGAATTCTGAGGGGGTCTATCCAGAGCGAAGCTGTTTCCCGTACCATCGGTAAAACAAAACCTCCTATTACACTTGCATGAGTATCCTATACCCAAATATATTAGAACTATGCTGTTTGTCCCTCACAACGCGCACAAGTGTAATACTAGTCTTTTACGTATTTATCTATGTCCAATCTCGAAAATACTCTGACTATGGATATTTAATGATTTATCCTTCGTGGATTGATACTGTCTCATATCATTCTCAATCCAGGAACAAATCATAGGGACCTCCTACCATTTATATATCTTGATGATCTAATCACAAATGATAAGAGAGTAATCTCTTTTGTCACATAGTTAATTTGTACAACAACACCATGATCTGTACAAATAGTGACGCTATGGGTCATAATTGTCCAACAATATATAATATTTTCAGCAAGTTATGATCAAATTATATATATGAATGTTGAGTTTCACGTATGTATGACAACCAAATATTCATGTAGATAAGTCAGTGAGTTAAGTTATGTATTTGCATGTTAGGGGTTCAGGGTGATGGCTAGGTCATCACCTGTCGATCACATGCTTGGATTTATTGGGGTGTGAAAGAACGGAGCATGCATAATACAACCAAACATACAAGAATATTTATAAAAAATAATAATAAACATAATGACTAAACACAGCTATGATAATAAGAAGAAGCTGTATGCATATAACCAGAGATACCATAGAGCCAGCCAGAGATACCGTATAATAGGCAGAAGCTGAATAAATTATAGTAAAAATAATGGTGCCCTCAGGTCATACCGTTTACTAGAGTTTGGCTTAGAGATATCTGAATGTTGGATCCTTACTTAGTTGTTTCCAAGGGGATGGGAACTCCAAGAATTCCACTGATTTCTCTCCTCACAAATTTTCACTTCCAAGTTTCAGGGTTTCAGTTTTGTAAGTTTTTTTTAGCTAGTTTCTTGATGTTTTGTGTGAAGAGGTAACGATATGCATTATATTTTTGGATGGCCCGATGATAAGTCTTCTGTAGGGGACATTGTATGAAAGTTAAGGAAGGTTGTAAGGTCTAATACTAGAGAGAAACCATATACATCTGGACGGATATAAACACTTGAGTCCGACCAGATATAACCATCATCTCTGACTGGACATGTGTCATTTTTTCATTTTTATAGAAGGACTCAATCTATTTCCTTCTTAGCCAACCTCTATAAACCCATATTCTTTCCTTCTTATAAACTTTCCCCAATTATCTTTTTCCTTATTACCATCTTCCATAATTATCAATTTCCTTTTTAAAGGAGATTGTTCCATTCCCAACTAAGAAACCATCACTATAAAAGAATAGCTTTGCATAAACCAAAGAGACTCTTTTGGGATTCAAATTCTGAAGCTTTTTAACTGATCCCATGTAGAAAACAGTAAAACATATGCACCTAACAACCAAACAAATATCCAAAACCCTTGAAGTCTCTCTCTAGTATATAAAGCAAAGAACTAGCCAAAACTCTCAGACGTAATCTCAGAGTCGAGATACATGATCAGTGAAATCACTCACGTAACGCAAGCGCACGTATCGTTCAAGTAGTATAAAATGTATCGATCCCACGATGACTTAATACCTTAGTTATCAATTTATGAAGTTAAATTTTTACAAGTACCGAATCAATTGGTTTGTTGATTGGATGGTGATTTTTGCTAAAACAAGTAAATAAAACTGTGCGAAAGTAAATTAAAGGAAAATTCAATATTATAAAACTATCTAGGGTTGTGAATCCTTCCAATATCTTTTAAAGATGAAGTGGTTATCTCATGTTTGTGCAATATATCGGTTTATTAACATCAATCCAGTGACTATCACTTGGATTGGCCTGATTGTGAATCTATATGCTCAAAGCGTATGAGACACCAGGTCGCGTATATTTTTCAATGTACGATTTCTCGGAGAGTTTTCTCGAAAGCCAAGCTTTCGCCGATTGTTTTTATGGGAATAACATTTCCATGAAATGACATATATTATCATTATTGTAGGACAGCCACTATCAGTGCGCTCCCACTAACCCTCTTATATACAAAAGAATCATTTTCATTTTGAATTAAATCATATACCATTATGATTACCTCAAAACGATAATTCCAAGAACCTAATGCTTGCTTCAATCCAAACATGGATCGAACAACCTGCAAACCTTGTTTGCTAGTTTAGGTACGACAAAACCGACAAGATGTTATAAACATCCTCCGAAAGGTTTCCTTTTCAAGAAAGCGATTTTCCTGTAATGCTGCCATATTTCATAAATGAAACACGCAGCTTTAGTAAGCATTATCCAAATGGATTTACCGTGGCAACAGTTAAAAGGTTGAATCGTAATCGACACAATATTGATAACGATACCTTTCCGTTAAAAGCCTAGCTTTATACGTTGGTATGTTTCCATCCATGTATGTCTTCCTTGAAGACTTATAAGTACCAATAGGCACAATGTCTTGCGGTACATCAACTAGTATCCAAACATAGTTGATATACATGGAATCCATTTCGGATGTCATGGCACTTTGCCATAATTAGGGAGTCGATACCTTGTATCACTTCCTCATACGTAGTCAAACAGATTTTTATGGAACCTTATTCATAATAAGTTCTACACTGTTAATGTTTATCCGTTGAAGGAAATGGTAGCTCAGAGCGACTCATGATTAACCTTATCATGTCCAACAAAATTCGGTTACTCATTTCGGACACACCGTCAAAAAGACGTGTTCCGGGAGGAGTCCTTTTTGAAAGAATACTATACTCTTTCAAGTATTTTAAGAAACTTATTGCTTAAGTATTTTCATCATGGTCTAACCGTGATGGTTTAATACTTTAGCTGATCTGTATGTCTATTTCGTGTCGAAACTATAAAAGTTTCCGATTTGTGTTTCAAAAGAAACACATAACCATAACACGATGCCATATCCGTAAAGGTTTTGAAATATTCATATCCACCTCTAGCCTAGCTAGACATGAGTCCACTTGTTTCACTATGAACTAGGGCTAACAGATCAGTGGCAGTTACACTTTTACCAAGTAAATAGTATTTTAGGCACTTTACCCAATAAACTAGATTCGTAGACTTTATTTGAATGGAATCAAAACAGTCCGAGTACCCACTCTTCAAAAGTGTGGATATACGAGTCTTGTTTAACTGTGTCCCAGACAACAATGCCATAATTGAGTTTCTTCTGATCAAATCAGTTTGAGCTATTTGTCTGTCATGTTATATGTTTGAGATTTATTTATATTCAAAATATAAATTCTGTTATTCACATCTAATGTGTTTATCTCAATATCATCTTTATATAATAAAATACTTTAGTGTTCTAGAATATAAAGGTTCACCCGCAGTGGGTTAAACACTGATATAGAGATAATGTATCTAGTCAAACTAGTTACATTATAACAGTTTCCAAATTTAGGTACACACCTGAAGGTAGTTCCTAAACTTAGGTATCTACGGTTAAAACAGAGACAGTCGTCCCGTTTCCAATTCGCAGATAAATCTCAATCTGAAGTCAGTATCCTGCTCATAGCAGATTCTGAACATTTCTACATTTTGGTAGAAGTTCAACAGCTTTGGTTGTGTACCACACTAAGTATTTTAAAATCCAATTTTAATACTAGTAGTGAACATAATATGACAAAAATATTTGAAGTCAGAGCCTTGCTCGTCTTCAATTCCTTCATGTCTGCTTTGTCCAAACTGCAGTCACGCTTCCACGATCCTGTTTGCCAAAATTAAGGCAGACATTTTGGGATATGTCATTTATCTTCCCAGAAGACTATAATGATTTTGCCTTTGCCATTTTCAACATTCCAGAAGCCTTTGGCCAAGCCTCGGGTTTCTAGAATATCGAAATAAGGTGCGACTAGCGCTACTTGCCTTATTGCAAATTTTGACTTTGTCTCCTTGAGAATAGTCATTAACCCTCCAAGAGTTATTAATTGAAATTTAGTACTTCTAAAATCTAAGTATAGATTTATGAAGATCCTTCAATTTCATTATCATACTTTAAGGATCTAATCCTTAGTTCTGATTCAGAAATTAAGGTGTCTACTGCGACAAGCTTAATAGATTAAGCACTTAAGTTGTCATCACATGAATCTTCCAAAGACCATGCTCTACTATTGCTTAACTCTGGGTTTTGGCCTAATATGTTATTTTATCAAATAAAGTAACTTATTAGTTTTTCCAGGACCATCCTGAAAATTATTCCCAATTTGAAAATTAAGCCATTTAAGTACATTTTCCCTAGGATTATGTTTTAAATGTCAATCTTTCAATTTTTCTTGATTCTAATAGTCCAACTATTTAATCAACGATTTCAGGTACTTTTAAATATAATGATTATTATAGTCCAACTATATTTAATCAACTATACTTTTAATTTGTTTGAATACAGTCCAACTGTTTATTAAAACAACAATTAAATATTAGTCCAACTAACATTTAATCTATTTGACGAATGATATTTGATTGAGCGCGTATGGCAAGTAATTAAACGAATATTGCAAAATTAATTCTTGCCTCCCACTATTTTTCGGCGAGCCTCTAACCCTCTGTCGAGTACTCGGGAAACCGTGTTTCCTAGCGGGCTAGGATCCTGTTAAATATCACAGAATCTTGACTTTGCCCAACATATTGTATGATAATTAACTAGGTAGATCTTTAAGATCAATTGGATCCAATCCAATTCCTAGATTCAGTAAGGGGACATCCAAGTCCGAAACATATATCTTATATATGCCAATACATCTAATGTATTACCTAACCTTTTTCCTCTGAATCAACTAAGCCTTGGCTTTGGCACAACAAACTTAGTGATCCCAGTTAAGCGCGGCCCATTGACCATGGAAAGCTTCGTAATCAATGTCGATGGACAAGAAGTGGTCTTGACTTTGTCCAACAAACCACAACTTGGACAAGACACCAATATGGAACAAAGCTCTCGTGATTCAAACACATCCTCCACGGACAAAGGCCTTGACTTTGGCCAACAAGCCAATGCCAGTCTTGGATCTTGAGTAAGAATCACTCAATGGAAGGAAAAACGCTTAATATTTTGCGAGGGTTTTTTGCGTACAAATTGGCAACCAATTTATTATCTTTGTTATGGTCTCATCATCATACACCCTTAAACATGCATTCTAAATACATAATAAAGCGCGTATAAATAAATAATAACGATATGCGGATGGATGCTTTACACAATGATCCTATATCAAATCTCTCCCTTTCTCTCTCCCGCTAGCACAAATATTTCTTCTACCCGTTACACTACACTTATAAAGAAACCTCATTTACATTGAGGGGAATAGGTGAGAAGAGAATACAAAGAATAAGAAGGTAATAAGGCTGGACACGCAGGTCCAATTAATAAATTCCAAATTTATTACAACAATTTCTAAAAATCTGATAATTAGTGATCATCCAATGTTCAAACAGCGATTTGATTTTGCGCGAGTCAAACTCGTTTTGCGAATAAGTACTCAAAGTAAGAATTCTCGAATTAAATTAAACTACAAAATTAAATCCAATTCAATTTGTATTTAATACTAATTAACTTATCTAATTCCAAATTAAATATTACACTTTAATAATAAACCTTTTACGACTTAAATTCCAAATTCAATCGTTACGGGTCTCAAAGCCCGATTAACGTCCAACGTCAATTCAATTAAAGTCCAATGGGCTTTTAATTAATTTCTTGAGGCGTGGACTTTTGGTCAACTCAGGTCAAACCGATAACCAAAGTCCAATCCGGGAATTACCCCATAAGCCTAGAAATCAATTTAGGCCCATTAGGCCCAATTAAACTTTAAAGGTCCATTAGTCGCATTTGGGCTTTATGGATGCGGTTTTGGGCCCAATTGGATCCAACCAATTTTGCCTAAACCCAACTTAATATAACCAAGCCCAATAAGCCCAATTACAACATTCAAGGTCCAATTTCCAAAATTAGGACCAATATAATTAAATTACAAATTCCAAATTCCCAATTTAATTACCAAAGTGTATAACATTATTAATCACCCAAATCAATATTTCCAAAACATCAAATTAGCCTAATTAATCATGCTTATCATCATTAAATCATGTCCAACACAATTTTACAAAAATCAAACCCATATACAGTCTCGGCTTTAGGGTTTATTTGTCAAATTGAAAATCCAATCCAATTGAATCCAATTAAACATTAAATCAATATACCCAACATGATTCTAACTCATCCAATGAATCAAAAAATCAAAAATCACCAAGAATTAGGGCACATTATCTCCTGGCCAAGCCATAGAATTTGGGGAAATTTGTTCCAAACACAATTTCAACAAATTGATCCAATCTATCCTCAATTAAAACACATTTAAACATATTCATTCATCCAATTTCATAAATCATGCTCAAACACATTTTTACCCAAATTTTAAGCCCTAAAAAAATTTTCATGCTTAACCTTGCTCTGATACCATTGTTGGAAAATACTAAGGCCCCAAGGATCGAATACAAAGCAAGAAATACATGTGCGAATACAACGAGGGAGTTACGGAATACTCACATCGATCGGTTGAGCGACGCGGGAGGCAACAAAAATTATGTTTTCTCCCTCTGTCTTGTTCGGCAGTGAGCTGTGTAGCAGTCCACCATTTTTGGTTTTTGATGTCATCTTCCAAGCTCCAAGCTTCGTCAAACGATTCCCGGCTCATGGGTGGACTTCCCTATCACCTTTGCATGTCTCTCGGAATTTCTAGCTCTTGGGATTTTTACCACAAAAATCATCACACTTGCTTCCCATCTTCTCGGCATTTCCCAGAAAAACCAGTGAAGAAATCGCCCAAATGGGCGTGAGAGAGATGAGCAATTTTGGCTCCAATTGAATGATAAGAGAGAGAGAGTGGAATGGTGTTGGTTTTTATATATTTTTGTGTATCTAATACACATAATACTCTTTTCAAAAAATTAATAAATGATTTACTAAAATTTGGCTTTAAAAGTCAAACAATTAAAAGCCATACCAACCTCCATCAACTCACATCACTCATGAATAGTGACTTGCGTCAATCATTCAAAGTGAAAGACATCCATCACTTGATTGACGAATGATGTGACGCTAGATGTGACTAGCGATTTGACTTGCGTGCCGAACTCGAATTCGAAATGCGAATGCGCTCGCAAACAATTCCGGGCTCGGGTTCGCTAATTCCAAATTAACGAATTTTCCGTTGCGACTTAATTAAATGATTACGCCTAGCGAAATCATTATTCACGTCGATAACGAATTAATTCTAAATTAACTCGTTCGCCCGAATTAAAATCTAATTTTAATTTCGCGTCGAAATCCAATTTCGTATAATATATCAAATATATTATTTTATCGATTAATTCCAAATTAATCGTTATCTCTCTTTTATTGATATTTTATCCCAGATAAAATATCTCCGCAATTAGTCCCAGGATAATTTTCTCTCTCATCTAATTAATCCCAAATTAATTAAAAGTGTGAGTCATACGTCATCGGTGAATCTTCGGGAAGCGACCCATGAGATCCCCGGATATGTTGGCAGTAAATAAATTCGTCGGACTATCCGAACACGTAAGTACCTAGTACTACGTTTATACCGATTTACAAGACAAGGTTGGCTTCTAGCAAAGCGCCATACCTACCCAATTCTCTAGAAATATCCTTACAGGAATAATGATCTATATCAGGCGTAGTATACGTAGTATTGCATATTTCGATCCAGTATCGGATGATCACATGCAAGGCCTGGGGCTGGTACAGTGTCTGCCCCGTACGAGGCATATATCGGATTACGAGCAACTAGTCTCTTTATTATCGAATAATCATGACCAAGTCATATTATCCTGATGGTTGTAACCTTTTTAGAGAACCAGTTCTGTATCCCTACGCGATCATCATCTCCATATGACTGGAGTGATACTTCCGTCTTGACATCACACCCAACACACTACGATTCTCGATATACCCAGAAGAGGCGTACACAGAAATCGGTTAAAGCCCTGGATGACCAAAACCAAAGTATATTGATTGTCGTAAGTATTAGCGGTGCAAGTCTTAGGTTAAGACCAAATACACCTACCCTGATTTCGGACTTCCATAGACACATAATCATACTACCAATGGAATTTCGAGGGGGTCTATCCAGAGCGAAGCTGTTTCCCGTACCATCGGTAAAACACAACCTCCTATTACACTTGCATGAGTATTATATACCCAAATATATGAGAACTATGCCGTTTGTGCCCTCACAACGCGCACAAGTGTAATACTAGTCTTTTACGTATTTATGGATGTCCAATCTCGATAATACTCTGACTATGGATATTTAATGATTTATCTTTCGTGGATTGATATTGTCTCATATCATTCTCAATCCAGGAACAAATCATAGGGACCTCCTATTATTTATATATCTTGGTGATCTAATCACAAATGATAAGAGAGCAATCTCCTTTGTCACATAGTTAATTTGTACAACAACACCATGATCTGTACAAATAGTGACGCTATGGGTCATAATTGTCCAACATTATATAATATTTTCAGCAAGTTATGATCAAATTATATATATGAATGTTAAGTTTCACGTATGTGTGACAACCAAATATTCATGTAGATAAGTCAGTGAGTTAAGTTATGTATTTGCATGTTAGGGGTTCATGGTGATGGTTAGGTCGTCTCCTGTCGATCACATGCTTGGATTTATTGGGGTTTGAAAGAACAGAGCATGTATAATACAACCAAACATACAAGAATATTTATAAAAAAGAATAATAAACATAATGACTAAACACAACTAAGATAATAAGAAGAAGCTGTATGCATATAACCGAATATAGGTAGCCAGGTCAGATGTGTTAACTATGTGCCGGATATGTTCTTAGTGATGTGCATGTATGGCCGAATATACCATAGAGCCAGCCAGAGATACCGTATAATAGGCAGAAGCTAAATAAATTATAGTAAAAAGAATGGTGCCCTCAGGTCATACCGTTTACTAGAGTTTGGCTTAGAGATATCTGAATGTTGGATCCTTGCTTAGTTGTTTCCAATGGGATGGGAACTCCAAGAATTCCACTGATTTCTCTCCTCACAAATTTTCACTTCCAAGTTTCAGGGTTTCAGTTTTGTAAGTTTTTTTAGCTAGTTTCTGGATGTTTTGTGTGAAGAGGTAACGATATGCATTATATTTTTGGATGGCCCGATGATAAGTCTTCTGTAGGGGACATTGTATGAAAGTTAAGGAAGATTGTAAGGTCTAATACTAGAGAGAAACCATATACATCCGGACGGATATAAACACCTGAGTTCGACCAGATATAACCATCATCTCCGACTGGACATGTGTCATTTTTTCATTTTTATAGAAGGACTCAATCTATTTCCTTCTTAGCCAACTTCTATAAACCCATATTCTTTCCTTCTTATAAACTTTCCCCAATTATCTTTTTCCTTATTACCATCTTCCATAAATATCAATTTCCTTTTTAAAGGAGATTGTTGCATTCCCAACTAAGAAACCATCACTATAAAAGAATAGCTTGCATAAACCAAAGAGACTCTTTTGGGATTCAAATTCTGAAGCTTTTTAACTGATCCCTTGTAGAAAACAGTAACACATATGCACCTAACAACCAAACAAATATCCAAAACCCTTGAAGTCTCTCTCTAGTAGATAAAGCAAAGAACTAGACAAAACTCTCAGACGTAATCTCAGAGTCGAGATACATGATCGGTGAAATCACTCACGTAATGCAAGTGCACGTATCGTTCATGTAGTATAAAATGTATCGATCCCATGATGACTTAATACCTTAGTTATCAATTTATGAAGTTAAATTTTTACAAGTACCGAATCAATTGGTTTGTTGATTGGATGGTGATTTTTACTAAAACAAGTAAATAAAACTGTGCGAAAGTAAATTAAGGAAAATTCAATATTATAAAACTATCTAGGGTTGTGAATCCTTCCAATATCTTTTAAAGATGAAGTGATTATCTTATGTTTGTGCAATATATCGGTTTATTAACCTGGAACACGAAAATATGCAAAAGTCTCTGTTGATGGTCAGATGCAAACACCCAAATAACCCAATTAATCATATGTCTATGTTAACCAAGTTACATGAATTCATTAAGAATAAATTCCAATTATGGCTACCCCCGCCCGACAGGTATATGTCTATCCTGTAAGGAAATCTACCTAAGGGTCACCATGCCCCGAGGTGAGATCGTGAGATATTGAGTCTAAGGCTGAAACCTAAAATTCCTTTGTTAAGTTTATTTTAAGTTTGCCAGATCAATCTTATTAATGGCCTGTTAACACGAAGCATTAAACTTAAGACTCAATAAATAAACCTTTATATTACCCAAGACATAAAATAACCAACTTTATAAACCAATGATATTGGAATTCATCACACGCCTAGATTATGTATTTAGCTACGTGTAGGCATTGCATTTTTGCATGTGAAACCCGATGAGGAGTCTTATTTGGAGACAACTACCTTTTAAGTTACGGAAACCGCGGGAAACGGACATCGGAAGGGAAGAGTCAAGAATTGACTCATTGACGGATTAAGTTCACTAGTTTGGCTTCAAGTAACTCGCTTGTTTTCTGTTTTAAAATTTATGCCCGGCCCGAGACACCTAAACCCGGCCCACGCACACCCAGTCCACATGAACTTAGCCTTCACACCCCACCTAGCCCACACAAACTTAGCCCAAACACTTAACTAAATTAACATGCACCTAGCCAAGCCCACTCCCACCCACCAAGGCCCACACGCCCATCACCCTTAAAATACCCCCAAATTAAATAAATAAATATTAATTAAAACATTAACTAAATAAGATATTAATATAATTAATTAAATAATTAAATAAAACATTTACCAAACTTAAACTAAAATCATGCCTAATTTAAATAATTTGAATATATCATATACTAAAATTAAAAAGAAGATATGCCTAATTAAAATCAATCCTAACCAATTAAAACCAATCAAATATTTGACTTCCTAATCTAATAAGACATCTACCAATTAAAATAGTTGACTTCCTAATTTAAAATATTTTGTCCCCCCTCAATCTTGTGTATACCATTCTTAGGTTTCCTAATTTGGAAACTAGATCTCTTCCTTGTGAGATAAGGGCAAACCCTAGCTCTCTTCTATATAAACATGCATTAACCTAGACTTCACCTCTCTAAAAAAAAAAACTGCTACACACCACTCACGTCCCAGCTTCCCCTCTCTCACGTAAACACCCCCTTGGCTCTTCACTCTCTCGGCAAACTAGCCTTCTCACAGTAACACGTAAGCTACTAGCCTTCAAACCCTCTTCACGAATTGCACACACAGACCAAATAACTCACGCTACCTACGCCCTTAGTCACCAGTCCCCACGTTCACGCCCCCACACCACAAAAATAGCCCACTAGCCACATTAAATAAAACACACAAATCAACCTTAAACTGCCACCAGATAAGCCTAAAACAGCTCCTAAACTGCCGCAAAACCTCCCTGAAATAAGCCTTAAACTGCCGCATATTCGCCTATACACCACCAAAACAGAAGCCACATTCACGCCTACACAGCAGCCCCTGCACCCCCCTAAAAGACGCCTAAACAGCCCCTGAATCACCTTAAAACAGCAGCCCAAATCCTTAAAAAACAGTGAACAAAAACTACACTTTTAATCCTTAAAAAACAGTGAACAAAAACTGCACTTTTAATCCTTAAACAATCACAAAAAAACTGCACTTTTAATCCTTAAAAAACAGTGAACAAAAAAACTGCACTTAAAACCTTTAAAAAAAAACACGCATAGCAGTCCACTAAAACAGAAGAACAAGACCTGAAACAGTGAGCAGAAGACACGTCAAAAACAGCAGCAAAATGAAGCCGAAACAGAAGAACAGGACCTGAAACAGTGAGCAGAAGACACGTCAAAAACAGCAGCAAACAACGCCAAAACAGTGGGAAAAATAGTGGAACAGCGAGCCAAAACGCGAAGCTAGTGAACCGGAAAAGTAAGGAACCTTCATCCCTTCTGATGTCCGCGAAACGCAAGTCCGAGGACAACTAAAAAGGTTAGACCTGAGGGTATTTTTCACACTTATTTCTATTTAATTTCTGGTCATTTACTTTGATTATATTTTCTTTATTTGTGGCATTTGTTGTGTATATGATGTTTGTTGTGGATTTTGGATGAATGGAAGTGTTGTCTCTTGTGGTATATAGGATGGAAACCAGACGTAAATTCCGTAGCCGAATCCGAATGGACGGTAGTGCGGTCTGTACTTGGGCCACAATTCCACGTACCACTTGAGCAAACGGTACTTATTGATTTTATGTTATCTTGTTCATTTAATTATTTGCCGTTTAATTTTTCTGTCTTTTAATTTCCGCATATCATTTATTTATGTCATATGGAGATGATGCGCATGAGCTTAGTAAGTGCGATGAAAGGTCCCCTTAAAGGGGTTAAAATCCTTTACCACGATGCTTCCGCCATGCGCCGGATGATGTATACTTGATTGGATAAGAGATGTGTTCAGTCCGGTATACGATATCCGATATCTTTTGTTTGTTTATTTCATTTTTTATGCATTATGTAATATGTGCGCTTGGGCTTAACTAGGGTGGTTTTAAGGTCCTCCATTCGAGGGAAAACGCCATAAGGCTACCTTTGCCATGATGTTTTGCCGCGCTACTTATTACGCGATTTATCGCTGTTTTACAAAATCCTTTTTATGCATCTTTATTTATTGCATCTTATTATGTGATATGTGCGCATGGGCTTAACTAGGGTGGTTTTAAGGTCCTCCATTCGAGGGAAAACGCCATAAGGCTACCTTTGCCATGATGTTTTGCCGCGCTATTTATTACGCGATTTATCGCTGTTTTACAAAATCCTTTTTATGCATCTTTATTTATTGCATCTTATTATGTGATATGTGCGCATGGGCTTAACTAGGGTGGTTTTAAGGTCATCCATTCGAGGGAAAACGCCATAAGGCTACCTTTGCCATGATGTTTTTGCCGCACTATTTATTACGCGATTTATCGCTGTTTTACAAAATCCTTTTTATGCATCTTTATTTATTGCATCTTATTATGTGATATGTGCGCATGGGCTTAACTATGGTTGTTTTAAGGTCCTCCATTCGAGGGAAAACGCATAAGGCTACCTTTGCCATGATGTTTGTCGCGCTATTTATTACGCGATTGATCGCTGTTTTACAAAATCCTTTTTATGCATCTTATTTATTGCATCTTATTATGCGATATGTGCGCATGGGCTTAACTAGGGTGGTTTTAAGGCCCTCCATTCGAGGGAAAATGCCATAAGGCTACCTTTGCCATGATGTTTTGCCGCGCTATTATTACGCGATTTATCGCTGTTTTACGAAAATCATTTTTATGCATTTTTATGTATCACTTCATTATGTGATATGTGCGCATGGGCTTAACCAGGGTGGTTTTAAGGTCCTCCATTCGAGGAAAAACGCCATAAGGCTACCTTGCTACGGGTTTTGCCGCGTTGTTTATTATGCGATTAATCATTTTTTTGCAAAATGTCATTTTAACCATGCATCTTATTCCTTTTTTTTTGTTGCGCAATGTTGGTCATGCTTTCTTTTTTCATATCATTCATCTATATAACATCTCATTGCATAATCTTGTATCACATATAACATGCTTAATGGAAAATTGGTAGTAATTATATGGATATAGACGCATGTTGCATTTCTCTTCTTCTCGGTATCCATTTCTTTCACTCATGGTAGTTGCATTCTTTGGCATCATTATGGCATGTTCATCTTTAATGTAAAATTGCATCTTTGATAGTTCATCTTGGCATACTTTCTTTCTTCATCTTCTCAAGTTATGTGTTTGTATTGATTTTGTTTATCATGCGGTTATTTTGACCATATTTTATATGATTCTTTACATAGTGCGCCTATAACATTATTTGTCGTCATCTTGAATTCCTTTATATTACATGTAAATATTATCATGACTATTTGTGTGTATGTTTACATAAATGATTGAATTCTTGTGATGTTATGTGCTTGTTGTTGCAAAAGCCTACCTTTAAGCATGTACTTAGGATTGTGGTACACTTGGAAATATATGTCATAGGCTTGGTTGGATTATTGTATAAATCTTTACATTACAAGTGGCATAAGTAAGGGACCATTCCGATCCCAATGGTTTGAGGTCTTCCCTGCGAGGGGTGAGTGGGGCCTTAAATCTTTGTCCCGGTTCACACCGGGTGGCGACTCCCTTATTCTCCGGTTTAGTCCTCCGTTGGCTACTCCGTACTCCAACTAGGCCCCCGAGCCTGGAACAGCATGCGTCGCCCCAGATCCTGTGTTCCCACACTACGACACATACCTATGATTACTAAAACTTAATTAAACAAAACATCATAAAAAAATAACTTGAAAATAAATAAAAGTAAAATTACAATAATGAAAGAAAATGCTAGGGGTTAAATGATCCACTTTCAATATTTCAAAATTAGAATTCTCCCTTATTGTCAATATTTACCGATTAATTAATTATATTTAACCAGACCATAAAGGTGAAAATTCCATTTGTCTCAATTAAGTCCAACCGACCTTATAGGCGGTAACAAAGTTATTACCTAAACCGACCATATAGGCGAAAACTACGTCTGGAATGTCAAACCGACCATATAGGCGGTAAATAAGGTTGTCACCTAAACCGTCCATATAGGCGGTAACTAATTAATCCAAATTTTAATTAAAATAAGGGAGATTAATCCAATTTATTATATTAAAAGTATTACCTTGTCACCTCAGCAGAATGAGATTACCTGTTCATGCTGTAAATAAAAACACACAAAATTTTATTAATTAAATAAAAAAAATACAATAAAACTTAAATAAATATACAAGACACTTTCCTTTAGGTTTTCATGGAGAAATTCCTCCAAAGAAAGCATGAAAAATTTACAAAGTTTAGCTTGGTATTTATAGGCAAATCTAAAGGCTTCCACCAATTGCTCCACCAAAAATGGCACCAAACATGGCATCAAATATGGCACCAAACATGGCACCAAATCCTCCACCAAACATGCAAGCATGTTTGTTGGAAGTTAGACAATTTTCATTTTTTATTTTATTATTATTATTTTATTTTGAAAATGACTTTAATAATTACACATAACACACTTACGGATGTTTTATCAATTGCGGTCATGGAAACTTCAAAATTTGAAATTATTATGAACTTCAAGGTTGTAGATCTCTGCTTCTTCTTTAATCTAGAACTTGAATCACCTCAATCAGATATCGGAGTAAAACGTTATGGCCAAAATATGACAATTTCGCAAAGTTGGAATTTCCGAAATTGTACTTCGTTAGAACGTCATTTCAAGTTTCCAATCTCCAAAATCAAAATGTCAAGTCCATTTTTACCCTTATTTGTTCCACATTTCGTCCTGATTGATTCCATTAATTCTCGATTTTTTTTTATCTGCAAAATAAACTAAAACTTATCAAAACGTTCATAAAACTAGAGAGACTATACAAAATATTAAGTAAAAGAGGCAGCAAATATTGATATATTTTCCGCTCATCACACCCTCAAACCTAACATTTTGCTAGTCCTCGAGCAAAAAAACAAAATAAAATGCAATAAACAATTAAAATTAAACTAAGCCACTTTCGTAGGGATCACGGTTGCATTTAGCGTATGCAACAAGCCTTTAAACCCCTAGGTGTCCCTAGTGGACGAGTTGTAGTCTCGTGAGGGCTTACAGTGACGATACCCACAAATGTCAATCTAATGCACACAAAAGCAAAAAGACAAGAGCAAAGAGAATAAACAAGTTAGTGACTAAATAAGTGAACCGTCTTATCCAAGTTAATAGTTGTTTTCTTTCTTTCTAAATTACCAAATAAGTAAATTCTCCAATTATTTTACCATTCTTCATATACACAAACAACAAGGTATTAATAAAATCATTGTGCCCACAATATTCATAAGTGTAGTTCAAAAGAGAGTAATATTTTTGTCCTAAAGTTATATAAGAATTTACACCTTTTTTTTTGTAATGGATTTTTTATTTTTTTTAAATTTTTTTACAACTTCTTCAATCCATGTAGCGAGCTTTGGGCCAGTGACTCTCAAGCCAGTTGGCTTTAGGGCATTAGGTGTTAAGACACCCTTACAGACTTAATTACTCAGATTTCAGATTTTTTTTTTACAACATCTTCAATCCATGTACCGAGCTTTGGGCCAGTGTTCCCAAGCCAGTTGGCTTTAGGGCACTAGGTGTTAAAACACCGCTACAGACTTAATTACTCGGATCTCAGATGTGTTTTTTTTTTCATTACTTTTTTTAGATGTTTCCTCAATTAAACTAGAGAACTAAATATTACAAACTTTTCACTTACAACTCATGGTCGTATGTTACCATGCATGTTGATAATACCTGTCAACTGAGCATATGAATCCAATTTAGTCAGTATTATGGAGAATTCACAAATTAAATAATTCAAAAGGAAATAAACAAAAATTAACTTGTTACGAAATAGGTTGAGATACGTCTCAAGAGTGGAAATTCCGTACACAGCTATCTCACACTAATTTTACCTGATTAGTCAAGTTAAAAACACAAAAACACAAAATATTTTTAAATTTTTCTAGAAATTTTTTATTATTTTTTTAATTTTTTGACAAAAAATCAAAAAATAAAAACAAGATACTAGTCAACTATTCCCCTCCCCCAAACCTAAATGAGACATTGTCTCCAATGTCTTAAAAATTAGAAGAAGAGTTTAGAAACAGTACCTGGTTAGCTGAAATTCTATATCTAAAAAGAAAATTAAAGGTTAAGATCTAGATTTATCCGACACTTCTTACCACGATCATTATCAGACTAGTTTATCTTGGAAAGGATAGGTTTAATTTGTGGTTCAAAGGTTAAAATTTGGTCAATTAAATCATTGGCAGTTCTGGCACTAAAGAGGATTTCTTTTACAGGTTTTGATACGAACCTATTTCTCCGGGCATCATCAAGAAACACACAAAGAAAATCATAAAATCCATCAGCATTAAACAGTCCAATCGGTTTCTGGTGTATGTTCAAGTTCGCCCATGATAGTACTGTAAAAATTTCCTCAATCGTACATAAGCTACCTAGCAAAGCAATAGAAGATTCAGCACGATTAATCATTTCCACAAGTCATTTGGACATACTGGCACGATAAGTTTCTCTCTGTTTGATGGTCCTATCAGATTCGCCTCTGCCAAGGGTTTTGGGATGATTCCCAGAACTTGACTACCTCATTCTTGTACGACCCTTTAAACATACCCCATTAGTCCAAGATTGCCACCACCATATACTAGGTGCATATTCCTTTCAGCAATGACTCGATCCAATTCCTGTGCTGCCGCTACGAATTTTGATTTAGAACCAGCACTAGTACCGTAAAACACACAAATGTTTACAACTCGTCTTCTTGAAGTTGCTTCTATTTTTTTATGTATTTTTTTTTCTCAAGTATGGATGCCTTCAAGAGTGTAATGATGAGTTGAATTTATAGAACCTGAAAAAGGGTGAGTAATAATAGCACTAGTACCTGCCAAATGATAATTATTAGCTAAACAGTAAAATATATCGTGAAAATCAAAAAGTCTGGATCTTGTTGGAGAAAATAAAAGAAAATAACAAAACAAATCACAATTATTAGATAAATACAAAGAGATAATAATATTTACAAGAAGTAACGGCTTGAATGACGTCTATGCGTCAGGGACAAGCTTCCTATCCAATTTTCTTATAAATTGGCAAACAGGGTCTTTTAGAGTCAGATTCCCGAGACTTAAATGTTGTATTTCTTTAGGGAATTGTGCATGTAACATATGAATTGCGTGATCCACATATGCACTGGGATGCGTCTCAAGAGTCAATGATATGTCATCCAAAGACTCCTTACTCAAGCCATCCCTAATGAATTTAATTTTATCTTCACGGTTCTCAGACACCATTCCTAAATAATGACAACAAGTATTACATGTCATGTGTCTACATTTAAAGCAAACACCTAGTCTTTTAGCTCTTCTTTTCTTAGCATAGGTGCTTCTTCCTAAACCAGACAGATATGAAATAAAAGAGTCAGAGGACTCACCTGCCAATCAGACCCGTACTTCAATAATACAACGAATGTCATTAGGAATACCTTTGATCATCAGAAGTCTCATTCGTTCTAAGCGAGCTTTGTAGACTTTCATCAGAGAGTTTTGAGGGAGAGAAGGAAATTGCTTTTGAAGATTTAGGAGAACGTCTTCCATCCTGAAATGTGACTTTACCTACAAAATTAAACAAAAAAAAATGAAACACACCAAATCTGAATATATACACAATTTGCATGGGTTGCATGACTGTTCGAATGTTAGGCTAGATCTGAAAGTGTGACACTTTCTTTTTGTCACTCCAATGATTCTCCCCAGTAGTGCTTGACACACTTACTTTTAACCTTCAATGTTTCATTATAATTGAGATCATGGAACTCAACGGTTTTATCTGGTAAAACTTGAGTGATTAAGAATGGACCTGATCACCGTGATTTTAACCTTCCAGGGAAAGATTTCAACCTTGATTTACAGAACAATACCCACTACCCCGGTTCCAATTGTTTGCACACTAACTTCTCATCATGTCTCTTCTTGGCCTTTTCTTTGTACAATTTGGCATTCTTGAAAGGCTGTATGTGGAATTCCTCCAATTTATTGAGTTGGTGGAGTCTTTTCTCTTCAGTTTCTTGTAGTTCAATATTTAACTTGTTCAGTGTGTAGTACGCTTTATCTTCAGGCAGTTGACATACTTTAAGTTTGTTAGTTGAACTTTGCTTTTCATTTGGGTTCTGGATGGTACTATCTCTCACATTAAGTCTAAAACATTCCACCTTCTTTTCATCATTTGGGAATTCCATGGCTTTGAAAATATTGAATTTTACTTCTTGGTCATGTACCCTCATAGTTAGTTCACCTTTTTGTACATCAATAATGGTTCAACCGGTAGCCAATATGGTCTCCCGAGGATGATGGGCACATCTTCGTCTTCCTCATTGTCAAAGATAATAAAGTCTACTGGGAGAATGAGTTTTTTGACTTTGACCAGCACATCTTCAACTACACCTTTCAGAAATGTGAGTGATCTATCAGCAAGTTACAGAGAGACTGAGGTGGGCATTGCTTCTCCAATTTGTAGTTTCCTGTAAATGGAAAAAGGCATCAAGTTAACACTAGCACCTTAATCACATAGAGCTTTACCGAAGTTATGTTCTCATATGATGCAAGGGATGGTGAAACTGCCAAAATCTTTCAACTTTGGGGGAAGCTTCCTCTGAATGATGGCGCTGAATTCCTCTGTCAATACTACTGTCTCGTAGTCTCCCAATCTCCGCTTTCGTGAAAGAATGTCTTTCATGAATTTGACATAGCTGGGAATTTGTTCCAAGCTTCTGCAAATGGAATGTTGATATGCAGCTTTTTGAAGATCTACAGGAATCGAGCAAATTGTTTATCCAGTTTGTTTTTGGGAGATGCTGTGGAAAAGGTCGAGGTGGAGTGAATCTTTCTTGATCATTTTCTATTGCCTCTTTTTCGTCCATCTACGGTTTAGCTTCGCTGCTTTCTTTTGGAACTTCCTCAGTGGATGCCTTGATTTCAGTAACGCTTTTCAAAGTGATGGCATGACATTGCTACTTCCCCATGTTCCTTGGATTTGGTTCTGTGTTGCTAGGAAGGTTTCCTTGCGGTCTGTAACTCTGAGCATTGGTCAGTTGTCCTATTTTATTCTCCAGTGCCTTCAAAGATGTTGTTTGGCTTTGAATTAATTCTGCTTGGGATTGAACCATAGCATCATATGATGATGCTCGAGAGTTGTTTTTTGCTTCTAGCTTTTTCAAGTTAGCCAGTACTTCTGTTATTCCTGGTTCTTTTTTCATACTCTTGGCTTTTGTTTTGCTATTGGAATCCTGGTGGTGGATTGTTCATTTGCCTTGAATTGTTGCTCCATGCTAAATTGGGATGGTTCCTCCACCATGGGTTGTAGGTGTTGGAATATGGATTGTTCCCCTATCTGTTGAAATTGTTGACATAATTCACCATCTCATCATGTTGGTTTGTCTCTAGTGCTACTCCATATGGTGAATTTGTGGATATAGCATTACCCTGCATGCTAAGAGTTTCCATGAATTTGCATATCTGATCCAGCTTGGCATTCATTGTTGTGTTGGCTCCAACTTCTTAAATTCCTGCGATTCGTTGGATGATGCTCATTTCTGTTGGCCACAAAGAATTATTGTTGGCCATTTCTTCGATTAGGTCCCAGACCTGATCCTCTCATTTTTCCATTAAAGCTCCTCTAGCAGCAACATCAATTGTGGTTCTCATCAATCCAGAAAGTCCATTGTAGAAGGTTTGAACTTGTAGCCACTTTGCAATCTCATGGTGAGGATTTTCTGGAGGAATTCCTTGTATCTTTCCCAAGCTTCACAGAGGGATTCTGAGTCATGTTGCCCAAAGGTCTCCCATTAGATTAAAAATTGAGTGGCTAACTTCTAGATTGTTATTTTTGTCCTTTTTATAGGCTCTTTTGGGAAAGTTCTCATGATCCAAGAAATTCTGAATGTCATAGTACCAGAGCTTTCCATCATTAACTTCAAAACCCATGATTTTCTCTGCCTCATTGTTGGGCTTGCTAGCTGTAGTTAAAACCGGAGGCTTCATTGTTAAGTTTTCCGGATTCTCCCAAGTTGAAGCTAGAGTAACTAAGGCATCCGCCATACGGTTGTCTTCCTAGGGTAGGTATTTGAACGTACAACCCAAGATATTATGTAACAAATATCTAAGGTAAAATATATACGACTTAAATTTGTCTTCTTTTAACTATCAATCCTCACGTATTTATTGGATTACCAATATTTAATCACCACATATCTCGGTGTTTTTCACCCCCAATGCTATCAGTACCTCCAACCCAAATGTACAAGCTTCATATTCAGCTAAATTACTAGTAAATGAAAAGGTCAGCCTCTTAGCAATATGTGAGGTCTCCTCTCCTAGGTTCTCAAGACAATCTTGATTCCCTCATATTTATAGTTTACAGCTCCATCAAAATATATTTTCCAACCCTGCACCGCTATTGCCTTAATTTTCTCATCTAAAAACTCAAACTCATACTTATCCCTTTCAGTTGGTTGCTACACAAAGAATTCTGCCACAACTCGCCATTTAATCATCTTCTTGGTGATATATTTAATGCCAAATTTGGTTAATAGGACTAACCATCTCCTCAATTTCTCTACCAAGGAAGTGCCTATTGTAAGTATCTCAACAGATTCTCCTTCATAACCACTTTTACTTTATAAGATTGAAAGTAGTGCCGTAATTTTTTGGTGGCCTATACTACTGCTAGATAGATCTTTTCCACTTCTTGATATCAGGTCTCATATGAAAATATCTTCTTACTGTGATAATAGACCGCATGTTTTACCCTTGCATGATTTTCTTGCACTAGCATTACCCATAGGGCTTCAGATTCTACAACCAAATACAGAACTAGAGGTTTACCCGATCTTAAGTGGCTTCAGAACTAGTGGGTTGATAAGGTACTATTTGATTTCTCAAAGGCCTCTGGACACAGCTTGTGCCACTTCACCGGCTGATTTTTCATGATTAGCTTGAAAATCGGCTCACACACCGAGGTTAATTTAGCAATGAACCGACTGATGTAGTTTATCTTCCATAGGAATGCTCTAACTTCTTTCACTATTTTAGGCAAGATCATCTCTATTATTGCCTTGATATTTCCTAGATCTACCTCTATTCCCCTCTTTCCCATTGTATAACCTATCAAATTCCCGAATGTAACCCTCAAGACACAATTCATGCGGTTGAGTATGAGGTTGTATCGGTCCACCCTCTGAAAGAATTTCTCTAATGCGATCATATGTTCCTCCCTAGTCTTAGAATTGACCATCATATCATCAACACACACCTCAACTTCCTTGTGCATCAAATCATAGACTATGATGGTAGCCATCCGTTAGTAAGTGGCCTTTGTAATTTTTAACCCAAATAGCATCACCTTGTAGCAGTAAGCCCCCACTCTATAATGAAGGTTGTCTTATGCTTGTCTTCTTCTGACATAAATATATGATTATACCTCGAAAACACATCTGTAAAAGAGTACATAGTTGATAATGATGCATTATCCACCAAGACATCTATGTGAGGCAGGGAAAAATAATCTTTTGGGTACGCCTTGTTCAAAACACTATAATCCACACACATCCTCACCCTTCCGACTTTCTTCGGAACCGGTAAAATATTGGCTAACCACTTTGGGTACCTAACCACCTCTAAGAACCTTACTTTTGTTTGCTTGTTTTCTTCTTATCTTATCTTTTCACTATATTCTGGTCTCATTCTGTGAAGCTATTGTTTCACGGGTCTCATAATTGAATATGTTTGTATTACAAGCTACACAATGCTTCTTTCTACTTCAGGCATATCTTCATATGACCAGATGAATACTTTTGCATCTTTTCTTAGTAAGCCCTCTAGTTCTTGCAATTAAGATATTCCTTTTGTTTTCACATGTACCATGATTAAATGCATCTATTTTAGTGGAATTGATGTCAAATATACTCATTTCATGCGTGTTATGATGTATGTTAAGACTAGAAAAGTCAGGCAAGTAAGCTAAAGCATTCATTTTATTGATTTCAGTTTCAAGATTACGTAAAAAAAAAGTTTAGGTAAAAAATGATTCTCAACATCGCCTTCTTCTTCTTTGGCAGGTTTTGGGTCTTCAAGTGTCACACGTTTCAATTGGAGCAGATCTTCTTTCCACTTTCTTTCAGCTTCTTTGATTAGCTATGTATCATTATCCTCCGACTCTGCATCCTATTCCTTTTTTACTACTGGGCTTCTTTCCCAACCTAATACATCAGCAAATATCTCGAAGCCCGATACAGTGACGTCATTGACTTTGCATGGTTCTGGAGTTCCTTGGTACCCCTCATTAACAAAGTAGTTATTTTATCCTATCCTCTTCTTTCTGGGTTGCGTCTCTCCTTCTGAATATCCTAACCTCCCATATGGCAGTCTACCCTTTGAAGTTAGGAAGCGAGCTCATGCCTTGGCCTTTTGCCCTTAATCCTGTATTGGGCTTATAGTTCATCCTTTCAATGATCCTAGCAACTTTAGGATCTACCCACTCCTTGAGACTAGGGCCACTTGAAATCTAGTAAATGCCTAGACTTCTAAGGTTTCCACAACATTTCCTACCTCAACCCTAATAATGAAAACCTCTTCTCCATAAAGGAACTTGATAAATTGATGTATGGTCGATGGCACTCCTCGTAGCTTGTGGAACTAAGGCCTTCATAACAGTAAAGCAAAAGTGGCTAGGATTTTCAACATAGTAAATTCTACTTCATCTTCGATAGGGCGCACTTTAATAAAGGCTGTAAAAGAACCATCATCCACCATTATGTATGAAGTTTTTTTGTCCCTAACCTCTGTCTTGATGAATAGAGGCATGTTATGATTTCACCCCGCCATAAGGATCTCTTCTTCCGAAAATATGATAACTTACTTTGCTTATTTTTTAACAGACCTAATGATTGCTACAAATTGAAATATGTGGGAACTATTATCTTTCCAATCACCTCAACCATTGCCATTCTATATTCTTGGGAAGAACATAACAACTCAAAAATGCTAATTTATGCTCGGGTTTTCTTTAGTTGTTGGAGCACATTGTCTTCCCCCTTATTATCTTCCTTCTCATTTTCTTTCTCTTCCTCTTCTATCACTTTCTTAGAGGCATCGTTGTAAAATCAGCCACTTCCAGTCATGCATTTGTCGTCTTCCTCATCACTGCTGGAGAAATCATCCCAAAACCTATTGCACTCTCCAATATCATTGTCACTGCTATCTTTGTTAGTCTCTAAGACATGCCACAAGATCTCTAAACATGATTTGTGTGTGAAATAATCAAGTAAAATTTACGGAATAACTTACATTGATTTAGGGAGAAATTTAAAAAAAAAATTATTTGGAAGAAGCTCCAAGCTTGTTGATTTGTTGTTTTTCCTTCGGTGAGTTTCCCTAACACTTCATTTAACTCTCCAAGCGCTAGCTTTTAGAAATTTTTGAAGCAAAAATTTCTCTTCCAAGAGAGAAAGAATTCGGCAATTTGAAAGGGAAGAAGAGAGAGAATAATGTCTTGTTTTTCCAAAAACTAAGTTGTTGTGTGTTTAAATGCTTCAATTAATATTGCCAACTACTTCCATCAATATATGTAAGTCATGGGTCCCACCACATTTAAATTCAAAATTTAAGTTGGCATCTCCAACACATAACTAAGCTTGGGCCCGAGTTTCTGTTTAATTCCGAATTAAACGAATTCGTCGTCGCTACATAATTAAATCCAATTTAATTAAATAATTATGCCTCACAAAATTATTACGAGATTCGCTTACGAATTAATTCTAAATTAATTCGTTCGCTCGAATTAAAATCCAATTTTAATTTCGTATTGAAATCCAATTTCAATTAATATATTCAATATATTATTTTAGCCCCCAATAAATAAATTAAATAGAAAAATCCAATTTAACTATTAAATTTATTTTATCGATTAATTCTAAATTAATCGCGTTCTCTCTTCTATACGAACTTAATTCCAGATTAATTCTTGCCGCAATTAATTCCAAATTAATTTTCTCTCATAATTAATCCCAAATTAATTCTATTTGAGTCAAATGTCATTGGTGAATCTTTGGGAAGTGACCCAAGAGATTCCTGGATATTTGGCGATAAATACAGTTGTCGGACTATCCGAACACATGCGTACCCCGTACCATGTTCTCACCGATTTACAAGACATGGATGGCTTCAAGCAAAGCACCGTGCCTACCCAATTCTCCAAAAATATCCGCCGAGGAATATCATCTGTATCAGGCGTAGTAATACTAAGTAATGCGTAATACGATCTAATATCGGATGTCACATGCTAGGCCTAGGGCTAGCTCTGTGTCTGCCCCATACGAAGCATATATCGGATCCCGTGTAACTAGTCTATGTAATCGGAAAGTCATGACCTAGTCATACTTTCCCGATAGCTGCAACTTTTAAGAGTACTAGTTTCATATCATGTGTGACCATCATCTCCATATGACTGAAGTGATAGTCCTATCTTGACATCACATCCAATACACTACGATTCTCAGTAAACCCAATACAGGCGTACGTAAAACTGTTAAAGCTCCAAACGACCAATATTAAAGTAAATTGATTGTCGTAAGTAATAGCGATGTAAGTCTCAGGTTAAAGATCACATACACCTACCCTGATTCGGATTCCCATAGACACATAGACATACTACCAATGGGATTCCGAGTGGGTCAATCCAGAGCGAACTGTTCCCGGTCTAATGGAACTACTCCTAATCCAATTAGGAATTTACAGATCCAAACTGCTTCTTTTGTTGCCTCAGCTGCAGTAATATATTCTGCTTCTGTTGTTGAATCGGTAACAGTCTCTTGCTTGGAAGATTTCCAGCTCACTGCTCCATTGTTCAAATAAAATATGTACCCTGATTGCGACTTACAGTCGTCTTTGTCGGTTTGGAAACTTGCATCGGCGAACCCAGTCACCTCAAGTTCTCCTTCCTTATAGACTAAGAAATCATCTTTAGTTCTTCTAAGAAACTTAATGATGTTCTTTACAGCAATCCAGTGACCATCACCTGGATCGGCCTGATAGCGACTACACATGCTCAAAGCATATGAGACATCAGGTTGCGTACATATCATGGCGTATATGATCAATCTGACTGCAGAAGCATACATGATCTGAATCATTGCATCTCTCTTATCTTGAGTTTTAGGACACATGTCATTCGATAGAGAGACGCCATGTGAAACCGGAAGCAGCCCCCTCTTGGACTGATCCATGTTGAATCTCTTCAACACTTTGTCAATGTACGAGCTCTGGGAGAGTCCCAGAAGCTTTCTAGATCTATCTTGGTAGATCCTTATTCCTAGAATAAAGGCTGCCTCTCACAGGTCTTTTAAGGAAAATTTTAATGAAAGCCAAGCTTTTACCGATTGTAGCATGGGAATATCATTGCCACGAAGCAATACATCATCAACGTATAGGACAATGAATGTCAGTGCACTCCCATTAACCTTCTTATACACACAAGAATGATCTTCATTTTGAATGAAACAATATTCTTTTATGATCTTATCAAAACGTTGGTTCCAAGAAAGCGATGCTTGTTTTAATCCATAAATGGATCAGTTTAACTTGCAAACCTTTTTTGCATGTTTTGGTACTACAAAACCGTCAGGTTGTTACATTTAAACATCCTCCAAAAGGTTTGCGTTAAGGAAAGCGGTTTTGACATCCATCTGTCATATTTCATAATTGAAATATGCAGCAATAGCAAGCATTATCCGAATGGATTTAATCATGGAAACAGGTGAAAAAGTCTCATCGTAATCGACACCATGTCGTTGACGATACCTTTTAGCTACAAGCCTAGCTTGTACGTTTGTATGTTGCCTTCCATGTCTGTCTTCCTTTTGAAGACCCATTTACTACCAATAGGCTTAATGCCTTCTGGTACATCAACCAGTGTCCAAACTTGGTTTGTATACATGGAATCCATTTCGGACTTCATGGCTTCTTGCCATAAAGTGGAGTCGATACCTTGTATCGCTTCCTCATACGTAGTCGGTTCATCTTCCTTAATAAGATTAATGTCTACATGAGGTGAGATCAGAAACTGATACTTCTCAGGTTATTTTCTGACTCTCTCTGACTTATGTGGTTCGTGTGTATTAGAAGATTGTGGAACAGTCTCATCCCTGATGGACTGTTTGTGTTCCGTGAGGGGGTCGGTGCCATGAATAGTATCACTCTGATTTTCATCGAGTTCTACTTTCCTCCCACTTACCACTGAAATCATGAATTCCATTTCTAGGAAAACTGCATGAAGAGCAACAAATATTTTGTTCTCTTGTGGGTTGTAGAAATAATATCCTTTCATTTCTTTAGGATACCCTACAAATAGGCACTTATCCGATTTGGGTTCTACTTTGGTACCATCCAAACGTTTAACATATGCCCAACATCCCCAAATCTTCAGGAATGAGAAACCCGATTTCTTTCTTGTCCATATCTCATATGGAGTCCATTCAACAGACTTTGACAGAACCTTATTCAAAATAAGTATTGCACTGTTTAATGCGTATCCCTAGAAGGAAATTGGTAGCCCTGTGCGACTCATCAATGACCTTACCATGTCCAACAAATTTCGGTTTCTCCATTCGGACAAACCATTCAATTGAGGTGTTCCGAGAGGAGTCCACTGTGAAAGAATACCATATTCTTTCAAGTAATTTTGAAACTCATTGCTTAAGTATTCTCCACTACGGTCCGACCGTAATGTTTTAATACTTTTATCGGTCTTTTTTTCTACTTCATGTCGAAACTCTTTGAATTTCTCAAAAGTTTCCGACTTGTGTTTCATAAGATACACATAACCATAACGCGATGCATCATCCGTAAAGGTTACAAAGTATTCATATCCACCTCTAGCCTGGCTAGACATGGGCCCGCATACGTCACTATGAACGAGGGCTAACAACTCGGTGGCACGTACAACTTTACCACTAAAAGGTGTTTTAGGAATTTTGCCTAACAAACAAGATTCGCAGACATCATATGAATTAAGATCAAATCCGTCCAAGTATCCATTCTTCGAAAGTGTGGATATACGAGTTTTGTTAATGTGTCTCAGCTGACAATGTCACAAATAAGTTTCATCCGTATTAGGCAATTTGAGCTTTTTGTTTGTCATATTATATGTTTGAGATTCGTTTATATTCAAAATATAAAGACCATTATTTACTTCTGTTGTACATAGCTCAATATCATCTTTATAAACAAAACACCCAGTGTTCCTGAATACAAAGGTATACCCGCATCGGGTTAAACTAGATACAGAGATAATATTCCTAGTCAAACTAGGTACAAAATAACAGTCCCCTCATGTAAGTACATGCCCTGAGGGCAGGTTCAAAACATAGGTGCCAACGGCCAAAACATCGACTTTCATCTCATTTCCGACTCGCAGGTCGATCTCTCCTGAAGCCAGTCTCCATCTATTCAACAGATCCTGCACATCAGTACATATGTGAGTACCACATCCAGTATCAAAAATCCAATTTTTAAAACTAGTTGTGGACATGTTTATTTCAATAAAAAATAGCCGGAGCCTTTCCCGCCTTCGCTTCCTTCAAGTCTGCCTTGTACTTACGGCAGTCACGCTTCCAGTGACCCCGTTTGCCACAGTGTAGGCAGACGTATTGGGATATGTCATTTGTCTTCCCAAAAGACTGTGACAATTGAGCCTTGCCCTTTTTCTTCTTCTTCTTCACACCCCCAGAAGCCTTCGGCCAAGCCTTGGCCTTCTTGGATGTCGAAGTAAGATCCGCCTCACGCTTTTTTCATTTCAGAAGCTTTGTCTCTGCCTCTTTCAGCATAGTCATTAACTCTCCAAGAGTTTTCTATTGGTTAATCATATTATAGTTCATGATAAACCCGCCCCAGCAGTCGGACAGAGACTGTAAGATCAAATCTATGGAAATCTCGGCCTCGAAGGTAATACCCAGCTGACCCAGTTGTTCGATGTCAACAATCATCTATGACACGTAGTGTTAGACAGATGTACCCTATGACATACGAGAGCGAAAAAGCTTCTTCTACAAATCATACTTCTGAGATCTAAGATTAGATCTTTGAAGATCCTTCAATTTCAACATCATGTTATAAGGATCAAATCCTTTGTTCTCACGACGAAACTGAGGAGTCATTACAACAAGCATAACAGATTGAGCAGTAAATTTATCATCACGATGAGTCTTCCAAAGCTCATGCTCTATTGGCTGCTCAAATCTGGGCTCAGGCTCGAGAGGTCTCTCTATTACATAGAGTAATTTCTCAGCTCCAAGGACTATCATGAGGTTCATTTCCCAGTCTGGAAAATTTACGCCGTTAAAGACATTCTCACCCATAATTATGTCCCTAACGATAATCTTTCCAGCCATTTTGATTGCTATAGTCCAACTATCCAATCAAGTGTTTCGAGTACACTCAAATACAATGGTTACTATAGTCCAACTATATAACCAACTACAAATGAAGTAGTGTTGAGTACAGTCTAACTATTCAAAGAAAATAATAAAATAATATTAGTCCAACTAATATATATAAGGACGAGAAATAATAATAATAGAGCGTGCGTATTAGCGAGTATTAAACCAAATTGCAAATTTAATACTAGCCTCCCACTAGTTTTCGGCGAGCCTCTAACCCTCCGTTGAGTACTCGGGAAATCTAGTTTCCTAGTGGGCTAGGATCCCGTTAAATAATACAAAACCTTGACTTTGGCCAACAAGCTGTATAAAATTTAACAAGGTAGATCTCTAAGATCAATTGGATCCCATCCAATTCCTAGATCCGGTAGGTGGACATCCAAGTCTGAAACATATATCCAATATATTTCCTAACCTATTTTCTCTGAATCAACTAAGGCTTGGCTTTGGCTCAACAAGCTTAATGATTCCAGTTAAGTGCGACCCATTGACAGTGGGAAAGCTTTGTAATCCACGTCGATGAACAAGAGTGACCTTGAATTTGGCCAACAAGTCACAATTGCCCAAGACATGCGATATTAACAAAGCCTTCATGGTTCAAACACATCCGTGAAAGACAATGATCTTGACTTTGGCCAACAAATCAAAGCCAATCTTGGATCTTGAGAGAGAACCACTCAATGGAAGGAAAGGTTTAATATTAAATGTGAGGGTGTTTTCATAAATTGGCAACCAATTTATTATCTTTGATTAGGTCTTATCTTACACCCTTAAACATGCATTCTAAAAGCATAATAAGGCGCGATAAATTTAATAATGATATGCGGATGGATATATACAATTTGTTCCTAGAACAAATCTCTCTCTCTATTGGACAATTATGACCCATAGCATCACTATTTGTACGGAACATGGTGTTGTTGTACAAATTAACTATGTGACAAAGGAAATTGTTCTTTCATCATTTGTTATTAGATTACCAAGATATATAAATGATAAAAGTCCATATGATTAGTTCCGGATTAATAAGATATGAGACAGTATTAATCCACTAAGGTTTAATCATTAAAATATCCCTAGTCGTAGTATTATCGAGATTGGACATCGATAATGCGGAATAAACTAGTATTACACTTGTGCGTGAGCATAATGGCATAGTTCTCATATATTTGGGTATTGGATACTCATGCAAGTGTAATAGGAGGTTGTGTTTACCGATGGTACGAAAACAGCTTCGCTCTGGATAGACCCCGCGGAATCCCATTGGTAATATGACTATGTGTCTATGGGAATCCGCATCAGGGTAGGTGTATTTGGTCTTAACCTGAGACTTGCATCTCTAGTACTTGCGACAATCAATACGCTTTGGTTTTGGTCGTCCAGGACTTTAACAGGTTCTGTGTACGCCTCTTATGGGTTTATTGAGAATCGTAGTGTATTGGGTGTGATTTAAAGATGGAAGTATCACTTCACTCATATGGAGATGATGATCACGCAGAGATACAGAACTGGTACTCTAAATTGGTTGCAACCATCGGGATAATATGACAAGGTCATGATTATCCGATTAAAGAGACTAGTTGCTTGTAATCCGATTTATGCTTCCTACGGGGCAGACACTATTCCAGCCTCAGGCATTGCATGTGACATCCGATACTAGATCGTAATACGCAATACTACGTATACTACGTCTGACAAAGATTATATATTCCATTAATAATATTTCTGGAGAATTGGGTAGGCACGGTGCTTTGCTAGAAGCCAACCATGTCTCGTAAATCGGTAAAAATGTAGTACGAGGTACGTACGTGTTCGGATAGTCCCACGACCGAATTTACTGCCAACATATCCAGGGATCTCTTGGGTTGCTTCCTGAAGATTCACCGATGACGTATGATTCGAACATAATTAATCTGGGATTAATTGCGGAGAGATTTTATCTGGGATAAAATACTATTTGAAGAGAGAGAACGATTAATTTAGAATTAATCGATAAAATAATATATTCGATATATTAAAGGAAATTAGATTTCGACGCGGAATTAAAATTGGATTTTAATTCGGGCAAACGAATTAATTTAGAATTAATTCGCGAGCGACGTGAATAATAATTTTGCTTGACATAATTATTTAATTAAATTTGATTTAATTACGTCGTAACGGAAAATTCGTTAATTCGAAATTAGCGAACCCGAGCCCGGGATGTGTCGCGGGCCCACTCGGATTTTGAATCAAGTGGGGCCCACATGTCACATCACTTGTCACTTTAATTACTTTTTGGTGATGGGTTTTGGTGAAGGAATGATGGTAACTTGTATGACACATTTGTGTGTAATGATGGGAATGACTTGTACCAAAATTTTAGATTTGGTATATCATTTGATTTTTGAAATCAATTAACACAAGTTATTCACTCATTCTCACTCACTCACGGTTTTGGAAGCCAAAAACACTCTCTCCATTTTCTTTCATCTTGGCCGAAACTAGGAGGAAGAATAAGAAGTTTTTGTTGCAAAAATTTCTAAGTGCTAGCATACACAATGAATCATCCAAGGTGATAGGGAAACCATACCTTGAGCTTGGAATCAAGATCAAATCTTGGAGCTTGGATTCAACATTCAAAGAGAAAGCTTGGAGACTTCTCAAATGACACAATGGCTGAAACTTCAACAAGGAATTTTTGTGTTCAACGCATCCAACATCCGTTCTTTGTAAGTATGATTCTGCCATACTTTATTTTCGTATTCACATGATTTCATTGCTTTATATGATCTTGGGATTGTCTTAGAGACCAACAATGGTATCAGAGCCTTGATGAGCATGAAATATACTTAGGGTTTATATACTAAAATTTGGGTAAATTTGATTTGAGCATGTTATTTTAACTGTTTGTTTCAGTATGCTTGTATGTTGATAACTTAGAGTTATGCATGATCAATTTTTTTTAAAAATTAATTGGATTAATTTTGCCCAAAATGCTAGGCTTGGCCGAATGCAATATAACCCTAAAGTCATGGTATTTTTTTGTCTTTTGATCATTGGATGAGTTTAAAAACTTGGGATAAATTGATTAATGATTTAATTGGATTGAAATCGAAATCGGTTTAAAAAATCCCAAAATGCCGTGACCTTGAGAAGCATTAATTGAGATGATTTTTGTTTCAATAATGTTGGACATGTGTTGAACAAATTAAAGCATGATTACTTAATTAAATTGATTTTTGGAAATGTTAATTTAGATAATTAATTAATGCAATACACTTTAATTAATTAAATTATGAAATTTGGAATTTTAGAATTTGATTAATTGGGCTTAATTTAGAATTGGGCTTTAAATGTTGTATTTGGGCCTAATGGGCTTGGTTGGGCCAAGTTGGTTTAGGTCAATTGGATTGGATCCAAATTGGGCCTAAACCATTCCATTAAGTCCAAATAGAACAAATGGGCCTTTTATGTTTAATTGGGCCTAATGGGCCTAAATTGGTTTCTTGGCAAATATGGTGATTCTTTAATTGGGCTTTGGTATTTGGGTTTGACCCATATTGACCAAAGTCCATGCCTTAAGAAATTAATTGAAAGCTCATTGGACTTTAATTAAATGACATTGGATGTTAATTGGGCTTTGAGACCCATTTAGATTAGATTTGGAATCTAAGTCGTAAAGGCGCATTAAAAAGTGTAGTTATTTAATTTGGAATTAAATATAGAATTAGTATTGAATACAAATTAAATTAGATTTAAATTGTAGTTCGATATAATTCAAGAATTCATACTTCGAGCACTTATTCTCAAACGAGTTGGATTCGCGCAAATCAAATCGTTGTTTGAACATTGGATGATCACTTTATTCAAAAATTAATTAATTGGATTAGATTGATTGAATAACATGCTTTGTGTGAATACATGGATGTGTTGAATAAATAATGTATATCGGATGGATATTAGAATGGAAAGGGCAATTTTGGAAATTGTTGTAAATTTAGAATTTATTAAATTGGACCTGCGTGTCCAGCCCTATCTCTCTCAATTCTTTCTAATTCTCTTCTCACCTAATTCCCCTCAATGATAATGAGGTTTCTTTAATTGTATTATGTAATTGGGTAGAAGTATAAATAGTGCTAGCCGGGGAGAGGAAATAGAGTGATTTGTTATAGGAACAATCTGTGAGATATCCATCTGCATATCGTTATTAATTTATTTTCCGCGCCTTATTATGCTTTTAGAATTCATGCTTAAGGGTGTATGATGAGACCTAACAAAGATAATAAATTGGTTGCCAATTTACGTAAAAACCCTCAATAAATATTAAGTGTTTTCCTTCCATTGAGTGATTCTTAATCAATATCCAAGATTGGCACTGGTTTGTTGGCCAAAGTCAAGACCTTTGTCCATCGCGGATATGTTTGAATCATGAAGGCTTTGTTCCAAATCGTATGTCTTGTCCAAGTTGTGATTTGTTGGCCAAAGTCAAGATCACTTCTTGTCCATCGACATTGATTACGAAGCTTTCCAAAGTCAATGGGTTCCGCTTAACTGGAATCATTAAGCTTGTTGTGCCAAAGCCAAGGCTTAGTTGATTTAGAGGAAAAAGGTTAGGATAATATATTGGATATATTGGCATATATATTGTATATATGTTTCGGACTTGGAGGTCCACCTACCGGATCTATGAATTGGATGAGATCCAATTGATCTTAGAGATCTACCTAGTTAAATATCATACAGCTTGTTGGCCAAAGTCAAGGTTGTGTGTTATTTAACGGGATCCTAGCCCACTAGGAAACTAGGTTTCCCGAGTACTCAACAGAGGGTTAGAGGCTCGCCGAAAAATAGTGGGAGGCTAGTATTGAATTTGCAATTTCGTTCAAATACTTAGCTTTACGCGCTTTCAAATTATTTCGTCAATTATTTTTATTAGTTGGACTAATATATTATTATTTTTCTTGTAACAGTTAGACTGTACCCATACATCAATAATCGAATAGTTGGACTATTGCGGTTAAGATGACAGGAAAGTTAAGCATTATGGATATTGTCATGGGCGATAATGTCTTTAATGGCACAAACTTTCAAGACTGGGATATGAATCTCAGAATTGTTCTGGGATCCGAGAAGTTACTTTACACCATAGAGAGACCTCTTGGGCCTAAGCCCCGACCTGATCAGTTTCTTGAGCTAGAGCTTTGGAAGACTCATAGCGATGACAACGAGACTGCTCAATCGATAATGCTTGCTGCCATGACTCCGCAATTCCATCGTCAAAACAAGGGATTGGATCCCTATGAGATGATGACGAAGTTGCATGATCTTCACCGATCTAATCTTAGATCGCAAAGATATGAGTTGCAGAAGAAGCTCTTCCACGCTCGCATGTCAGAGGGTACGTCTGTTAAGCACCATGTGTCACAGATGATTGCTGACATTGAGCAACTCGGATAGATGGGCATCATCTTCGAGGCTGAGACTTCAATAGATTTGATCCTACAGTCACTCTCCCCAACACTTGGAGTGGGTTCATCATGAACTTCAACATGTTGAACCAAGACCAAACTCTTGGAGAGTTGATGTCCACTCTACGCGAAGCAGAAAAAGAGCTCCTTAAGGGCAAGAAACGCGAGGCGCACTTTGCTTCAACATCTCAGACTCCGAGGGCTTGGCCCAAGGCGACTAGGGGTGTCAAGAAGAAAAAGCATAAGAAGAAGGGTAAGGCCAAATCGTCAAAGGGTTCTGGGAAACGTAAGGACAAATCTCAAGATGTATGTCTCCAGTGCGGCAAGCGGGGTCACTGGAAGCATGACTGCCACGAGTACAAGGCACACATTAAGGAAATCAAAGCGGACAAGGCACCGGCTTCAGGTATGTTTGTTATAGAAATAAACATGTCTACAACTAGTTTTAAAAATTGGATTTTTGATTCTGGTTGTGGAACTCATATATGTACTGATGTGCAGAATCTGCAGATTAGCAGGAGACTAGCCTCAGGAGAGATTGACCTCCCGTTGGAAATGAGACACGGGTCGCCGTTTTGGCCATTGGCCTTTTTGCTTTGGAACTGCCCTCGAGGCATGTACTTAAACTTACAGACTGTTATTATGTACCTAGTTTGACTAGGAATATTATTTCTGTATCTATATTAGCCCAATGTGGGTACACTTTTGTATTTAGAAACACTGGGTGTTTTATGTATAAAAATGATATGGAAATTTGCACTGCTGATGTAAATAATGGTCTTTATATTTTGAATATGAATCAATCTCAAACATATAATGTAACAAACAAAAGGCTTAAAGTAAGTAACAAAGATGAAACTTACATGTGGCATTGTTGTCTGGAATGTTGGTTTCTATTAAGGTCCCAAGATCAATTATAAGCATGAAAACATTGCGAATACATATCGAAGAAGTTGCGGCATATTCACATCGATCGGTTGAGTGACGCGGAGGCAACAAAAACCTTCAAATGGCTCGGCAATTCACTGCCACTGCAACTGGTTTAGGCGTCCTCCATGTACTGGTTTTAAGCTCCTTCGTCAAGCTCCAAGCTTCGTTGAACGACTCCCGGCTCATGGGTGAGCTTCCCTATCACCTTCGCATATCTCGTAGTGTGCTAGCACTTGCGATTTTTGCCACAAAAACCCAACTCTATGCTTCCCAACTCACGGTTTTTGGAGGAAACCAGTGAGCTATTTCACAGCCCATTGGGCGTGTGTGAGATGAGAGAAAAGAGAGAGAAGATTGTGTGTTTGGTTTTCAAATTGTGTAATATATACACACATTTGAATTTCAAATGAATTTCATTTGAATTTGGCTTTAATAAGTCAAACCATTAAAGCCTCCAACCACCCACATCACTCAATCCATCAACTTGTCATCTCACATCACTCAAAGTGACTTGTGATTTGACACTTGATGCGACTAGCGATTTGAAGCTTGATTTGACGTGCCGCACTCGAATTCGAAATGCGAATGCGCTCGCAAATAATCTCGGGCTCGGTTCGCTAATTCCAAATTAATAAATTCTCTGTTACGTCGTAATTAAATGATTACGCCTAGCGAAATCACTATTCACGTCGCTTACGAATTAATTCTAAATTAATTCGTTCGCCCGAATTAAAATCTAATTTTAATTCCGCGTCGAAATCCAATTTCGTTTAATATATCGAATATATTAATTTACCGATTAATTCCAAATTAATCGTTATCTCTCTTTAATGGATATTTTATCCCAGATAAAATATCTCCACAATTAATCCCAGATTAACTTTCTCTCTCTTCTAATTAATCCCAGATTAATTTAGAGTGCGAGTTATACGTCATCGGTGAATCTTTGGGAAGCGACCCATGAGATCCCCGGATACGTTGGTAGTAAATTCGGTCATCGGACTATCTGAACACGTAAGTACCTCGTACTACGTTTATATTAAATTACAAGACAAGGTTGGCCTCTAGCAAAGCGCCATGCCTCCCCAATTCTCCGGAAACATCCTTACAGGAATAAATGATCTGTATCAAGCGTAGTATACCGTAGTATTGCGTATTTCTGTCCAGTATCTGATGATTACGTGCTAGGCCTGGGGCTGGAATTGTGTCTGCCTCATACGAAGCACATGTCAGATGTCTGGCGACTAGTCTCTATAATAGGATATAGATGACGTAGTCATAATATCCCGATAGCTGCACAGCATTTAAGAGAACCAGTCCCGTATCCTACGTGACCATCATCTCCATATGACTGGAGGGACACTTCCGTCTTGACATCACACCCAACACACTACGATTCTCGATATACCCAGAATCGGCGTACACAGAAACCGGTTAAAGCCATGGACGACCTCAACCAAAGTATATTGATTGCCGTATGTATTAGCGGTGCAAGTCTCAGGTTAAGACCAAATACACCTTCCCTGATTTCGGACTTCCATAGACACATAGTCATACTACCAATGGAATTCCGAGGGGGGTCAAGCTGTTTCCCGTACCATTGGTAAAACACAACCTCCTATTACACTTGCATGAGTATCCTATACCCAAATATATGAGACTGATACTGTCTCATATTATTCTCCATCCAGGAACAAATCACAAGGACCTCTCATCATTTATATATCTAGGTGATCTAATCACAAATGATAAGAGTACAATCTCCTTTGTCACATAGTTAATTTGTACAACAACACCATGATCTGTACAAATAGTGACGCTATGGGTCATAATTGTCCAACAATCTCCCACTTGGCCTATAGCCAGTCACTCGAGTGCTTGACACCCGAACTATGTACGGTTGGTTCAAATTGCTGAGAAAATGTTTTCGTCAGCGGATTTGCATGATTATCGTCTGAAGCGATTTATTCGATCATCACATCGCCACGATGTATGATCCGAACGAATCAGATGAATAGTTGAAGTATATATCTGGATCGTTGATGAGACAATTAATTCTTTAGCATGTGCTCAAGCCTAGCTTAGCTATTAACAAAATTATATCTAATCTAATTAGATTTACTATCTACCCAGAAGGCTTCTATTGCCGTCTCAGCTGCAGCAATAACCCGCATTTGTTGTTTATTCGATAACAGTATCTTGCTTGGAAGATTTCCAGCTGACTGTACCGTTATTCAAACTGTATAGTACCGTTTGCGACTTACAGTCATTTTATCGGTTTAGGAAACTTGCTACAGTGATCCCAATCACTTCAAGTTCTCCTGCTCCATAGACTAAGACATCATCCTTAGTTCTCTAAGATACTAACAGATGTTCTTAGCATCAATCCAGTGACTATCACTAGGATTGGCCTGTTTGTGAATCCATATGCTCAAAGCGTATGAAACACCATGTCGCGTATATTTTTCAATGTACGATTTCTCGGAGAGTTTTCTCGAAAGCCAAGCTTTCACCGATAGTTTTTATGGGAATATCATTTCCAAGAAATGACATATTATCATTATTTATAGGACAGCCACTGTCAGTGCGCTCCCACTAACCCTCTTATATACACAAGAATTATTTTCGTTTTGAATCAAATCATATACCATTATGATTACATCAAAACGTCAGTTCTAAGAACCTAATGCTTGCTTCAATCCAAACATGGATCGAATAACCTGCAAACCTTGTTTGCTGGTTTTAGTACGACAAAATCGCCAGGATGTTGTAAACATCCTCCTAAAGGTTTCCTTTTAAGGAAAGCGATTTTCCCGTTAAGCTGACATATTTCATAAATGAAATACGTAGCTTTAGCAAGCATTATCCATGTATATCTTCCTTGAAGACTTATAGTACCAATAGGCACAATGCCTTGCGGTACATCAACTAGTATCCAAACTTGGTTGATATACATGGAATCCAATTCGGACTCATGACACTTTGTCATAATAGGGAGTCGATACCTTGTATCACTTCCTCATACGTAGTCAGTTGGTATACCTCAAAAGATTAACATCTTCATGAGGTGAGATCAGAAACCCATACCCTAGGTTGTTTTCTGACTCTCTCCGACATACGCGGTTTTTGTGTATACGAAGATTAATGGTATAGTTTCATCCTTGATGAACTATTTTGTGTTCCATTAGGATTCGATGCCTGGAATAATATTACTCTGATTTTCATCGAGTTATACTATCCTCCCACTTACCACTACATATCAGTATTCCTCTCAGGAAAACCGCATGGTGAGCAATAATCTAATTGTTCTCAAGTGAGTTGTATAAGTACAATACTTTGGTATCCCTAGGATAACCTACAATTGGCACTTATTCAATTTAGGTTCTAGTTTGGTATCATCCAAACATATGCCCAGCACCCAAATTATCAGAAATGTGAAACCCAGTTTCTTTCCTGTTCATATCTAATATGAATTTCTGTCAAACAGATTTTTAATGGAATCTTATTCAAAATAAGTTCTTGCACTGTTAATGCTTATCCGTTGAAGGAAATGGTAGCTCAGAGCGACTCATGATTAACCTAATTATGTCCAACAAAATTCGGTTACTCAGTTCGGACACACCGTCAATCTGACGTGTTCCGGGAGGAGTCCTCATTTGAAAGAATACCATACTCTTTCAAGAATATTAGAAACTTATTGCTTAAGTAATTTCCATTACGGTCTTACCGTGACGGTTTAATACTTTAGCCGATCTGTATGTCTATTTCGTGTCGAAACTTTAAAAGTTTCCGATTTGTGTTCTTCAAAAGAAACACATAACCATAACGTGATGCCACATCCGTATAGGTCACGAAATATTCATATCCATATCTAGCCTAGCTAGACATGGGCCCACTTGCTTCACTATGAACTAGGGCTAACAGATTGGTGGCTTTTACACTTTTACCAAGTAAAGGTGTTCTAGGCACATTGCCCAATAAACTAGATTCGTAGACTTTATTTGAATAGTATCAAATCAGTCCGAGTACCCACTCTTCAAAAGTGTGGATATATGATTCTTGTTTGATCGTGTCCCAGGCAACAATGCCACATTTAAGTTTCTTAACTGATCAAATTAGTTTGAGCTATTTGTTTGTCATTTTATATGTTAGAAATATATTTATATTCAAAATATAAATTTTGTTATTCACATCTAATGTGTTTATCTCAATATCATTTTTATAAAATGAAACACTTTAGTGTTCTAGAATATAAAGGTTCACCCGCAGCGGGTTAAACACTGATATAGAGATAATATATCTAGTCAAACTAGTTACATTATAACAGTTTCCAAATTTAGGTACACATCCGAAGGTAGTTCCTAAACTTAGATATCTACGGTTAAAACAGCAACTTTCGTCCCGTTTCCAATTCGCAGATAAATCTCAATTGAAGTCAGTATCATGTTCAAAACAGATTCTGAACATCAATATATATTTATGCACCAAACTAAGTATTAAAAATCCAATTTTAATACTAGTAGTGAACATAATGTTGACAAACATATTTGAAGTCAGAGCCTTGATCGTCTTCAATTCCTTCTTGTCTGCTTTGTCCAAACGGCAGTCACGCTTCCGCGATCCCGTTTGCCACATTTAAGCAGACATTTCGGGATATGTCATTTTATCTTCCCAGAAGACTATAATGATTTTGCCTTTGCCAGTTTCAACACTCCAGAAGCCTTTGGCCAAGCCTTGGCCTTCTAGAATATCGAAGTAAAGTGCGTCTTGCGCTACTTGCCTAATTGCAAATTTTGACTTTGTCTCCTTGAGAATAGTCATTAACCCTCCAAGAGTTAACTTTCGCAATTTAGTACTTCTTTAATCTAAAGATAGATTTATGAAGATCCTTCAATTTCAGTATCATACTTTAAGGATCTAATCCTTAGTTCTGATTCAGAAATTAAGGAGTCTACTGCGACAAGCTAAATGGATTAAGTACTTAAGTTATCATTACATAATCTTCCAAAGATTATGCTCTACTATTTGCTTAACTCCGGGCTTAGGCATAATATTATTTTATCAAATAAAATAACTTATCATTTTCCAGGACCATCCTGAAATTTTATTCCCAATTTGAAAATTAAACCATTTAAATACATTTTCCCTAGGATTATGTATTAAACGTCAATTTTTCAATTTAATCTTGATTTTAATAGTCCAACTATTTAATCAATTAATTAGGTACTATTAAATATAATGATTATTATAGTTCAACTATATTAATCAACTATAATTAATTAAATCAAATATATTGATTATTTAATCCAATTATATAATCAATTATAAATGAATAGTTTGAATATATAGTCCAACTATTTATTAAAACAACAATTTAAATATTAGTCCAACTAACATTTAATACGTTTGACGAATGATATTGTTTGAGCGCTTATGGCGAGTAATTGAACGAATATTGCAAATTCAATTCTTGCCTCCCACTATTTTTCGGCGAGCCTATAACCCTCTGTCGAGTACTCGGGAAACCGTGTTTCCTAGTGGGCTAGGATCCCGTTAAATATCACACAATCTTGACTTTGGCCAACAAAGTGTATGATAATTAACTAGGTAGATCTCTAAGTTCGATTGGATCTAATCCAATTCCTAGATCCGGTAGGGGGACATCCAAGTCCGAAACATATATCTTATATATGCCAATACATCCAATGTATTACCTAACCTTTTTCCTCTGAATCAACTAAGCATTGGCTTTGGCATAACAAACTTAGTGATCCCAGTCAAGCGCGACCCATTGACCATGGAAAGCTTCGTAATCAATGTCGATGGACAAGAAGTGGTCTTGACTTTGGCCAACAAACCACAACTTGGACAAGACACTGATATGGAACAAAGCCTTCGTGATTCAAACACATCTTCGACAGACAAAGGCCTTGACTTTGGCCAACAAACCAATGTCGTCTCGGATCTTGAGTGAGAATCACTCAATGGAAGGAAAGACGCTTAATATTATTTGAGGGTTTTTCGTGTGCAAATTGGCAACCAATTTATTATCTTTGTTAAGGTCTCATCATCATACAGCCTTAAACATCCATTCTAAACACATAATAAAGCGCATATGAAAAATAATAATGATATGCGGATGGATACTTTACATTGATCCCAGATCAAATCTCACACTTTCTCTCTCCCCCTAGCACAAGTATTACTTCTACATGTTGCACTACACTTCTAAAGAAACCTCATTTACATTGAAGGGAATAGGTGAGAAGAGAATACAAAGAAATGAGAGGTAATAAGGCTGGACACGCAGGTCCAATTTAATAAATCAAATTTATTACAACAATTTCTAAAATTGTCCCACCCATCTAATATCCATCTGATATACATTATTCATGCATCGCAACCATGTATTCACACAAGCATATTATCAATCAATCTAATCAAATTAATTAATCTGATAATTAGTGACCATCCAATGTTCAAACAATGATTTGATTTTGTTCGAGTCAAACTCGTTTTGCGAATAAGTACTTAAAGTATAAATTCTCGAATTAAATTAAACTACATCATTAAATCCAATTTAATATGCATTCAATTCTAATTCGCATATTTAATTCCAAATTAAATAACACACTTTGATAATGAACTTTTACGACTTAAATTCCAAATTTAATCGCAACGGGTCTCAAAGCCCGATTAACATCCAACGTCAATTTAATTAAAGTCCATTGGGCTTTTAATTAATATCTTAAGGCGTGGACTTTTGGTCAACTCGGGTCAAACTGAAAACCAAAGTCCAATCCGGGAGTTACCCCATAAGCCCATAAATTAATTTTGGCCCATTAGGCCCAATTAAACTTTAAAGTCCATTAAGTCGCATTTGGGCTTTATGGAAGCGGTTTTGGGCCCAATTGGATCCAATCCAATTTGCCTAAACCCAACTTTGTACAACAAAGCCCAATAAGCCCATTTACAACTTTAAAAGCCCAAATCCAATTTTAAGGCCCAATGAATTAAATTCATAAAATCCAATTTCACATTTAATTAACCTAAAGTGTATAACATGATTAATTACCCAAATTAACATTTCTAAAACACAAATTGTCCAATTAATCATGCTTATCATCAACAAAACATGTCCAACATATTTTATCAAAAATCAAACCCATTTATACATGCTTTAGGTCTCGGCCAAGGGAGTGATTTTTATCCGATTCGAATTCAATCCAATTAATTTCACAATCGATATTAAATCCACATCACGAATGATTTCCAACACATCCAATGTCCAAAAATCAAAAAATCCAAGACTTAATAGGGCATATCCAATTCGACCAAGTAAGGAATTTGGGGATTTTTGTTCAATTCAAAATTCAATCCAATTAATTTCAAATTAACATTATCCAACTTCATTCCAACTCATCCAATGAATCAAAATGAAAAAATTCCATGATTCTACATGAACCCTAACATTCGGCCAAGGTAAGTATATTGTGGAAAAATTGTTCCAAACCATTTTCTTGAAATTGATCTAATCAATTTTCAATTAAACATGTTATAAGAATACTCAAACATCCATTTTATTTAAATCATGCTCAAAACAAGTTTACCCAATTTTAAGCCCTAAATATTTTCATGCTCAAACCTAGGCTCTTGATGCCATTGTTGGTTTCTATTAAGGTCCCAAGATCAATTATAAGCATGAAAACATTGCGAATACACATCGAAGAATTTGCGGAATACTCACAGCGATCGGTTGAGCGACGCAGAGGCAACAAAAACCTTCAAATGGCTCGGCAGTTCACTGCCACTGCAGCTGGTTTTGGCGTCCTCCATGTACTAGTTTTAAGCTCATTCGTCAAGCTCCAAGCTTCGTCGAACGACTCCCGGCTCATGGGTGAGCTTCCCTATCACCTTCGCATATCTCGTAGTGTGCTAGCACTTGCGATTTTTGCCACAAAAACCCAACTCTATGCTTCCCAACTCACGGTTTTTGGAGGAAACCAGTGAGCTATTTCACAGCCCATTGGGCGTGTGTGAGATGAGAGAAAAGAGAGAGAAGATTGTGTGTTTGGTTTTCAAATTGTGTAATATATACACACATTTGAATTTCAAATGAATTTCATTTGAATTTGGCTTTAATAAGTCAAATCATTAAAGCCTCCAAACACCCACATCACTCAATCCATCAACTTGTCATGTCACATCACACAAAGTGACTTGTGATTTGACGTTTGATGCGACTAGCGATTTGACGCTTGATTTGACGTGCCGCACTCGAATTTGAAATACGAATGCGCTCGCAAATAATCTCGGGCTCGGTTCGCTAATTCCAAATTAACGAATTTTCTGTTGCGTCGTAATTAAATGATTACGCCTAGCAAAATCACTATTCACATCGCTTACGAATTAATTCTAAATTAATTCGTTCGCCCGATTTAAAATCTAATTTTAATTCCGCGTCGAAATCCAATTTCGTTTAATATATCGAATATATTAATTTACCGATTAATTCCAAATTAATCGTTATCTCTCTTTAATGGATATTTTATCCCAGATAAAATATTTCCGCAATTAATCCCAGATTAACTTTCTCTCTCTTCTAATTAATCCCAGATTAATTTAGAGTGCGAGTTATACGTCATCGGTGAATCTTTGGGAAGCGACCCATGAGATCCCCGGATATGTTGGCAGTAAATTCGGTCGTCGGACTATCCGAACACGTAAGTACCTCGTACTACGTTTATACCGAATTACAAGACAAGGTTGGACTCTAGCAAAGCGCCATGCCTCCCCAATTCTCCGGAAACATCCTTACAGGAATAAAGGATCTGTATTAAGCATAGTAAACCGTAGTATTGCGTATTTATGTCCAGTATCAGATGATTACGTGCTAGGCCTGTGGCTGGAATTGTGTCTGCCCCGTACGAAGCACATGCCAGATGTCTAGCGACTAGTCTCTATAATCGGATATACATGACCTAGTCATAATATCCCGATAGCTGCGCAGCATTTAAGAGAACCAGTCCCGTATCCTACGTGACCATCATCTCCATATGACTGGAGTGACACTTCCGTCTTGACATCACACCCAACACACTACGATTCTCGATATACCCAGAATCGGCGTACACAGAAACCGGTTAAAGCCTTGGACGACCTCAACCAAAGTATATTGATTGTCGTATGTATTAGCGGTGCAAGTCTCAGGTTAAGACCAAATACACCTACCCTGATTTCGGACTTCCATAGACACATAGTCATACTACCAATGGAATTCCGAGGGGGGTCTTATCCAGAGCGAAGTTGTTTCCCGTACCATCGGTAAAACACAACCTCCTATTACACTTGCATGAGTATCCTATACCCAAATATATGAGACTTATGCCGTTATGCCCTCACAACGCGCACAAGTGTAATACTAGTCTTTTACGTATTTATCGATGTCCAATCTCGACAATACTCTTACTAGGGATATTTAATGATTTATCCTTCGTGGACTGATACTGTCTCATATCATTCTCCATCCAGGAACAAATCACAAGGACCTCTCATCATTTATATATCTAGGTGATCTAATCACAAATGATAAGAGTGCAATCTCCTTTGTCACATAGTTAATTTTGTACAACAACACCATGATCTGTACAAATAGTGACGCTATGGGTCATAATTGTCCAACAATCTCCCACTTGGCCTATAGCCAGTCACTCGAGTGCTTGACACCCGAACTATGTACGGTTGGCTCAAATTGCTGAGAAAAGGTTTTCGTCAGCGGATTTGTATGATTATCGTCTGACGCGATTTATTCGATCATCACATCGCCACGATGTATGATCCGAACGAATCAGATGAATAGTCGAAGTATATATCTGGATCGTTGATGAGACCATTAATTCTTTAGCATGTGCTCAAGCCTAGCTTAGCTGCTAACAGAATTATATCTAATATAATTAGATTTATTATCGACCCAGAAGGCTTCTATTGCCGCCTTAGCTGCAGCAATAACCCGCATTTGTTGTTTATTTGGTAACATTATCTTGCTTGGAAGATTTCCAGCTCATTGTACCGTTATTCAAACTGTATAGTACCATTATTCAGGATAATATGACTAGGTCATGCTTATCCGATTATAGAGACTAGTTACTAGAGATCCGATATGTGCTTTGTACGGGGCATACACAATTCCAGCCCCAGGCCTAGCATGTGACATTTGATACTGGATCGTAATACGCAATACTACGTATACTACGCCTGACAAAGATTATATATTCCATTAAGAATATTTCTGGAGAATTGGGTAGGCACGGTGCTTTGCTAGAAGCCAACCATGTCTCGTAAATCGGTAAAAACGTAGTACGAGGTACGTACGTGTTCAGATAGTCCGAAGACTGAATTTACTGCCAACATATCAAAGGATCTCTTGTGTCGCTTCCCGAAGATTCACCGATGACGTATGATTCGAACATAATTAATCTGGGATTAATTGCGGACAGATTTTATCTGGGAAAAAAATACTATTTGAAGAGAGAGAACGATTAATTTGGAATTAATTGATAAAATAATATATTCGATATATTAAACGAAATTAGATTTCGACGTAGAATTAAAATTGGATTTTAATTCGGGCAAACAAATTAATTTAGAATTAATTCGCTAGCGAAGTGAATAGTAATTTTGCTTGGCATAATTATTTAATTAAATTTGATTTAATTACGTCGCAACGGAAAGTTCGTTAATTCGGAATTAGCGAACCCGTGCCCGGGATGTGTCGCGGGCCCAGTCGGATTTTGAATTATGTGGGGCCCACATGTCACATCACTTGTCACTTTAATTATTTTTTGGTGATGGGTTTTGGTGAAGGAATGATGGTAACTTGTATGACACATTTGTGTGTAATGATGGGAATGACTTTTATCAAAATTTTAGATTTGGTATATCATTTGATTTTTTAAATCAATTAACACAAGTTATTCACTCATTCTCTATCACTCACTCACGGTTTTGGAAGCCAAAAACACTCTCAATTTTCTTTCATCTTAGCCGAAACTTGGAGGAAGAATAAGAAGTTTTTGTTGTAAAAATTTCTAAGTGCTAGCATACACAATGAATCATCCAAGGTGATAGGGAAACCATCCATTGAGCTTGGAATCAAGATCAAAGCTTGGAGCTTGGATTCAACATTCAAAGAGGAAGCTTGGAGACTTCTCAAATGACACCTTGGCCGAAACTTCAACAAGGAATTTTTGTGTTCAACGCATCCAACATCCGTTCTTTGTAAGTATGATTCTGCCATACTTTATTTTCGTATTCACATGATTTCATTTCTTTATATGATCTTGGGATTGTCTTAGAGACCAACACTCTCTTCCTCTCTCCTGCTAGCACTTAACATTCTTCTAAAACCCAATTACATAACACTATAAGAAACCTCATTTACATTGAGGGGAATTGGTGAGAAGATAAATACAATGAGAATGAGAGGTGATAGGCTGGACGCGCAGGTCCAATTTTTAATAAATACCATATTTATAACAATTTCAAAAATTAACCCCACCCATCTAATATCCATCCATTATACATTATTCAAACAAATACATCCAAGCATTCACACATAGCATGTTGTCAATCATTCTAATCTAATTAATTAATTCTTCAATTAATGACCATCCAATGTTCATACAACGATTTGATTTGCGCGAGTCCAACTCGTTTAAGAATCAATACTCAAATTAAGTATTCTTGAATTATATCGAACTACAATATTAAATCCAATTTTATTGTATTCAATACTAATTCAAGTTTAATTCCAAATTAAACAATTACACTTATTTTATTAATGCCTTTTTAGACTTGGATTCCAAATCCAATCCAAATGGCCTCAAAGGCCCATTTAGCATCCAATGCCATTTCTATTAGGTCTAATGGGCTTTTAATTAATTCTGTAGGAATGTACTTTTGGCCATTATGGATCAAACCCATAATGCCTTGGCCCATTTAGGAATCACCCTATGCCAAAAATTAATTTTGGCCCATTAGGCCCAATTAAATTATTAAACGCATAGAAGTCATATATTGGACATTTATGAAAATGGTTTAGGCCCAATTGGATCCAACCCAATTGTCCAAAACCAAACTTGTCCCAACCAAGCCCATTAATCCAAATATAACCAAATTAACCCAATTAGTATTTTAGGGACTAATTTACATTAATAAAATATTTCAAATATTACATTAATCCAATTTAAGTGTAATTAACACAACTAATTAATTAATCTAACATTTCCAAAATATTAATTAATCTAATTAATCATGCTTATCATTCAGATTCATGTCCAACACAAATTGAAGCAAAATCAAGTCTCCAACAACATGCTTCTCACAACAATAGCAAGAAATTAACATCCAATTTGATTTCAATCCAATTAAATCAACATTCAACATTTATTTCATGCCATTAACACATCCAAGTGTCTAATTTCAAAAAATCACCATGAGCGTAATCTAGGGTAGTTTCGGCCAACATAAGGATTTTAGGGAAATTTGATCTAATCAATTTTTCAACAATCCAATGATGCACAACTCTAAGTTATCATTATCTAACATCAACCAAACACTTCATTTTGAATTTTCATGCTCCAAGCAAAAATACCCAAATAAAGTTTATAAATCCTAGAATTCAAAATCACATTTAGAAGGCTCTGATACCATTGTTAGTCTCTAAGACATGCCACAAGATCTCTAAACATGATTTTTGTGTGAAATAATCAAGTAAAAGTTGCGGAATAACTTACATTGATTTAGGGAGAAATTTCAAAAATTTGTTCTTTGGATGAAGCTCCAAGCTTGTTGATTTGTTGTTTTACCTTGGGTGAGTTTTCCTAACACCTCATTTGACTCTCCAAGTGCTAGCTTTTAGAAATTTTTGAAGCAAAAATTTCTCTTCCAAGAGAGAAAGAATTCGACAATTTGAGAGGGAATGAGAGAGTGAAAAGTATCTTGTTTTTCCAAAAACTAAGTTGTTGTGTGTTTAAATGCTTCAATTAATATTGCCAACTACTTCCATCAATATAAGACATTTGATGTAAGTCATGGATCCCACCACATTTAAATTCAAAATTTAAGTTGGCATCTCCAACACACAACTAAGCTTGGGCCCGGGTTCGTTTAATTCCGAATTAAACGAATTTGTCGTCGCTACATAATTAAATCTAATTTAATTAAACAATTATTCCTCGCAAAATTATTACGAGAGTCGCTTATGAACTAATTCTAAATTAATTCGTTCGCTCGAATTAAAATCCAATTTTAATTTCGTATTGAAATCCAATTTCAATTAATATATCCGATATATTATTTTACCCCCAAATAAATAAATTAAATAGAAAAATCCAATTTAACTATTAAATTTATTTTATCGATTAATTCTAAATTAATTGCGTTCTCTCTTCTATACGAACTTAATCTCAGATTAACTCTTGCCGCAATTAATCCCACATTAATTTTCTCTCTAATAATTAATTCCAGATTAATTCTATTCGAGTCAAATATCATTGGTGAATCTTTGGGAAGCGACCCAAGATATTCCTAGATATGTTGGCAGTAAATATGGTTGTCAGACTATCCGAACACATGCGTAGCCCATACCACGTTCTCACCGATTTACAAGACATGGTTGGCTTCTAGTAAAGCACCATGCCTACCCAATTCTCCAGAAATATACGCCGAGGAATATCATCTGTATCAGACGTAATAATACTATGTAATGCGTAATACGATCCAGTATCGAATGTCACATGCTCGGCCTAGGGTTGGCTCTGTGTCTACCCCGTACGAAGCAAATATCGGATCCCAAGTAACTAGTCTCTGTAATCGAAAAGTCATGACCTAGTCATACTTTTCCGATAGCGGCAGCTTTTAAGAGTACTAGTTCTATATCCTATGTGACCATCATCTCCATATGACTGAAATGATACTCCCATCTTGACATCACATCCAATACACTACGATTCTCAGTAAACCCAATACAGGCATACACAGAACCTGTTAAAGCTCTAGACGACCAATATCAAAGTAACCTGATTGTTGTAAGTAATAGCGACGTAAGTCTCAGGTTAAAGATCACATACACCTACCCTGATTCGGATTCCCATAGACACATAGTCATACTACCAATGGGATTCCGAATGAGTCTATCCAGAGCGAACTGTTCCCGGTCCAACGGCTAACAGAACCTTTTATTACACTTACATAAGTATCCAATACCTAAATATACGAGAACTATGTCGTTAAGCTTCCATAACGTGCAGAAGTGTAATACTAGTTTATTCCGTATTATCAATGTCCAGTCTCGCTAATACTTCAACAAGGGATATTTAATGATTAAACCGTTCGTGGATTTATACTGTCTCATATCTTATTAATCCGATTTAACCATATGGACTTTTACCATTATATATATCCAAGTAATCCAATTACAATAATGATAATAGTAATTTCCTTTTGTCACATAGTTAATTTGTACAAAAACACAATATTCTTTACAAATAGTGATGCTATTGGTCATAATTTTCCAACAATCCCATATTCCCATACTGTGGGCCTACTGATGGAAGGTTTGTAGGACATGGGATTCGGGTAGGCTGGCGTTGATCATATAGTTTGGTAGTGGTACTACGTGGTGGTTCGGTAGAGGGTTTTTGATTGTGTTTGATTGGTTATTTTCTGGATCGGGGATTTTATGGTTATCGAATAGGTCTTGTATTTTTTGTTTGAGGCGGACGTAATTATCAGTGTTGTATCATTTTTATTGATGGAATTGGTAGTACTAGTCGAGGTTAAAGTGGCATACGATTGGATTAGGTAGTGGTTTGGTCTCTAGGGATCTCAGCATGCCTTGCCTTAGTAACTTCTCAAATATATTTGATATGGGTCTGCCAAAGTTTGAAAATCTGTAGTTTTAAATAGCAGCGATCTCGACGGGGCTAGCCTTGGCTACTAAAGGTCCTCGGTCGTCTTCATGTTCTGGCTGTAGTATTTTATGTTTTCAGCCTCTTCCTCTTTGATGTCCATGACAGTTTCTTTCAACTGCCTTAAGTCTGAAATCATGAAGGTCATCATTCTCAATTTATTATAAATGGAGGGCTTGGTACCCTTGATGATCATCTTAATTTTTTCAATCTTTGAGGGCCTTGTCAGCATTTTCAACAACTGACTTCTCCAACGGTAACCATATTCCTTGAAATTTCTTCTTTCCTCATCTTGGTGTTTTCCAAGTAACAAAGCGACAAGTCAATGTCCACCATAGCACTGTAATCTAGTAATTCCTTATGTTTGCCTTTTTTTTTTGCAATTGTCCCCATCTACTCTTTCAATCTTTAGAGCTCGGCCTCAGCCTCTGATTTGGCATTTTTTCCAATGGCATAGTTGGCCATGTCATCTTCATCTAGAATAGGGATTTCATGTTAGTGTCCTACAAATGCCACAAGATCACTAAGATGATTTATGTGTGAATACATCAATAAGTTTGTGGAAAAAACTTACAATGATCGGATTTAGGATTTCAAAAATTCCTTCTTTGTTGGAAGCTCCAAGCCTTTGATTTGAATTCCAAACTCAAGGGTGAGTTTCCCTATCACCTCACAAGACTCCTTTAAGTGCTAACTTTTAAGATTTTTGAAGAAAAAATAAATGGAGAGGAAAGGCAAGTCACGCCCAAAGAGAGAGGAGGAATAATGATTTTCAAGTTTCAAAAACTTGTATCATAAAAATTGTGTGATTTGTTATTAAAGTCCAACCTTTAATGTTGCCAACCACTTCCATCATAAAAGTGACATGTGATGTAAGTAAAGTGGGTCCCACCACTTTAAATTCAAAATTTGGTTGGCTTACACAACACAATTTAGGCCCGGTTCGTTTAATCTGACTAAACGAATTTTCCGTCGCGACATTATTAAATCAATTTAATTAAATAATAATGCCTCACAAAATTATTACGAAAGTCCCTTGCGAATTATTTCTAAATTAATTTGTTCGCTAGAATTAAAATCCAATTTAATTCCCCATTGAAATCCAATTTCAATTAATACATCTAATATATTATTTTAGCCTAAATAAATAAATTTAATAGAAAAATCCAATTTAACTATTAAATTTATTTTACCGATTAATTCCTAATTAATCGCGTTCTCTCTTCTAGACGAATTTAATTCTAGATAAATTCTTGACGCAATTAATCCCAGATTAATTTTCTATCTCATAATTAATCCCAGATTAATTCTTGCCGCAATTAATCCCAGATTAATTTTCTCTCTCATAACCAGATTAATTATGTTCGAGTCAAATATAATCGATGAATCTTTAAGAAGCGACCCAAGAGATCCCTGGATATGTTGGCAGTAAATACGGTCATCGGACTATTCGAACACGTGCATACCCCGTACCACGTTATTATCGATTTACAAGACATGGTTGGCTTCTAGTAAAGCACCGTGCCTACCCAATTCTCCAGAAATATATTCAACATGGAATATATATAATCTATATCAGGCATAGTATATGAAGTATTGCGTATTACGATCCAGTATCAGATGTCACATGCTAGGCCTGGGGTTGGAATTGTGTCTGCCCCGTACGTAGCATATATCGGATCACTAGCAACTAGTCTCTATAATCAGATAATCATGACCTAATCATACTATCCTGATAGCTGCAGCATTTAAGAGTACCAATTTTGTATCCTACGTGATCATCATCTCCATATGACTGAAGTGATACTTCCATCTTGACATCATACCCAATACACTACGATTCTCAGTATACCCAGAAGAGGCGTACACAGAACCTGTTAAAGCTCCGGAAGACCAAAACCAAAGCATACTGATTGTCGCAAGTATTAGCGATGCAAGTCTCAGGTTAAAACCATATACACATACCCTGATTCAGATTCCTATAGACACATAGTCATACTACTAATTGGATTCCGATGAGTCTATCCACAACGAAGCTGTTCCTGATCCAACGGCTAACAGAACCTCTTATCACACTTGCATAAGTATCCTATACTTATATATGAGAACTATGACGTTAAGCTTCCATAACGCGCACAAGTGAAATACTAGCCTATTCCGCATTATCGATGTCCAGTCTCGATAATACTTTGACTAGGGATATTTAATGATTAAACCTTTCGTGGATTAATACTGTCTCATATCTTATTAATCCGGTACTAATCATATGGACTTTTATCATTTATATATTCAAGTAATCCAATAAAAAAATGATAAAAGAGCAATTTCATTTGTCACATAGTTAATTTGTACAAAGAACACCATGTCTTTTACAAATAGTGATGCTATGGGTCATAATTGTCCAACAATTTCCCACTAGGCCTATAGCCAATCACTCAAGTGTCCAACACCTGAACTATGTATGGGTCGCCCATGCTTATTGTAGGCATTGCATTTTTGCATATCAGCCCGATGATGAGTCTCGTATGGAGACACTACCTCTTTAGTTGTGAAAGCCGCGGGAAACGGACGTTGGAAGGGTAAAGTTGGAAAATGGAATTTTTGTCAGATTTAACTCGCTTGTTTCGCTTCGGGTTCGCTTGTTGAAACTCTGTTTTAAAACACACCAAACCCATTTAAAAACATCTCACAATTAAATAATTAAAATATTTAAAACACATCGCACAAATTAAATAATTAAAACCAATTAAATTAAACTTAAACTAATTAAATTAAATCACATTCACCAATTAAATTGAACTTGAAATTAAATTAAATTAAATTCCTAATTTAAATAAAACACCTTCCTAAATTAAATATATCATATCCTTAACTAAAAAGAATACATAAATCACTTCCCTAAATTAAAAGATTTCCTTATCACATACTAAATTAAAAGATATCCCTAATTATTACACAATCTCCATTTCCTACCCAAACAATGTAAAACCCATCCCTTAGCCTATAAAAAGAACCATTCACCCCCTTACCAAACCCTGGCTGGCAGATTCACACAAAAAATACAAAAATAATAACCCTAAACCTGCCTTCACGAACTGCCAAGCAACTTCACGATAAAACCCTCAATTCATTCACACACCCACTAGCCACATTAAATAGCCTTCACGTATACTGCCAAAAACCGCACCTTGCCCTCATAGAAGCGCCAAAAAACAATCAACGCCACATAGCCCTGCCTCAGATCACATAACCGACACACACTTCACGCCAACAGCCCCTAGCACCCAACAAACAAAACCCTTAAATTGCCGCATCACAAGCCACAGCTCACCCACTCACGCCAATTGCCCTTCCAGCCTTTCACACCACACGTACACTCACCTTCACGCACACAAACTACACACATTATCCCTCTGACCAGGCTCAAAGCCACGCACCAAGAATCAGCCCTAAAGTCGCACTAAACACCCTCCAAACACAGCCCCATTCGCAGCCCCAAAACAGTCCCTGAAAACACCCCACTGCACCAGTGAACTGCTGAGTTTAGCTCGCTGTTCTGGTCAGTTCTTGCTGCGGCTTTAGCCAGCAAAATAGCCCTAAAATCACCTAGAAAACCCCCCAAAAACCTCCATAAAGTTTCCCTAAAAAATCCCCACAAACGCACCTCCCTAAGCCTTCAAAATCACCCAAAACAGTCAGCTAAACCATCAAGACAGTGACCTGAAACGTAGCAGCGAAACAGCAGCGAAATGGACTTGAAACAGCAGCCCGAACAGCAAAACAACAAGGAAAGACGTTGAGTTGGTGAACTAAAAGAGTAGCGGATCATTCACCCTTCCAACGGACGTGTAACGCCCTTTCTTAGACGACAAAAGAGCTTAGACCTGAGGGCACCTTTCTACTTATCTTCTTTATTGTTGTTTTATTTATTTTGATATATAATTGCATGAGAGTCGTTTGAAGCATGATGTGATTGTTGGATGAGCGGGATATTTGTTCTCTTTTGTGGTATATCGGATGGAAACCCGGACGTAAATTCCATAGCCGACTCCGAATGGACGGTAGTATGGTCTGCACTCGGGATACAATGCCACGTACCACTTAAGATACACGTATCTCGTCTCATCCTAATTTGTATTTGAGCATGTTATAGTCTTTAGGTTATATGTTTATTATTTAAAGCATGGTTTAATTTAGTTTGTTATTAATTTGTTAAAGCATGTTTAGGTTGTTCATTATGCATGTTCTTAGTTTATGATGCGTTTGGGTAATGATTTATACATGTTGGTTTAATGGTTCAATAGGCTTGTTGTGTTACATTGCGTGAAATTATTTGGATGAAAGCATGTTAGATCTAAGTACCCTTGAGCATGAATGATGAATAGATTCGGTTAGTTTATTGCACAAATTATATCATCACAAGTGACATAAGTAAGGGACCATTCCGAACCAGACGGTTTGAGGTCTTCCCTTGCGAGGGGTGAGTGCGGCCTTAAATCTTTGTCTCGGTTCACACCGGGTGGCGATTCCATGTTATTTCATACTTCCCAACTAGGTCGCGAGCCTAGAACAGCGTCGCCCAGGTTCTGTGTTCCCACAGTCTGGCGACTCCACTGTGGATTTAGAGAATTGGCCCCGAAATATTGTCTTGTAGTGATTATAATTTGTGCTTTAGTTAACTGTGTCTACCGTAGGTTGTAAGGGGTTTAATCAAAGGCACTTTTAAGGCTAGGTAATGGTTTGGTGTCTTCCTTCATTCACTACCTTTCTATAAGGAAAAGCTGTGAAGGCACCTAGATAATCATGTACTAGTAGCCTACCGTGATGGACTAATTTGGAGGACTCGTTGTTTATTCCTGTCAACAAGCGATAAGAGCCTAAGGGGCTAGGGTACTTAAGAGAGCCTCGCTCCACCCTCCCTCTGGGGAATCTACAATGGGAAATCCATTTGACAGTCAGTCACATACCATAACTCGTTGGCACGTACCTTTAGGTATAAAAAAAGTGCGCTCACTTGGTCGCTCGGACCCTTGAGTGGGGAGACCTAGTTGTGGGCAATCCTTCGTCGATGGGAGCTTTTGTCTATACCCCTGTAAACCCGCGTATGAAGTATAGTTGTAGGATAAGTAGAGATTATTCCTTTATGTTTTGGACCATTGTCATTTGGATTCAGTTGGACTTGTTGTCATAAGGTATGGGCTTGTTGGGCCATTTAAACTGGGACGAGTCTGTGCTTTATGGCAATCGGGCCAAAAGTTTCTAAAATGATGATGGGCCAACTAGTGTAAAATTCTTATGAGCTTATATATTACATGCATATTATGTCTCATACATCACATGCATCTCATGCATACATGTATCATGTTAACCCTCGTGTCTTAAAAGCCATCATAGATATCCGTTGGGTTAGAAAAAGAGGGGCTTGACAAGAAGAGTTTAGCGAACATGGATATCGGGGAAAATGAAATCAAGAAACAGAAAACCTTACGGCAATGAGAGAAAGACCATTGGTGGGCCCAAAAAAAAAAAAAAAAAAAAGAGAATAAAAAAAAAAATTTATTTGTTTTTAGTCCTTGATAATTAGACAAAAGTCCAATGATGAAATTGATTGCTTTAAGGTGAAACCTTAGAAACGATAAACTCTTGATGTACTTTTATCTGATACTTTGAGTGATTGATCTATGATAGACTCGTAAGCACTTCACTATAGGTTTTTAGCGGTGAAAACTTGAGTAGTTGGCAAGGTGACTAGTTGAAGAAATTGTAGGTCGGTGAATGACCGTTTGCTTAGATGTCTATCTTGATTTGCTTATGTTATGATGTGTGGTATGGCTGAAAATGAAAAGAAAAGTCTCTAAAGAAAAGAATTGAACCATCTATAACCAATAAGCGTGAAGCTGCCCATGGGCGAGTATTAGGACCACCATGAGGAGAAATGCTACCTTAAAGGGTAGGTGTGTTGAAAAAAAGAGAAAGAATAAAAAAAAAAGTTCAAAATGAAAAGAAAAAAAAAAGACAAAAGAGAAATAAAACCATATCACATTGAGCATGAAAAAGCAATTGCAGAGCCTAACTGAGACATCTAGGTTGGTTTGACCCATCGATCCCAATTTTTGAAACGAAATCATAGAGTTAGCTTACCTGAGGATTAAGCTGTGAAAGAACCTTTGCACACACACACTTTGAGTCTAGCTTAGATCATTTATCCAAAGACTTGGATTTAAGTTACATTGGGTGTTTTGAAGTTTCTCTGGTTTCATTACTAGGCATTCTTTGAGTACAATGATATGTATAACTATTGAGACTATTTCGTAGCATAGTATGATGATATAGAAGGCCCCACCATGTGGTTCATCTTGATCAAGTACAAAACAGCAGAGAGCAGAAGGCTAAATCAAGACTGGGGGCGACCAGTCTACTACATCGTGAATCAGGGACATAACAAGATATTAAGTCATGAAACTAGAGAGAAGACTGAGCAATCACCTGGAGAACTGGCGGAAGACTTAACCCAACGGAATAGGAAATTCATTCATGCATGCATGCATACACGTAACATATTTTGCATTCTTTTTTGTGTTTGTTTTTTATTCACAGGTTTCAAAGAAGAAAAAGAGAAAGCGGCAAAGACAAGCCAACCAGAATCAGCAACATATGAGTAGTAGTTTTGGGGATGAGTCCCAGGGTTGAGGCCTATATCAGTATCAGTTTGGGGCGAGGCCCATGTCAGTATCAGTCTGGGGGCGAGGCTCACATCAGTGTCTGTATGGAGGCGAGGCCCGCATCAGTTTCAGTTTGGGGTCAAGGCCCATATCAGTATTCGTTTGGGGATGAGTCCTGGGGTTGAGGCCCACATCAGTATCAGCTTGGGGCGAGGCCCACATCAGTTTAGGGCGAGACCCACATTAGTATCAGTTTTGGGGCAAGGCCCACATCAGTTTCAGTCAGAGGGCGAGGCCCACATCAATATCATTTTGGGGCGAGGCCCACATCAGTATCAACTCAGGGTCGAGGCCCACCTTATCAGCAGTTTGGGGAATGAATCCCAGGGCCGAGGCCCACATCGTCAGAATTTGGAATGAATCCAGGGAATGAATCCCAGGGCTGAGGCCCACGTCTTTAGAATTTGGAATGAATCCCAGGGCCGAGGCCCACGTCTTCAGAATTTGGAATGAATCCCAGGGCCGAGGCCCTTGTCGTCAGAATTTGGAATGAATCTCAGAGCCGAGGCCTACATCAGCATCAGTTTAGGGTGAGGCCCACACCAGCATCAGTTTGGGGCGAGGCCCGTATTAGCATCAGTATCAGTCTTGCCGGGTATGGCACTCTGGGGGCGAGGCCCACATCTTTATCAGTATCAGCATTGCCGGGTATGGCATTCTGGGGGCGAGGCCCACATTACATCAGATCAGTTCTGCCAGATATAGCACTCTGGGGGCAAGGCCCACATTACATCAGATCAGTTTAGTCCGAGAATGGACACGCCGAGAATGGCACGCTGGGAATGGCACTCCGAGAATGGATCAGAGTTCGAGAATGAACAAGCCAGGAATGGTAATCCGAGAATGGATCAGAGTTCGAGAATGAACAAGCCTGGAATGGTAATCCGAGAATGGATCAGAGTTCAAGAATGAACAAAGCCGAGAATGGCACTCCGAGAATGGATCACAGTTAGAGAATGAACAAGCCGAGAATGGCACTCCGAGAAAGTAGCATAGTTCGAGAATGAACAAGCCGAGAATGGCACTCCGAGAATGGAGCACATGTCGAGAATGAACAAGCCGAGAATGGCACTCCGAGAATAGAGCACAGCTCAAGAATGAGCACGTCGAGAATGGCACGCCGGGAATGGCACTCCGAGAATGGAGATATAGTCCGGGAATGGACAGCTCAAGAATGAGCACGCCGAGAATGGCACGCCGGGAATGGCACTCCGAGAATGGAGATATAGTCCGAGAATGGACACGCCGAGAATGACACGCCGGGTATGGCACTCTGGGGGCGAGGCCCACATCATTATCAGCATCAGTTTTTTTTCCGGGTATGGCACTCCGGGTATGGAGACATCAGTATCAGATCAGCCAGGTACGGCACTCCGGGTATGGAGACATCAGTATCAGATCAGCCAGGTACGGCACTCCGGGTATGGAGACATCAGTATCAGATCAGCCAGGTACGGCACTCCGGGTATGGAGATATCAGTTTTGCCAGGTACGACACTCCGGGTATGGAGATATCACAAGCTGCAACACCCTAGGTACGGGGTTAGCATTCAGACATTTCTGGCTCTCTAGGTACGGAGACGTCAGCGCGACACCCTAGGTACGGGGTAGCATTCAGACATTTGTGGCTCTCTAGGTACGGAGACGTCACCGCGACACCATAGGTACGGGGTTAGCATTCAAACATTTGTGGCTCTCTAGATATGGAGACGTCACCGCGACACCCTAGGTACGAGGTTAGCACTCAGACATTTGTGGCTCTATAGGTACGGAGACGTCACCGCGACACCCTAGGTACGGGGTTAGCACTCAGACATTTGTGGCTCTCTAGGTACGGAGACGTCACCGCGACACCCTAGGTACGGGGTTAGCACTCAGACATTTGTGGCTCTCTAGGTACGGAGACGTCACCGCGACACCCTAGGTACGGGGTTAGCATTCAGACATTTTGTGGCACTCTAGGTACGGAGGTGTCACTGCGACACCCTAGGTACGGGGTTAGCATTCAGACATTTGTGGCTCTCTAGGTACGGAGACATCACTGCGACACCCTAGGTACGGGGTTAGCATTCAGACCACAGCGACGCCCTAGGTATGGGGTTAGCACGCCAGGTACGGCATGTGGACTATTCAGACATTTATGGCTCTCTAGGTACGGAGACGTCACTGCGACACCCTAGGTACGGGGTTAGCATTCAGACCACAACGACGTCCTAGGTACGGGGTTAGCACGCCAGGTACGACATGTGGACTATTCAGACATTTGTGGCTCTCTAAGTACGGAAATGTCACTGCGACACCCTAGGTACGGGGTTAGCATTCAGACCACAGCGACGCCCTAGGTACGGGGTTAGCACGCCAGGTACGGCATGTGGACTATTCAGACTTTTGTGGCTCTCTAGGTACGGAGACGTCACTGCGACACCCTAGGTACGGGGTTAGCATCCAGATAACCAACATCATCCCTGCGGCACTCTAGGTACGGAGACGCAACCGCGACGCCCTAGGTACGGGGTTTAGCATTATCAACTCAGCACAGCATGCAGACCAGGTGACAGCTGGCGAGCCAGGTAAGTAAAAATGCATTGCACGTACTTTGATAGGATTGTCATTATCACACACTGCACAAGTCCCATCAAAGTGGGGGCGACTGTAGGCATTGCATTTTTGCATATCAGCCCGATGATGAGTCTCGTATGGAGACACTACCTCTTTAGTTGTGAAAGCCGCGGGAAACGGACGTTGGAAGGGTAAAGTTGGAAAATAGAATTTTTGTCAGATTTAACTCGCTTGTTTCGCTTTGGGTTCGCTTGTTGAAACTCTGTTTTAAAACACACCCAACCCATTTAAAACACATCTCACAAATTAAATAATTAAAATATTTAAAACACATCTCACAAATTAAATAATTAAAACCAATTAAATTAAACTTAAACTAAATTAAATTAAATCACATTCACCAATTAAATTGAACTTGAAATTAAATTAAATTAAATTCCTAATTTAAATAAAACACCTTCCTAAATTAAATAAATCATATCATTAACTAAAAAGAATACATAAATCACTTCCCTAAATTAAAAGATTTCCTTATCACATACTAAATTAAAAGATATCCCTAATTATTACACAATCTCCATTTCCTACCCAAACAATGTAAAACCCATCCCTTAGCCTATAAAAAGAACCATTCATCCCCTTACCAAACCCTGGCTGGCAGATTCACACAAAAAATACAAAAATAATAACCCTAAACCTGCCTTCACGAACTGCCAAGCAACTTCACGATAAAACCCTCAATTCATTCACACACCCACTAGCCACATTAAATAGCCTTCACGTATACTGCCCAAAACCGCACCTTGCCCTCATAGAAGCGCCAAAAACAATCAACGCCACATAGCCCTGCCTCAACTCACATAACCGACACACACTTCACGCCAACAGCCCCTAGCACCCAACAAACAAAACCCTTAAATTGCCGCATCACAAGCCATAGCTCACCCACTCATGCCAATTGCCCTTCCAGCCTTTCACACCACACGTACACTCACCTTCACGCACACAAACTACAAACATTATCCCTCTGACCAGCCTCAAAGCCACGCACCAAGAATCATCCCTAAAGTCGCACTAAACACCCTCCAAACACAGCCCCGTTCGCAGCCCCAAAACAGTCCCTGAAAACACCCCACTGCACCAGTGAACTGCTGAGTTTAGCTCGCTATTCTGGTCAGTTCTTGCTGCGCCTTTAGCCAGCAAAATAGCCCTAAAATCACCTAGAAAACCCCCCAAAAACCTCCATAAAGTTTCCCTAAAAAATCCCCACAAACGCACCTCCCTAAGCCTTCAAAATCACCCAAAACAGTCTGCTAAACCATCAAGACAGTGAACTGAAACGTAGCAGCGAAACGGACTTGAAACAGCAGCCCGAACAGCAAAACAACAAGGAAAGATGTTGAGTTGGTGAACTAAAAGAGTAGCGGATCATTCAGCCTTCCAACGGACGTGTAACGCCCTTTCTTAGACGACAAAAGAGCTTAGACCTGAGAGCACCTTTCTACTTATCTTCTTTATTGTTGTTTTATTTATTTTGATATATAATTGCATGAGAGTCGTTTGAAGCATGATGTGATTGTTGGATGAGCGGGATATGTGTTCTCTTTTGTGGTATATCGGATGGAAACCCGGACGTAAATTCCATAGCCGACTCTGAATGGACGGTAGTATGGTCTGCACTCGGGATACAATGCCACGTACCACTTAAGATACACGTATCTCGTCTCATCCTAATTTGTATTTGAGCATGTTATAGTCTTTAGGTTATATGTTTATTATTTAAGCATGGTTTAATTTAGTTTGTTATTTATTTGTTAAAGCATGTTTAGGTTGTTCATTATGCATGTGCTTAGTTTATGATGCGTTTGGGTAATGATTTATACATGTTGGTTTAATGGTTCAATAGGCTTGTTGTGTTACATTGCGTGAAATTATTTGGATGAAAGCATGTTAGATCGAAGTACCCTTGAGCATGAATGATGAATAGATTCGGTTAGTTTATTGCACAAATTATATCATCACAAGTGACATAAGTAAGGGACCATTCCGAACTCAACGGTTTGAGGTCTTCCCTTGCGAGGGGTGGGTGCGGCCTTAAATATTTGTCCCGATTCACACCGGGTGGCGACTCCATGTTATTTCATACTTCCCAACTAGGTTGCGAGCCTAGAACAGCGTCGCCCAAGTTCTGTGTTCCCACACTTATGCTGAGATATCACTTTCGTCAACGGATATGCAAGGTTATCATCTGTAACGATCTTTTGATCTTGACATCGCCATGATATATGATCTTACGGATCAGATGAAATCATCGAAGTACATACTCGGATCATTGATGAAACCGTAATTCCTTAGCCTATGCTGTAGCCCAGCTCAGCCGCTAACAGAACTACTCCTAATCCAATTAGGAATTTTATAGATCCAAAATGCTTCTTTTACTGCCTCAACTGCGCAATGTATTCCGCTTTTGTTGTTGAATCAGTAACAGTATCTTGCTTGGAAGATTTCCAGCTCATTGTTCCGTTGTTCAAACAAAATATGTACCATTATTGCGACTTATAGTCGTCTTTATCACTTTGGAAACTTGCAACGGTGATCCCAGTCACCTCAAGTTCTCCATCTCCATAAATTAAGAAAGCATCCTTAGTTCGTCTAAGATACTAAAGGACGTTCTTAACATCAATCCAGTGACCATCACCTGGATCGGCCTGATAGTGACTGCAAATGCTCAAAGTATATGAGACACCAGGTCGCGTACATGTCGTGGCATACATGATCGATCCGACTGCTTAAGTGAACGGGATCCGATTCATTGTATCTCTCTCATCTTTAGTTTCAGGACATATGTCCCTAGATAGAGAGATGCCATGTGTTAATGTACGAGTTCTCGGAGAGTGCCAATAACTTTTAGATCTATCCTAGTAGATCCTTATTCCTAGAATAAAAGTTGCCTCTCCTAAGTTTTTCATGGATAATTTTAACGAAAGCCAACCTTTCACCGATTTTAGTATGGGAATGTCATTGCTAAGAAGCAATACATCATCAACGTATAGGACAATCATTGTCAGTGCGCTCCCACTAACCTTCTTATATACATAAGAATCATCATCATTTTGAACATCAAAATGTTGGTTCCAAGAACGCAATGCTTGCTTCAATCCATAAATGGATCGATTTAACTTGAAAACCTTGTTTGCATGTTTTGGCATGACAAAACCATCAGGGTGTTGTAAATAAACATCCTTCAAAAGGTTTCCGTTAAGGAAAGCGGTTTTGACGTCTATCTGCCATATTTCATAATCAAAATATGCAGCTTTAGCAAGCATTATCCGAATGGATTTAATCATGGCAACATTTAAAAAGGTTTCATCGTAATCGACACCATGTCATTGACGACACCTTTTCGCTACAAGCCTAGCTTTGTATGTTTTTTTGTTGCCATCCATGTCTGTCTTCACCATGAAGACTCATTTGTTACCAATAGGCACAATGCCTTCTGGTACATCAACCAGTGTCCAAACTTGGTTGTATACATGGAATCCATTTCGGACTTCATGGCACATTGCCATATAGCGGAGTCGATACCTTGTATCGCTACCTCATACGTAGCCGGCTCATTATCCTCAATAAGACTAATGTCTACGTGAGGTGAGATCAGAAACTCATACCTCTTAGGTTATTTTCTGACTCTCTCCGACCTACGCGGTTCTTGTGTATTAGAAGATTATGGAACAGTCTCATCCTTGATTAACTGTTCTTGTTCCGTTAGGGATCGGTGCCAGGAACAATATTACTCTGATTTTCATCGAGTTTTACTTTCCTCCCACTTACCACTGCATTTAGGAATTCCTCTAAGGAAAACCACATGGAGAGCAGCAAATACCATGATCTCTTGTGGGTTTTATAAGTAATATACTTTGGTTTCCCTAGGACAACCTACATATAGACACTTATCCGATTTGGGTTCTAGTTTGGCATCATCCAAACGTTTAATATATGCCCAGCATCCTCAAATCTTCAGGAATGAGAAACCCGGTTTCTAGCATGTCCATACTTTATATGGAGTCTGTCCAATAGATTTTGACGAAACCTTATTCAAAATAAGTATTGCATTGTTCAATGCGTATCCCCTAAAGGAAATTGATAGCTTAGTGCGACTCATTATTGACCTTACCATGTCTAACAAAGTTCGGTTTCTCCGTTTGGACACACCACTCAATTGAGGTGTTCCGGGAGGAGTCCACTGTGAAAGAATACCATACTCTTTCAAGTAATCAAGAAACTCATTGCTTAAGTATTCTCCACCACGGTCCAACCGTAATGTTTTAATACTTTTGCCGATATATTTTTCTCTACTTCGTGTCGAAACTCTTTAAATTTATCAAAAGATTCCGACTTGTGTTTCATAAGATACACATAACCATAACACGATGCAACATCCGTAAAGGTTACGAAGTATTCATATCCACCTCTAGCCTGGCTATATATGAGCCCACTACATCACAATGAACGAGGGCTAACAACTTGGTGGCACATACACATTTACTACTAAAAGGAGTTTTAAGCACTTTGCTTAATAAACAAGATTCGCAGACATCATATGAATTATTATCAAATCCGTCCAAGTATCCATTCTTCCAAAGAGTGGATATACGAGTTTTGTTAATGTGTCCCAGACAATAATGCCACTAATAAGTCTCATCTGATTTACTCAATTTGAGCATTTTGTTTGTCATGTTATATGTTTGAGATTTATTTATATTCGAAATATAAATACTGTTATTCACATCTAATGTGTATATCTCAATATCATCTTTATAAACAAAACACCCAGTATTCTGGAACATAAAGGTATACCCGCAACGGGTTAAACTAGATATAGAGATAATGTTTCTAGTCAAACTAGGTACATTATATTAATTTCCTAATTTAAGTACATGCCCAAAGGGCAGTTCCAAAACTTAGGTTCCCAAGCCAAAACATCGACTCTCGTCCCGTTTCTGAATCGCAGGTCGATCTCATCTGAAGCCAGTCTCCTGCTAATCAGCAGATCCCCCACATCAGTAATATGTATATACCACATCCAGTATCAAAAATCCATTTTTTAAAACCAGTAGTGGACACGTTTATTACAATAACAAACATACCTAAAGTCGGAGCCTTGCCCTCCTTCACTTCCTTCATGTCCGCCTTGTCCATACGGTAGTCACGCTTCCAGTGACCCTGTTTGCCACAATTTAGACAGACATCTTGGGATATGTCCTTTGTCTTCCCAAAAGACTGTGACGATTTTGCCTTTCCCATTTTTCTTCACACCCCCAGAAGCCTTCGGCCAAGCCTTGGCCTTCTGGGATGTCGAAGTAAGATGCACCTTATGCTTCTTACCCTTTTGGAAGCTCTGGCTCTGCCTCCTTGAGCATAGACATTAACTCTCCAAGATTTTTCTTTTGGTTCATGGTGAACCCGCCCTAACATTCGGACAGAGACTGTAAGATCAAATCTATGGAAGTCTCGGCATCGTAGGTAATGCCCAACTAACCTAGCTGTTCGATGTCAGCAATCATCTGCGACACCTAGTGCTCGACAGATGTACCATCTGACATACGCGAGCCAAAGAGCTTCTTTTGCAATTCGTACTTCTAAGATATAAGGTTAGATCTATGAAGATCCTTTAATTTCAACATCATGGTATAAGGATCCAATCCTTAGCTCTAACGACAAAGTTAAGGAGTCATTGTGACAATCAAAATGGATTGAGCACTAAAGTTATCATCACGATGAGTCTTCCAAAACTTATGCTCTACTATTTGCTCAACTCCGGGCTCAGACCCGAGAGGTTTCTCTATGACATAGTGTAACTTCCCGGCTCCCAAGACTATCCTGAGATTCATCTCCCAATCTGGAAAATTGGAGCTGTTAAAGACATTATCGCCCATGATGATGTTCCTAACGCTAATCTTTCCAGCCATCTCGATTGCAATAGTCCAACTATTCAATCAATGATATCGGGTACACTCAAAATGTAATGGTTACTATAGTCCAACTATATAACCAACTACAAGTGGAGTAGTATTTTAAGTACAGTCCAACTGTTCATAGAAAGCAATAAAAGATATTAGTCCAACTAATATGTATTTATGACAACGATAAATAATTAAAAGAGCGCGTGTAGCAAGTATTAAACGAAATTATAAATTTAATACTAGCCTCCCACTATTTTTCGGCGAGCCTTTAATCCTCTGCGGAGTACTCGGGAAACCCAGTTTCCTAGTGGGCTAGGATCCCGTTAAATAACACACAACCTTGACTTTGGCCAACAAGCTGTATGAAACTTAACTAGGTAGATCTCTAGGATCAATTGAATCCCATCCAATTCATAGATGTGGTAGGTGGACCTCAAAGTCCGAGATATATATCCAATATATATTTCCTAACCTTTTCCTCTGAATCAACTAAGTATTGGCTTTGGTTCAACAAACTTAATGATTCCAGTTAAGCGCGACTTATTGATAGTGGGAAAGCTTCGTAATCCACGTCGATGAACTAGAAGTGACCTTGACTTTGGCCAACAAGTTACAACCGCCCAAGACATGCGATATAGAAAAAAGCTTTCGTGGTTCAAACACATCCGCGATGGACAATGATCTTGACTTTGGCCAACAAACCAATGCCAATCTTGGATCTTGAGAGAGAACCACTCAATGGAAGGAAATCACTTAATATTAAAGTGAGGGTTTTTCGCGTAAATTGGCAACCAATTTATTATCTTTGATTACACCCTTAAGCATGCATTCTAAAAGCATAATAAGGCGCGAATAAATTAATAATGATATGCGGATGGATATATAACAATTTATTCCTAGAACAAATATCTCTCTATTTCCTCTCTCCCGCTAGCACTTTACATTCTTCTACCCAATTACATAACACTAAAAGAAACCTCATTTGCATAGAGGGGGAATTGGTGAGAAGAGAAATACAAATAGTAAAGAGATAATAGGCTGGACACGCAGGTCCAATTTAAATAAATTCTAATTTTATTACAACAATTTCCAAAATTGCCCTCACCCTTCTAATATCCATCCGATATACATTATTCATACAAATACATCCAAGTATTCACACAAAGCATGTTATTCAATCAATCTAATCCAATTAATTAATCTTTGATTAATGACCATCCAATGTTCAAACAACGATTTGATTTGCACGAGTCCAACTCGTTTAAGAATAAATACTCAAAGTAAGTATTCTTGAATTATATCGAACTATAATTTTAAATCCAATTTTAAATTGTATCCAATACTAATTAAAATTTAATTCCAAATTAAATAATTACACATATTTTAGTGCCTTTTAGACTTGGATTCCAAATCCAATCTTAATGAGTCTCAAAGGCCCAATTAGTATCAAATACTATTCAATTAAAGTCCAATGGGCTTTCAATTAATTCTTTAGGCATGGGCTTTGGCCATTATGGATCAAACCCAAGATGCCAAGGCCCAAATAGGAATCACCCTATTGCCAAAAATCAATTTAGGCCCATTTAAATTATTTAAAGGCCCAATAGTCATATTTGGACTTTATGAAAATGGTTTTAGGCTCAATTGGATCCAACCCAATTGTCCAAAACCAAACTTGGCCCAACCAAGCCCATTAAGCCCAAATACAACAAATTAAATTATCTTATTATTCCAAATAACATATTAATCTAATTAAAGTGTAATTAACATAATTAATCAACTAATCTAATGTTTCCAAAATACTAATTAATCCAATTAATCATACTCATTAATTCCAATTCATGTCCAACACAAATTGAAGCAAAACAATTCATTCCAACATACTTAGGCTCACAGCAAATACATAAAATAACATTCAATTTTGATTTCAATCCAATTGAATCAATAATCAATATCCATTTCATGCATTTAACATATCCAATTGTCAAATTTCAAAATTTTTCATGAGCATTCCTAGGGCATACATTCGGCCATGCAACACAAAACAAAAGAGGGTGCCGTTTACTCAAGCGATACGTGGAGTTGTATCCTGAGTACAGATCATACTACCGTCCATTCGGAATCGGCTATGAAATTTATGTCCGGGTTTCCATCCGATATACCGCGAGAGTTGACACATCTCTCATTTTATTCCACAGCCACAACATACAACATCTAATAATTCATGCATATTTATCTACTCAAGGTCCACAACATGCATTTCAACATGACAATCATGCAAGCAATACTCAATAAATAATACAAGTAAAAATAAAAAAAAAACAAAAAACGAGTGTGAAAGATACCCTCAGGTCTAACCTTTTTGCCAACTTTCAGGCTTGCGTTTCACGGACGTCGGAAGGGTACAACTCCTCAACTTCTCCGGTTCACTGGTTTAGCGTCCTAGCTCACTGCTTTGCTGTTTTGCTTGCTGTTCGAACTTCGTTCTGCTACTGTTCGGCCTCTGTTTTGCTGCTCACTGTTCAGGTCACCTGTTTTGACGTTTCAACGGACTGTTCCGAGTTTTTGTGTGGGTTTTTAGTGCAGTCTTGTGTGATTATTTTAAGGATTATGAATGCAGTTTTTATGTTACTGTTTTGAGGATTTTAAGGGCTGTTTGAGGGCTAATAGGAGTGCAGTTTTTTTTATGTTACTACTTTAAGGTTTTTAGGGAATGTTTTAAGTGTATTTTGCTGCTGTTTTAGGGGTTAATTACTGCTGTTTGGACGTGTAAAACAGTGCAGTTTTTATGTTCACTGCAGTTCGGTTTTTTGTTGTATTTTTCGGTGATTGAGGGCTGCTCTATAGGACTGGTTTCGGTGGCTTTAGGAAGATATAAAGGCTTGTTATTTTCGGTTATGGAGGGGTTAAGGAGGGTGATGTGTTCGGCTATGGAGTGGAGGAGATGAAAATAATATTTTTTTTGTTACTTATCCTTGTGATTGGCGTGTGCCAGGAGAGATGAATGCCTTGGAGAGGGGTGGTTTATATAGAGAAAGGCTAGGGCTTCACCTTGTCTCACAAGGAAGGGATTTGATTTTGTGTTGAGCAAGGAAAGTCAAAGATTGAGGGGGGACAAATTTGGCTTAGATTAGGAATACAATATCTTTAATTTGTTATGATTGATTTTAATTAGGCATGACATCTTTTTAATTTAGTATGTGATTTTGTTTAGTTTGGTATATAATATATTTGATTTATCTTTATTAGGTATGATTATATTTTATGTTTTATTTAATTGGTAAATGGTTTAATTATTTTATTTAATATTTAATTTAATTTCCCATGTGTTTTAAATGTGTTTTATTAATTGGGATGTGTTTTATGGGCTTTGGGGGCTAATTGGGCTGGGGTGCGAGGCTAGCAGCAAAACCAGAAATATCGACTCCGTTCGAACGCCCATTCGAACGCTACACGAACGTCCGCAATATGCCTGACGTTCGAACGAAGTAACGAACGCAGCACTAACGAAGACAGTGAACTTGTGAAATGAACTTGATGACGTACTTATTCTGAATTTCCCCTTCCGACCTCCGTTTCCCGCAATATCCTTAGCTAAAAAGGTAGTGCCTCCAACTGAGACTCATCATCGGGTTTCACATGCGAAAAAAGCAATGCCTACAGTCGCCCCCACTTTGATGGGACTTGTGCAGTGTGTGGCTTTGAACAATCCTATCAAAGTTATGCAATGCATTCACTTACCTGGCTCGGCTGCTGCCTCGAGCTGAGTTGGCGCTGCAGTGGACCTCGATCCTGGGACACATCCCAATAACTGCAACCGACAACGGGGGCACCTCGACCCTGGGCACCTCGACCCAATACCGCTGACAATAGGGACCTCGCCCTCGAACTGATGATGTAGTGGGCACCTCGACCCGGAACTACAACTGACAACGGGGGCACCTCGACCCAACACCGCTGACCATAGGGACCTCGCCCTCGAACTGATGATGTAGTGGGTACCTCGACCCTGGGCACCTCGACCCGGAACTACAACTGACAACGGGGGCACCTCGACCCTGGGCACCTCGACCCAACACCGCTGACCATAGGGACCTCGCCCTCGAACTGATGATGTAGTGGGTACCTCGACCCTGGGCACCTCGACCCGGAACTACAACTGATAACGGGGCCTTGCCCTCAAGCTGATATGGGCCTCGCCCCCGAGCCGGCATGATATGGGCCTCGCCTCCAAGCTGATATGGGCCTCGCCCCTTGGGACTCATCCCAAAAACTGAAATTGCGCTGACGCTGCTTGGCTAATTTCTGCCGCTTTCTCCTTTCTTCGAACCTGCGAACACAAAACAAAAACAAACACGAAGAGAATGCAATGTTACGTGTATGCATGAATGATTTTCTTATTCCGTTGGGTTATGTCTTCTGTTAATTCCCATGGTGACTGCTCGGTCTTCTCTCCCTCAGGCAAAGTATTGCTTCAATCTGTCTACGTTGATCGGCTCGGTGAACTTGTTCCCCTCCAAGTCTGATAGCTTCACTGCTCCATTTCCCATTACCTTCTGCACTATGTAAGGTCCTTCCCAGTTTGGTCTGAATTTTCCTCTCGGATCTGTCGTCGACGGCCTCGACTGCTTAAGTACTAAATCACCCTTTTTGATCTTGGTGGGACGTACTTTCTTGTTGAATGCTCGGGCTAGTCTCTTCTGATACAACTGCATGTGATACAAAGACTTAGTTCTCTTCTCATCCAATAGTGCTAACTGATCAAACCTCTGTGCGACCCACTCCTGTTCCGGTAATTCTGCCTCTCCTAATACCCTCATAGACTGTAAAAACTACTACTAGTAACACTGCTTCCATTCCATAGACCAAAGAGTAAGCTGTGGCCCATGTTGCTGTCCTTACTGATGTTCTGTACCCCCACAGAGCATATGGTAGTTTCTCGGCCCAATCTCTGCAATTCTCTGTCATCTTGGCTAAAATCGTCTTTATGGTCTTGTTGGCTGCCTCAACTGCCCCATTTGCCTGCGGCCTGTATGGTGATGACTTGTGGTGGCCTATCCCGTACCTCTGTAACATTGCCTTCGTCTCTCCTTGGAACTGAACCCCGTTGTCTGTCACTACATGATGCGGCATACCATACCGACAAATGAGGTTCCGAGCTATAAACTTCGCCATCTGTTTTGCTGTAACACTGCGGAATGATTCGGCTTCCACCCACTTCGAGAAGTAATCTACTGCCACTACTATAAAGCGATGCCCATTCGATGCATTCGGTCGAATTTCTCCAATCATATTAATTCCCCATGGTGAGAAAGGCCACGGCTCCGACAACCCGTGCAACTCTGTGTGCGGTAAGTGATTCAAATTACCATGTGCTTGACAATCATGACAGTGCTTCACCATCTTCGCGCAATCTGTTTCCATGGTTGACCAATAAAAACCTTGTCTCACTATCTTGCGGGACAGATTCAACCCGTTCATGTGCGGACCACATACCCCGGCGTGTATTTCTTCCATTACATGCTGAGCTTCTTCTTTTCTCAAACACTTCAACTGAATACCGTTTGCTTGCCTCTTGTACAGTTCCCATTTCAAAATCACATATTGGGAAGCCAACTTTTGAATAGCTATTCTGTCTTTTCTGCCTGCCCCTTCCGGGAGTTCGCCATGTTCCAGATACCTCTGAATGTCATAATACCAAGGTTTACCGTCGTCGACCTCAACTTCCAGAATTCTTTCTATCTCAAAAATAGGTCTGCTCGTTGTTGTCAGTATCAACGGTCTCATCACTAACTTTTCTGGATTTTCCCAAGTTGCTGCAAGTGTAGCCAATGCATCTGCCATCTGATTCTCTTCTCTTGGTAAGTGCTGAAACTTACACTCGGGGATAACCTGTGCCAACTTTCTGAGGTGAAAAAGGTAAGGTTTCAACCGTTCTTCTTTCAATTCTCATTCTCCTCGCATCTGCTGGACCACCAACATAGAATCTCCGTAGACTTCCACACTCCCGGCCTTCAAGGCTATCAATGCTTTCAAACCAAAAGCACATGCTTCATATTCAGCCATGTTATTAGTCACTCTGAATGTCAACCTCTTGGCTAAAGGCAAAGTCTCTCCCTCGGGGGTCACTATCACGATCCCAATTCCGGCTCCCTTGTAATTCACTGCTCCGTCAAAATACATCTTCCATCTCTGGACTGTTATTGCTTGGATCTCTTCATCTGGAAATTCAAACTTATACTGATCCCCCTCAACAGGTTGCATTGCCAGAAACTCTGCTACTGCTCGCCCTTTGATCACTTTGGAGGTGAGATACTCAATGTCAAACTTTGTCAGCAATACCAACCATCTGCCCAATTTTCCCACTAGCGACGGCACCGAATGAAGATATTTTAGAGGATTCTCCTTTGCCACTACCTGGATCTTGTATGATTGGAATTAATGTCGCAACTTTCTGGAAGCCCATACCACTGCAAGACAGATCTTCTCAACTTCCTGATATCGAGCTCATACGGGAGCATCTTCTTACTCAGATAGTAAACTGCATGTTCCACCCCTGTCCCATCTGCCTGTACCATCATAGCCCCCAGTGCTTCTGATTCTATAGCCAAATACAATATCAAAGGTCTGCCCGGTCTCGGAGGTTTCAATACAGGAGGCTTTACCAAGTACTCTCTGATTTTGTCGAAGGCTGTCTGACACTGTTCATTCCATCTCACTGGCTGATCTTTTCTCAATAGTTTGAAGATAGATTCACATACTGACGTTAACTTGGCGATGAACCGACTGATGTACTGAATTTTTCCCAAGAATGCTCTGACTTCTTTCTCTGTCTTCGGTGCAGGCATTTATGTGATTGCCTTGATCTTTTTCGGGGTCTACCTCTATTCCGCCCATTCCCACCGTATGACCAAGCAATTTCCCTGATGTCACCCCAAACACACATTTCTTAGGGTTTAGCCGCAGGTTGTATCTGTCAACTCTCTGAAGAAACCTCTCCAGTGCTTCAATATGCCCAACCATGGTCTCTGATTTCACCATCATGTCATCTACATACACCTCAATCTCTTTGTGCATCAAGTCGTGGAAAAGTGTAGTGGCCATCCGCTGATAAGTAGCCCCCGCATTCTTAAGCCCAAACGGCATAACCTTGTAGCAATAAGTACCACACTCAGTAACAAATGTAGTCTTATGTTTGTCTTCTTCAGCAATGAGAACCTGATTGTAACCTGAAAATCCATCCGCAAACGAATACATAGCAGATAAAGCCGCACTATCAACCAGAACATCTATATGCGGTAGAGGAAAATCATCTTTCGAACAAGCCTTGTTGAGATCTATGTAGTCTACACACATTCTGACCTTCCCGTCTTTCTTCGGCACCGGCACTATATTAGCCAACCACTCAGGATACTTTACTACTTCCAGGAACCCCACATCTATCTGTTTCTTAACTTCTTCTCTGACTTTCTCAGCCCATTCTGGTCTCATCTGTCGGAGTTTCTATTTTATTGGCCTCATATTCGGATAAGTTGGTATTGTGTGTTGGGCAATGTTTCTGTCTACCCCGGGCATGTCCTCATAGGACCAAGCAAACACTTTGGCATATCTGACCAACACTTCTTCTAGTTTCTCCCTCTCTTCAGAGGTAATTTCACTTGGAATCAGAATTTCCTTGGGGTTCTCAAGCGTACCCAAGTTAAATGCAGTAGTTCTGGCCGAACTGATATCAAATATGCTTGATTCGTGCAGAGTAAATGGAAATGACTCAGGCAAGTAAGCAAAAGAAATGTCTTTATTATTGGATAATGCGGAAGTACATTCAAACAAATCAGGAAGGTAAATGTCTTCATCATCTATAGAAACTTCTTCCTCTGCAATCAGGTCTTCCTCAGGCTTTTCGTCCTTTCCCAGAGTAAGGCTCTCCAACTTCATCAGTTCTTCCTCCTAATTCTCTTCTTCTTTCTTCACAATTTCTTCAACTATCAACTTCTTACCCAACATATCCTGGAAGCTCTCAAACCTAGGTACCACAATTCCATTAACTTCCACAGGTTCAGGCTCCCATTGATATCCTAAAGCTTTCACAAAACATTCCATCAGTTTCAGGCCCTTTTTCTTGACCTTTGGCTTTTCTTCATCAGATCTAGACCCCAAACCTTTCCGAGTGGTATGTCCTCTGAAATCTGGCAATTTTGAACCTTACCCGGCTCAAACTTCATTTTCTCCATAATCCTAGCCACCCTAGGATCCACCCACTCCTCAAAAGTAGCTGACACCTGAAACCTCGTGAAAGGTTGTACCTCCAAGGCAGCCACGGCATTATCTAACTCAGCCCGGATGGTAACAACTTCTCCCTCATACGGGAACTTGATCATCTGATGCAAAGTGGAAGGCACGCCCCCAAGTTTGTGAAACCAAGGCCTTCCCAACAATAAGGCAAAAGTGGCTGGGATGTCCAGTACTGTGAACTCAACCTCATCTTCAATTGGCCCTACCTTGACCATAGCCACAAAAGTACCCTCAACTCCACTTTTACTGTCATCATAAGCCTTAATAGTCATACTGGAGGGGTCCAAGTCTGTTGCTTTCATACCCAATCTTGCCAGAATTTTCAACGGGCACACATTGATGGACGAACCGTCATCCACCATTACACATGAAGTTTTCTTGCCCCTCACTTCGGCCCTGATAAATAGAGGCCTATTATGATTTCTTCCCTCCGCCGGGAGTTCATCCTCAGAAAAAGATATCTGCAAAGCTTCTTTCTGAACCGACCCAACAAACATTGCAGGGTTGGCGTCTTCCGGTACCACAATCTTGCTCAATGCCTCAACCATAGCCTGCCTATGCTCCCGAGATGCACATAACAGTTCCCAGATACTCACTTGTGCTCTAGTCTTCCTCAATTGCCTCAGCACTATATCCCCCTCAGTGTTTTCTGCAGTCTCAACCACTTCTCTACCATCTGTCAAAACTTCCTTACCCTTTTCCGCCATATCATTGTAGAACCGACCACTGCGCGTCATTCCCCTTACTTCTTCCTCATCACTGCTAGAGAAATCAAGCCAAAAGTTTTTTTCCTGCTCAAACTCATCTTCACTAGTACTATCCCAGATTCCCAGGCAAAAGGCTTGAGGGTGAAAGGATTTCAGGACAAGGTCTTCTGGGAGGCCAGAATTGATCATATAGGCTGGTGGTGGTACGGCGCGGTAATTGGGTAAGGGGTTTCTGTGTGTGTCAGGCTGTTCTGTTTCTGGGTCAGGTATTTTCTTGGAGTCTATCAGGTCTTGGATTTCATGGCGGAGTCGGGCGCAATTGTCAGTGTCATGGCCCTTTTGTTGGTGAAAGTGACAGTAAAGGCTTAGGTTATAATGTGATGGTAGGGGATTGGGTAATGGTTTGGCTTCCAAGGGTTTTAAGAGCCCTTGCCTCTTCAGTTTCTCTAGCACCTTGGACAGGGGCCTTCCCAAGTTGGAAAACTGCCGGTTCCGGATAGCGGCAATCTCAGCAGAAACGGGCTTTGCTCCTGATGTTCCCCCAATGGGCCTCCTGTTCAAACCATAGAATTTTCTATTCTCGGCCTCTTCTTCCTCAATATCCATGACAATTTCCCTCAACTGCCGAAAGTCTGCAATCATGGAGGTCATCCTCCTCAACTTGCTGTAAATGCAGGGCTTGGTGCCCTTGATAATCATCTTAATTTGATCCTTCTCCGAAGGCCTAGTCTGCATCTTCAATAACTGACCCTTCCACCGGTCCACATACTCCTTAAAACTCTCCTCCGCTTTCTGCTTAACATTCTCTAGATCACGGAGTGACAGATCGATCTCTAGGTCAGTGACATACTGTTTTAGGAAGGCATCAGCCAACTCCCTCCAATCTTCCTTCACTTTCTTCTCCAAACTGTGGTACCACACCATAGGAGCTCCTTCAAGCGACATTCCAAACATTTTCTGCACTTGGCCCTGAGATAAGCCAACTGAACTCATGACTGATACAAACTGTCGGAGATGCACCCTTGGATCCCCATTCCCGTTAAACTTAGCCATATCAGGCATCTTGAACTGTGCCGGCAACTGTTCCTCGAAAGTCAGTGTGTCATAATCTAGCAAATCCTCATTCTTACCCCTCATCTTGCGGGTAAACGACTCAACCTGATCCCGAAGTTTCTGTAACTCTGCCTGAGACCCAGATACTCTGCATGCTGCATAATCTGCCATATCATCCTCAAAAGCGGGGGTATCATCCCCCAATCTGTTCGGAGATTCCTCTTGCCTCACATCCCCAGAATTAACCCCGGCACGAGACCCAGCTATACCAGCCATAGCAGTAGTCAAAGCTTGCAACTGTTCAGTGATCTTGGCGAGACCGTTCTCTAACTGATCCATACGGGACACCTCATTATCGAATTCACTCATACTTGTTCTTTTAGTGAGTCTTGTCCCTGCTCTAACCAAAACGGTATCTATGATGTCTTTTTGAGACATAGATGGTGTTAACATGATATATGTATGTATAAGGTGCACGAGATGCATGTAACATATATAACATATTAAATCAATTAAAATTTTCAAACAAATCGGCCCGTTACCATTTTAGAATCTTTCGGGCTAATTGTCACAGGAGTGAACCCATCCCATTTTAAATGGCCCAACGAGTTCACATCTTATGACAAGGAGCCCAACTAAGTCCAAATGGTAATGTTCCGAACACAAGCACAAAGTGGCCCATCAACACTTAGACGCCTTTGGCCCAATAGTCATGAAATACGTTCTTGTCCCAGTTTAAATGGCCCAACAAGCCCATATCCCATGACAAATGGTCCAAATGGATCCAAACGACGATGTTCCCAAACACAAGCATAGAAGAAAGATGATGCAAACATAACGTAATAATTTCTACATAATGGCCCATCAACATTTCAGAAGCTTCGGGCCTAATAGTCATAAGGTACGAACTCTCCCCAGTTTAAATGGCCCAGCAAGTCCGCATTTCTGACAATAGTCCAACTGCATCCAAATGAGGATGGTCCACAAGCATATATTCAAGGAAATAATTGTTACTTTAGCCAACTCGGTCTATGGGTGGGTTAGCAAGAGTATAGGCAAAGGCTCTCACCGGCGAAGGATGGCCCACAACTAGGTCTCCCCACTCAAGGGTTCGAGCAACCAAGTGAGCGCACCCTTTTTTATACACTAAGGTACGTGCCAATGAGCTATGGTGTGTGACGGACTGTCAAATGGATTTCCCGTTGTAGATTCCCCAGAGGGAAGGTGGAGCGAGGCTCACTTAAATACCCAAGCCTCTTAGGCTCTTATCGCTTGGTATTAGGAATAAACAACGAGTCCTCCAAATTAGTCCATCACAATAGGCTACGAGTAGATGGCTATCTAGGTGCCTTCACAGCTTTTCCTTCTAGAAAGGTAGTGAATGAAGGAAGACACCAAACTATTACCTAGCCTCAAAATGCCTTTGATTAAACCCTCACTTTATCCACTATAGACACGGTCAATTAAAACATAAATCCAAACATCACAAGACAATATTTCGGGGCCGATTCTCTATCCCCAGTGGAGTCGCCAGACTGTGGGAACACAGAAACTGGACGACGCATGCTGTCTCGGGCTCGCGACCCGGTTGGGAGTACGGAGTAGCCACAGGGGACTAAACCAGAGAGTAATGGAGTCGCCACTCGGTGTGAACCGGGAAAATGAGATTTAAGGCCGCACTCACCCCTCGCAAGGGAAGACCTCAAACCGTTGGGTTCGGAATGGTCCCTTACTTATGTCACTTGTAATGGAAGGACTTATGTAATAATTTAATCAAGCTTAAATAATACTTATTTCCAAGAGTATCATGCTTCTAAATTCACATGTATAAAATAAAACTTGCATATTAATTTACATGTATTTCACATCTAAGATTGCATGCTTGAAAGTACATCAAAGGAGCGACAAACATACAACTTCACTGGTATATTATATTCAAGAAAACACAAGCACACATACTAACCGCACAAGCACACGTGTAAGCACATTATCAAGTGGTACGTGGAATTGTATCCCAAGTACAGACCGTACTACCGTCCATTCGGAATCGGCTACGGAATTTATATCTGGGTTTCCATCCGATATACCACAAGAAATAATACTCAAATGTTATCATGACATATGTATATGAATCGTAATACATTAAACACATTGTATTCATACATGTGGGGATAGCTACTAGGAAAACTATGTATGAAATCTGATGAAAATAACTCAATTCAGTGGGTGAGCGTTCGCGTAGCGTTTGAAAACGCGTTCGAACGGTAAACAGAAGGTTCGCGTTCGTATAGCGTTCGAGAACGCGTTCGAACGAAACCAGACCTGATGCATGATAAGACTAAGAAAGTGCGTGTGCATTCACGTAGCCTTCGAGAATGCGTTCGAACGGTAAACAGAAGGTTCACGTTCGTATAGCGTTCGAGAACGTGATCGAACGGAACCAGACCTGATGCATTATGAGACTAAAAAAGTGTGTGTGCATTCGCGTAGCGTTTGAAAATGGGTTTGAACGGTAAACAGAAGGTTCGCGTTTGTATAGCGTTCGAGAACGCGTTTGAACGGAACCAGACCTGATGCATTATGAGACTAAGAAAGTGCGTGTGCGTTCGCGTAGCGTTTGAGAACGCGTTCGAACGGAACCAGACCTGATGCATGCAACACAAAGAATAAAGACAACAATGTGAAGCTCAGTATGTCCGTTTAAACGTATCTTGCATTCAACCGAACACACATCAACCGGCGCGGCAAAGCATCGTGGTAAAGGGCTTTAACTCCTCCCCATATGGGATCTTTCATTCCACTTACTAAGCCCATGCGCTCGATTGAATCATGCATACAAAGAATTAAAAGCAATAATATCAAACTTGGTATACCCGATTGAACGTATCTTGCATTCAACCGAACACACATCAACCGGCGCGGCAAAGCATCGTGGTAAAGGCTTTAACCCCTCCCCATAGGGGATCTTTCATTCCACTTACTAAGCCCATGCACTCGATTGAATCATGCATACAAAGAATTAAAAGCAATGATATCAAACTTAGTATGCCCGATTGAACGTATCTTGCATTCAACCGAGCACACATGAACCGGCGCGGCAAAGCATCGTTGTAGGCATTGCATTTTTGCATATCAGCCCGATGATGAGTCTCGTATGGAGACACTACCTCTTTAGTTGTGAAAGCCACGGGAAACGGACGTTGGAAGGGTAAAGTTGGAAATTAGCATTTTGTCAGATTTAACTCGCTTGTTTCGCTTCGGGTTCGCTTGTTGGACCTATGTTTTAAACACAACAAACCCATTTAAAACACATCTCACAAATTAAATAATTAAAACATTAAAATACAGTCACAAATTAAATTAAAACTAATTAAATTAAACTTAAATAAATTAAATTAAATCACATCCCTAAACTAAATAAATCCAATTAAATTAAATAAAACACATGTCACAAATTAAAATTCATTTCCCAAATTAAAATATTCAAATTAAATTCCATAAATGACATTCCTAATTAAAATAAATCACATTCCTAATCAAATTAAATCACCTTCCTAAATTAAATTAAATACATTTCCTAAAATACATAAATCACTTCCCCAAATTAAAAGATTTCCTTATCACATTGACCGGCGTAAACACACACGTATAACGCAAGCGTACGTATCGTTCAAGTAGTATAAAAATATCGATCCCACGAGGACTTAATATCTAAACTATTAATTTTATGAGGTCAAATGATTACTAATATCTAACAAGTTGATTGATTGATTTGAAATGGTGACGATTCTAAATTTAAAAGCAAGTAAATAAAATTGTCGAAAATAGGTTTTAAGAAAATTCAATATTAAAAACTATCTAGGGTTGTGATTTCTTCCAATATCATTTTAAAGATGAAGTGGTTATCTTAAAGTTGGGTAATATATTGATTTATTAACCTGGAACACTAAATTATGTGTAAGCCTCTGTCGATGGTCAGACACAAATACCCAGTTTAAACCCAATTGAACCATATGTCTATGTCAACCAAATTATCTGGATTCATTAAGTTTAAGTTCCAATTATGGCTACCCCCGCCCAACAGGTATATTCTATCCTGTAAGGAAATCTATTAAAGGGTTATCTATCCTCAAGGAAGATCGTGGGCTATTGAGTCTAAGGCTGAAACCTAAAATCCCTATGTCTAGTTCATTTTAGATTTACCAGATCAATTTTATTAATGGCCAGTTAATGAAAAAGCATTAAGTTTAAGACACAATAAATAAATCTTTATATTACCCAAGCTATAATCTAACCCTTATAAAACGGTGATATTGGATTTCATCACAACCCCAGATAACTAATTTAGTTACCACACATAACTAGGGCTAATAAAAACTTAAAAGTAAAAGACATAAAATGAAAATGCTTGAAAGTAATTGCGGTAAAGTAAAAGCTGAAAAGTAAATTACAATAAAATAAAATGCTAAGGTAAAAGGAATTACTTTTACTACTACTAATTTAGATATCTCCCATAAAATAATATATAAACTTGTGATATTATTTTACCAACCGACCAATCTGGCGGTATCCTGATTAAGTCAAATTAAGTCCAACCAGCCATATAGGCGGTAATATTTGTCCATAATCCAGCCATAAAGGCGGTACCAAAATAAATTTACCAACCGACCAATCTGGCGGTATCCTTGATTAGTCAGGTTAAACCAGATTAAATTGAATTGCCAACCGACCAATATATAGCGGTATCCTTTATTAATCAGTATATTTAAATAGTGAATATATTATTTTAAGGGAGATTAATCTAAATAGTATAGTAGTAAAAGAATTACCTTTCACCCTAGCTTGGGAAATACCTCCTCATTACTGAAAAGTAAAAACTGAAAATTAAAGAAAGAAAAGTATTGTGAGTAAAAGTAAATTGCGGAAAGTAAAAACTGAAAAGTAAATAAAAGAAAGTGCGAAACTGAAAATTAATTACTGAAAACTAAAAATAAACAAACTAGATACAATCTTCTTATTTATTCATTAAGAATTTCAAGGAAGAAAGTATGAATTTTACAAATGAAATGGCTTGGTATTTATAGGCAAAATTTTGCCAACATCAAATCATCCATCAAATTCTCCACCAAATCCATTATTAATTTCTCCACTAATTACTCCACCAAATCCATAATTGCTCCACTAATTGATTATCTTGTTTGGTGTTGATTTGATAATTTTTATTAATTATTAATTAATTAATATTTTGCTTTGAAAATGATTGATAATGACTTTTAATAATTACACTCCACACAATTCTGGATGGTTCATCAATTTCGGTCATGAAATCTTCAGAATTAGAAAATATTTTCTCTTTCAAAGTTGTAGATCTTTGAGTCTTCTTTAATCTGGCACTTGAATCAGCTCAATCCGATATCTGAGTAAAAAGTTATGCCCAACATACGACAGATGTGCAAAACTGGAATTTCCAAAACTGCACTTCGTCAAAACGCCCTTTCAAATTTCCAATCTCCACAATTAATATATCAAGTCCAATAATTGCCCTTATTTGATCCACATTTCGTCCTAAATGATTTCATTGAGTCCCGATATTATTTTATCTGCCAAATAAACTAAAACACATCAAAACATTCATCAAACCCGAGAAACTAAACAAAATATTAAGTAAAAGGGGCGGTAAATATTGATATATTTTCCGCTCATCACACATACTAAATTAAAAGATATCCCCTTTAAAACACACAAATTCTATTCCTTCTTCAACAAGGTAAACTCCCTCCATTGGCCTATAAAAATAACCCTTCTCCACACATTCAAACCCATGGCTGGCTGGTAGATTCACACACAAAAAAACACACAAAATAATAACCTTAAACATGCTCTTGCTCTCTCATCTCTCACGAAAAATTACAAACTAATAGCATGCCTCCACACATATCACACTACCTCATTAACTGCACCTGCACCCTCACGTTACCAGCCACAAACTCACGCCACTGACCGAATCAAACGCACCAAAGCAACTGACCGACAACACAAAGGCCCTTTTAGCGCATCATCAACCCTCCTGTACGTTGCCACACACCACGCACCAGCGTACCCCTCACACACCCTCTCGCCACTGCACCCACAATCAACACCCATCACTCCACGTTTCACCCTAAATCTCAACTAAACTACACGCACAAACACAGCCCAGTACACTAACCAAACTCACGCACACACAGCCCTACACACACAGCCCTACACGCACAAACACTGTCCAAACAGCCAGAAACCTGCCCTCCAAATCACCTCAAAACAGACCCTATAAACCCCTGAAACTATCCAGATTTTAGCCACAAAACTGCATCAAAAACTGCACAAAACAGTCTCCAAAAACTGCAGAAACCAGTCCCTTAATTACCCCAAAATAGCGACCAGAAAATACAACAGAAACAGCAGCGAAACGGAGTAAAAAACAGCAGCCCGAACAGTAAAATAGCGAGGAAAGACGTTGAGTTGGTGAACCAAAAGAGTTGCGGATCATTCACCCTTCCAACAGACGTGTAACGCCCTTTCGTGAGACAACAAAAGAGGTTAGACCTGAGGGCACCTTCTTACTTATCTTCTTTCGTTTTATTTTATTTATTTTAAAATATTATTGCATGAGAGTCGTTTGAGGCATGATGTGATTGTTGGATGAGCGGGATGTGTGTTCCCTTTTGTGGTATATCGGATGGAAACCCGGACGTAAATTCCGTAGCCGATTCTGAATGGACGGTATTGCGGTCTGCACTCGGGATACAACGCAACGTACCACTTAAGATGCACGTATCTCGTCTCATCCAAACTTGTATTTGAGGATGTCATAGTTCTAGGCCATTTATTTATTATTTTAAGCATGAGTTAATTTAGTCTTGTTATTTAATTTTCAAAGCATGATTGTGTTATTTAGGCATGTTGTTTCTTCATTCTTTATGCATGATGTTTAGTTTAACTTATATTCATGTTTAAGTAGTTATTTATTAATAAGATTTAATGGTTCAATATGCTCAATGTGTGAAACCTTGTTTGCCGTTCAAAGACTTACTCTCAAGCATGCAAACTTAGAATAAGATTTATTTAGCGAATGCATGTTAGATCTAAATACATTTGAGCATGATTATTGAGTAGACTCGGTTAATTTATTGCACAAATCATATCATCACAAGTGACATAAGTAAGGGACCATTCCGAACCCAACGGTTTGAGGTCTTCCCTTGCGAGGGGTGAGTGCAGCCTTAAATCTTTGTCCCGGTTCACACCGGGTGGCGACTCCATGTTATTTCGTACTTCCCAACTAGGCCGCGAGCCTAGAACAGCGTCGTCAAGTTCTGTTGTCTACAGTCTGGCGACTCCACTGGGGATTTAGAGAATCGGCCTCGAAATCATTTCTTGTGATGTGTATAATTTGTGCATTAGTTGACCATTTCTATAGTGGGTTGAGGGGGTTAATCAAAGGCTTTGTTGAAGCTAGGTGATGGTTGGGTGTCTTCCTTCACTCACTACCCTTCGGGGAAAAGCTGTGAAGGCACCTAGATAAATCATTACTTGTAGCTCGTTGTGACATACTAGTTTGGAGGACTCGTTGTTTATTCCTGACACCAAGCGATAAGAGCCTAAGGGGCTTGGGTACTTAAGAGAGCCTCGCTCCACCTTCCCTCTGGGGAATCTACAACGGGAAATCCATTCGACAGTTAGTCACACACCGTAACTCGTTGGCACGTACCGTAAGGTATAAAAAAAAGGTGCACTCACTTGGTCGCTCGAACCCTTGAATGAGGAGTCCTAGTTGTGGGTAATCCTTCGTCAAACGAGAGCCTTTGTCCACGCCCCGTGAACCCACTTGTGAAACTTAGCCTTGAAAGAACCGGTAGTTATTTATTTTATGTTTGTGTGTTTGACCGCCGTCATTTGGATCCAGTTGGACCTTTTGTCAAAAGATGTGAACTTGTTGGGCCATTTAAACTGGGGCAAGTTTTTGTCCTTTGACAGTTGGGCCAAAAGCTTCTAAAATGCCGGTGGGCCACTTTGTGAATGGGCCTTTTATCATTTGAAGTTATTTAGCCGTATCATTGTAAAGTGTAAACCTGTTGGGCCTTTTCAACTGGGACAAGTTTGCACCGCGCGATGGTGTGATTAAATACTTTAAAATGATAATTGGCCAAGTAGTTTAAAGTTTCTTTTTTTTATCTATTACATACATCACACGCATCTCATGTATCTCATGCATACATGCATCATGTTAACCCCCGTGTCTTAAAAGCCATCATAGATATCCGTTGGGTTAGGAAAAAGAAGACTTGTCAAAGAAGAGTTTAGCAAACATGGATATTGGGGAAAAAGGAAATCGAGAAATAGAGAGATTTACGGTAGGGATAGAAAGACCATTGGTGGGGCCTTCAAAAGAAAAAAAAAGAAAAAAAAAAGGAAAAGAGAAAAAAAGAAGAAAAAAAAGAGAAAAAAAGAAAAAAAAGAAAAAAAAATTGTTTGTTTTTAGTCCTTGATAGTTAGACATAAGTCCGATGATGAAATTGATTGTTTTAGGGTGAAACCTTAGAAAACTCTTGGTGTGCTTTTATCTGATTCTTTGAGTAATTAATCTATGTTAGACTCGTAAGCACTTGATAATGATTCTTAGCAGTGAAAACCTGAGTAGTTAGCAAAGTGACTAGTTGAAGAAATTGTAGGTCGGTGAATGACCATTCGCCTAAATGTCTATCTTGATTTGCTTATGTTATGATGTGTGGTATGGTTGAACATGAAAGAAAAGTCTCTAAAGGAAAGAATTGAACCATCTATAACCGATAAGCGTGAAGCTACCCATGGGCGAGTATTAGGACCACCATGAGGAGAAATGCTACCTTAAAGGGTAGATATGTTGAAAAAAAAAAAGAAAGAGAAAAAAAAAGAGAGAGAAAAAGAAAAGAAAAAGAAAAAAAGAAGTTCAAAATGAAAAGAAAAAAATGAGAGACAAAGGAAAAGAAAGATAAAACCATACCACATTGAGCACGAAAAAGCAATTGCGGAATATAATTGAGACATCTAGGTTGGTTTGACCCATCGATCATAATTTTTGAAACGAAATCGTTGAGTTGGCTTACCTGTGGATGAATCTGCAAAAGAACCTTTGCACACACACACTTTGAGTGTGGCTTAGATCATTTATTCAAAGACTTGGATTTGAGTTGCATTGAGTGTTTTGAAAGTTCTTTGGTTTCATTATTAGGCATTCTTTGAGGACAATGATATGTATAAACTATTGGGACTATTTCGTAGCATGTGATATAGTATGATATGGAAGGCCCCACCATGTGGTTCATCTTGACCAAGTACAAACAGTAGAGAGCAGAAAGCTAAATCAAGACTGGGGGCGACTAGTCTACTACATCGTGAATTAGGGACATAACAAGATATTGAGTCATGAGACTAGAGAGAAGACTGAGCAATCACCTAGAGAACTGGCGGAAGACCTAATCCAATGGAATAGGAAATTCATTCATGCATGCATGCATACACGTAACGTATTTTGCATTCTTTTTTTTTTTGTGTTTGTTTTGTTTTGTATTCACAGGTTTCAAAAAAGAAAAAGAGAAAGCAGCAAAGACAAGCCAACCAGAATCAGCAAAATATGAGTAGTAGTTTTGGGGATGAGTGTTAGACATTATGACCCATAGCGTCACTGTTTTGTAAATGATATTGTATTATTGTACAAAATTAACTATGTGATAATGAAATTTCCTTTTGCCGTTTTGTAATTTATTTACTTTGATATATAAATGGCGAAAGTCCATATGATTAATTCCGTATTGAGATGATATGAGACAGTATCAATACATAAAGGTTTAAATCATTAAATATCCCTAGTCGGAGTATTATCGAGATCGGACATCGATAATGCGGAATAGACTAGTATTGCACTTGTGCATGTTGTGAGGGCACAACGGCATAGTTCTAATATATTTAAGTATAGGATACTTATGCAAGTGCGATAGGAGGTTGTGTTTTACCGATGGTACGAAAATAGCTTTGCTCTGGATAGACCCCGCGGAATCCCATTGGTAGTATGTCTGCGTGTCTATGGGAGGCCGCATCAGGGTAGGTGTATATGGTCTTAACCTGAGACTTGCATCGCTAGTACTTGCGACAATAGGTAAACTTTGGTTTTGGTGGTTGGGGGACCTTAACTGGTTCTGTGTTCACCTCTTCTGGGTTTATCAGGAATCGTAGTGCACTGGGTGTGATGTCAAGATGGAAGTGTCACTTCAGACATATGGAGTTGATGATCACGCAGGATACAGAACTAGTGTTCTATAAAAGGTTGAAACCGTCGGGACAATATGACTAGGTCAGTATTGCCCGATTTAAAGAGACTAGTTGCTTGATGTCCGATATATGTTTCGTACGGGGCAGACACATTTCCAGCCCCAGGCCTAACATGTGATCGTCCGATACTGGATCGATGTACGCAATACTACGGTATATTACGCTTGATATAGATCTAATATTCCAGTAAGAATATTTCTGGAGAATTGGGTAGGCATGGCGCTTTGCTAGAAGCCAACCTTGTCTTGTAAATCGGTAAAAACGTAGTACAAGGTACGTACGTGTTTGGATTATCCAACGACCGTATTTACTGCCAACATATCCGGAGATCTCTTGGGTCGCTTCCTGAAGATTCACCTATGATGTTTGATTCGAACTTTATTAATCTTGGATTAATAACGGAGAAACTTTATCTTGGATAAATGCCTTATTAGGAGAGAGAGAGAGATCGATTAATCTGGAATTAATCGATAAAATAATATATTCGATATATTATTAAACGAAATTAGATTTCGACGCGGAATTAAAATCGGATTTTAATTCGGGCAAACGAATTAATTTAGAATTAATTCATTAGCGAACTGAATAGTAATTTCGCAAGGCGTAATTATTTAATTCACGTCGCGACGGAAATTCGTTAATTCGGAATTGACGAAACCGAGCCCGAAAGTGTTTGCGGACACATTCGTATTTTGAATCGAGTGATATCCGCAAATCACATCGCGATATCTCATTACTTAATACGAATAGATGGTGGATGTATCTAGTCACCTTTGTGGGATGATACATTGTCTCTAATCTCAAAGTGTGGTAATGATGGCAAATGATGGATTTCATTTTGGAGGGAAAGCCATGCACGGTTTTGAAGGATTTTTTGCATTAAAAAATTCTATTGGTATTAGATATCATATCACTTTTCATTTCCTTTGTCTCTCACGGTTTTTGGCATGCAAAAAGGAACAAAATTAAAAGTGAAACACTCTCCTCTTCTTCTCTCTTGCTCACGCCGTGAGCTGCACATACAAGGCAGAAGATTGTTTTCTCATTCTCCATTTTTGCTAGCACAAGCAAGGAATCAAAGGAGGTGATAGGGAAACCACCTTGGAGCTTGGAATACACAAAGCTTGGAGCTTTCAACTCTTTTCTCCTCTTGGCCGAAACTTCAAGGATCTTGGAGCTTCAACCTTTGTTCATCTTTTCATCACAAAAGCTTTGTAAGTATGATTCCGCCATGCTTCAAGTTCATTATATATATTCATTTTGTTGTATTCATATGCTTAATCTTTCCTTGGGACTAATTTTAGTAACCGACAATGGTATCAGAGCTATGTTTAAGCATGAAATATATTAGGTTAAAATTTGGGTAAAATTGATTGAAGCATGTTCTTGTGAAATTTGATGAATGAGTATGCTTACATGTATATAGAATGATATTATATGGAATCAATTTTGAGAAAAATGCATTGGATGATTTTTCCCCAAAAATGTAACCTTGGCCGAATGGGTATGAACATTGGATGTGTTGGAATTTTTTGTGTACAAGATCATTGGATGACTTAAAATGTATACGGGACGTAGATTAGTGATTCAATCGGATTGAAAAACAAATCGACAAAAAAATCTCACTTGGCCGAATACTAATGGACATGAAAATGGACTTGATTTTTGTTCAAATTAATGTTGGACATATATTTTGAACAATAGATGATTAATAATTAAATTGGTATTTTGATATATTTGGTTTAATGTATTAATCTTGGTTTTACACTTTAATTAATTGAATTTTAAAATTTGGAATATTGAAATTTAAATTAATGGGCTTAATTGTTAAATTGGGCTTGTAATATTATATTTGGGCATAATGGGCTTGGTTGGGCCAAGTAGATTTGGGCCAAAAGGATTGGATCCAATTTGGGCCTAAATCACTCCATTAAGTCCAAATGTAGCATAATGGGCTTTAAAGTTTAATTGGGCCTTATGGGCTTGAAATTGATTTTGTGGCATTTAAGGGTGATTCCTTTTTGGGCTTGGTAATTGGATTTGACCCACATTGACCAAAGCCCAAGCCTTAATAAATCAATTGAAAGCCCATCGGACTTTAATTAAACAAACATTGGATGTTAGTTGGGCTTTGAGACCCAATTAGATTAGATTTAGAATCTAAGTCTTTAAAGCACATTAAAAGTGTAAACATTTAATTTGGAATTAAATAATTGAATTAGTATTGAATACGAATTAAATTAGATTTAATAAGTAGTTCGATATAATTCGTGAATTCGTACCTTATGTACTTATTCTCAAACGAGTTGGACTCGGGCAAAATCAAAACCGTTGTTTGAACATTGGATGATCATTTAAACAAAGACTAATTAATTGGATTAGATTGGTTGTAAAAGCATGTCTTGTTTGAATATATATGTATGTGATGAATGAATAGTGTATATCGGATGGATATTAGAAGGGAAATGGTAATTTTAGAAATTATTGTAAATTTAGAATTTATAAATTGGACCTGCGTGTGTCCAGCCTTATCTCTTTTATCTCTTTGTATTCTCTTCTCACCTGATTCCCCTCAATGCAAATGAGGTTTCTCTTATTGTATTATGTAATTGGGTAGTAGTAGAATAGTGCTAGCGGGGAGAGGAAAGGGAGTGATTTGTTCTAGGAACAAGTTGTGTTATATATCCATCCGTATATCACTATTAATTTACTTTACGCGCTTTATGATGTTTTAGAAGCATGCTTAAGGGTGTATGTTGATGAGACCTAACAAAGATAATAAATTGGTTGCCAATTACGCAAAAATCCCTCAATCTATATTAAGCGATTATCCTTCCATTGAATGATTCTTGTTCAAGATCCGATTGGCATTGGTTTGTTGGCCAAAGTCAAGACCTTGTCAATTAGGATGTACTTGAATCATGAGAGTTTTGTTCCACATCGGTGTCTTGTCCAAGTTGTGATTGTTGGCCAAAGTCAAGATCACTTCTTGTCCAACGACATTGATTACGAAACTATCCTTGTCAATGGGTCCCGCTTAACTGGAATCATTAGGTTTGTTGTGCCAAAGCCAAGGCCTAGATGATTCGGAGGATATGGTTAGAAAATGTATTAGATACATTGGCATACGCTATATGTTTAGGACTTGGATGTCCACCTAACCGGATCTAGGAATTGGATTGGATCCAATTGATCTGTGAGATCTACCTAGTTAAATAGCATACAGCTTGTTGGCCAAAGTCAAGGTTGTGTGTTATTAACGGGATCCTAGCCCACTAGGAAATAGGATTTCCCGAGTTCTCAACAGAGGGTTAGAGACTTGATGAAAATAGTGGGAGGCTAGTATTTGAATTTGCAATTTCATTCAGATACTTTGCCTTACGCGTTCTTCAAAATTATTTCGTTTCGTCTATTTATTATAATTAGTTGGACTAATACATTGTTATTTTTTTGTAACAGTTTGACTGTACCCACTTTATCTTTAACTAGATAGTTGGACTATCGTAGTTAAGATGGCAGGCAAAGGAAATGTCCGAGATATCATCATGGGTGATAATGTCTTTAAGGGCACAAACTTTGCTGACTGGGAAATGAACCTGAGGATAGTCCTTGGGGCTGAGAGGATGTTGTACACTATACAGATACCTCTCCCGCCTAAGCCCACTGACCCACTTGAGCTGGAGTTATGGAAAACTCACAGCAATGATTGTGACACAGCTCAGGCTATTATGTTAGCTTCGATGACTCAGCACTTTCGTCGCCAAAATAGGGACTTGGATCCTTCTAATATGATGGCTAGACTGCGAGATCTCCACCGCTCCAATAAGCGGATGGGGAGATATGAGTTGGTGAAGAAACTCTTCCGCGCCCGAATGACTGAAGGCGCATCAGTTGAGGCCCACGGGGCTCAAATGATCGTCGATATTGATGAGTTGGCCAATATGGGAATAGTCTTGGAGGCTGAGCTGACCATAGATATGATCTTACAGTCACTTCCTGATACTTGGAAACAAATCATAATCAACTACAAGTTGATGGATACGGATGACACTCTTGGAGAATTGTTATCCATTTTGAAGGAGTCTGAAAAAGAACTCCAAAAAGGGGGCAAGCGCGAGGCGCACTTTGCATCGACCTCTCAGAGGCCAAAGGCTGGGCCCAAAGCTACTGGAGGGGTGAGGAAGAAGAAACATAAGAAAAAGGGTAAAGGCAAGTTGACAAAAGCTTCTGGGAAGCCTAGGGACAAGTCTCAAGATGTCTGCCTCAACTGCGGCAAGAAGGGTCACTGGAAACGTGACTGCCGAATGGGCAAGGGACACAAGGAGGATATCAAGGCAGTCAAGGCACCAGCCTCTGGTATGTTTGTTATTGAAATAAATATGACTACTTCTAGTCTTAAAAATTGGATTTTTGATTCTGGTTGTGCTGCTCATATTTGTACTGATTTGCAGGATCTGCAGAATAGCAGGATGCTGGCTTCAGGGGAGGTTGACCTACGAGTCGGAAACGGAACACCAGTTGCTGTTTTGGCTGTAGGGACTTTTGTTTTGGAACTGCCCTCAGGGCATGTACTTAAACTTTTGAACTGTTATTATATACCTAGTTTAACTAGGAATATTATATTTGTATCTTTGTTAACCCAGCATGGGTACACTTTTATATTTAGAAACACTGTGTTATTTATATAAAAATGATGCAGAAATTTGCACTGTTGTTGCAAATAATGGTCTTTATATTTTGAATGTAAATGAATCTCCTAAACATAAAATGACAAACAAAAGGCTCAAAAGGAGTAATCTAAAAGATGAAGCTTACATGTGGCATTGTCGTCTAGGACACATTAACAAGACTCGCATATCCACACTTTCGAAGAGTGGGTACTTGGACGGATTTGATCCTAATGTTGGGAATAACCAAGCCCCAAGATCAACAAGAACAAGCAAAATATATATAAATACATGAATGAATAAATTGAAGTATGGCGGAATCATACTCACAATACTTGAAAATGGATGCTTAGATGATGCGAAAACTCCTCCCTTGTGCAGTAAAGCTCTCGGCCAAGAAGAAAAGATGGACTCCAAGTCGAGTTTGATCCTTCCAAGCTCAAGGATTAGCTTCTCATATCACCTATGTATGATCCCTTGAAGGTGCTAGCCTTTGTTGTGATTTTGAATGCACAACTTCTTCAAATCTTGCCACAAAAATTGAAGAAAGGAGAGCCAAAAACTGCTTGCAAGTTTCGGAAATGTGAGAGAGAAAAATTGAATGATTTTTGTTACAAAAAATCAATTTATATTTATGCCATAATATCTATTAAATTAATAATAAACTTATGACACAAATCATGCAATGGCTTAGAGTGTCAAACACTCAATTTCCATGAAAAACCATTGAGTGCATTGTACACTATCTCCATGCAATGCATTAGAGTTAAATAATGCATAATATGACATGTGTCATGTGGGCCCCACACGTTTCCAAATGAAAGTGGGCCCACGTGCACTCACGCGTTCGGGTTCGATATTTCCGAAATACCGAACTTACGTCGCGACGTTAATTAAATCGAATTTAAATAAATAATTGCGCCTAGCGAAATTATTATTTACGTCGCTAACGAATTAATTCTAAATTAACTCGTTTGCCCGAATTAAAATCTAATTTTAATTTCGCGTCGAAATCCAATTTCGATTATTATATCGAATATAATAATTTTACGATTAATTCCAAATTAATCGTTCTCTCTCTATGTATAGTACTTTATCCAAGATAAAGTCTCTCCGTAATTAATCCAAGATTAATCGAGTTTGAATCATACGTCATTGGTGAATCTTCGGGAAGCGACCCAAGAGATCTCTGGATATGTTGGCAGTAAATACGGCCGTCAGATTATCTGAATACGTACGTACCAAGTACTACGTTTTTACCGATTTACAAGACAAGGTTAGCCTCTAGCAAAACGCCATGCCTACCCAATTCTCCAGAAATATTCTTATTGGAATATAAGATCTATAACAGGCGTAGTATACCGTAGTATAGTGTATATCGAACCAGTATCGGATGATCACATGTAAGGCCTGGGGCTGGAGATGTGTCTGCCCCGTACGATACACATATCGGACATCTAGCAACCAGTCTATTTGAATCGGATAATCCTGACCTAGTCATATTATCCCGATGGTTGCAACCATTATAGAGTACTAGTTCTGTATCCCTCGCGATCATCATCTCCATATGTCTGAAGTGATACTTCCATCTTGACATCACACCCAATACACTACGATTCTCGATAAATCCAGAAGAGGTGTACACAGAACCCGTTAAAGCCCTGGACCACCAAAACTAAAGTTTACCGATTTTCGTAAGTACTAGCGATGCAAGTCTCAGGTTAAGATCATATGCACCTACCCTGAAGCGGACTCCCATAGACACGCAGACATACTACCAATGGGATTCCGCGGGGTCTATCCAGAGCGAAGCTGTTTTCCGTACCATCGGTAAAACACAACCTCCTACCGCACTTGCATAAGTATCCTATACTTAAATATATGAGAACTATGCCGTTGTGCCCTCACAACATGCACAAGTGCAGTACTAGTCTATTCCGAATTATCGATGTCCAATCTCGATAATACTACGACTAGGGATATTTAATGATTAAACCTTTATGGATTGATACCGTCTCATATCATCACAATCCGGAACTAATCATAGGGACTCTTACCATTTATATCAAAGTAAATAAATTACAAAATGGTAAAAGGCAATTTCATTACTACATAGTTAATTTTGTACAATAATACAATATCATTTACAAAATAGTGACGCTATGGGTCATAACTGTCTAACACCTAATTCATATGATGTCTGCGAATCTTGTCTTTTAGGCAAAATGCCTAAATCACCTTTTAGCGGTAAAGGTGAACGTGCCACAGAACTGTTAGCCCTCGTTCATAGTGACGTATGTGGGCCCATGTCTAGCCAGGCTAGAGGTGGATATCGATACTTCGTAACCTTTACGGATGATGCATCACGTTACGGTTATGTGTATCTAATGATGCACAAGTCGGAAACCTTTGAGAAATTCAAAGAGTTTCGACACGAAGTTGAAAAACAAACAGGCAAGAGTATTAAGACATTAAGGTCGGACCGTGGTGGCGAATACTTAAGTTATGAGTTTCAAGATTACTTGAAAGAACATGGTATTCTTTCACAGTGGACTCCTCCTGGAACACCGCAATTAAACGGTGTGTCTGAACGGAGAAACCGTACCTTGTTAGACATGGTAAGGTCAATGATGAGTCGCACTGAGCTACCAATATCCTTCTGGGGATACGCATTAAGCAGTGCAATACTTATTTTGAATAAGGTTCCGTCAAAGTCTGTTGAACAGACTCCATACGAGATATGGACAGGAAGGAAACCGGGTTTCTCTTTCCTGAAGATTTGGGGTTGCTGGGCATATGTTAAACGTTTGGAAGGTACCAAATTAGAACCCAAATCAGATAAATGCCTTTTCGTAGGATATCCTAGGGAAACCATAGGATATTACTTCTATCACCCGCAAGAGAACAAAGTATTTGTTGCTCTACATGCATTTTTCCTTGAAAAGGAATTCTTAGATGCAGTGGTAAGTGGGAGGAAAGTGGAGCTCGATGAAAATCGTGGTGATACTGTTCCTGGCAATGAATCAACGACGGAACATGAACAGACCATCTGGGATGAGTTTGTACCACAACCTTCATATACACAATGACCGCGTAGGTCGGAGAGAGTCAGGACAGTACCTGAGAGGTATGCGTACCTGATCTCGCCTCATGTAGATATTAATCTTATTGAGGATAATGAACCGTCTACGTATGAGGAAGCAATACAAGATATTGATTCCGCTTTATGGCAAGAAGCCATGAAGTCTGAGATGGATTCCATGTATGCCAACCAAGTTTGGACACTGGTTGATGCACCAGAAGGTGTAAAACCTATTGGATGCAGATGGATCTTCAAGAAGAAGACCGACATGGATGGCAACGTGCAAACATACAAAGCTAGGCTTGTAGCAAAGGGGTATCGTCAACAATATGGTGTTGATTATGACGAAACCTTCTCACCCGTTGCCATGATGAAATCCATTCGGATAATGCTTGCAATAGCTGCATATTTTGATTACGAGATATGGCAGATGGACGTTAAAACCGCTTTCCTTAACGGAAACCTTTTGGAGGATGTTTATATGCAACAGCCTGACGGTTTTATCGTACCTAGACTTGCAAACAAGGTTTGTAAGTTAAATCGATCCATTTATGGATTGAAGCAAGCATCACGGTCATGGAATCAGCGTTTTGATGAAATCAGAAAAGAATATAATTTCGTGCAAAACGAAGATGACCCTTGTGTATACAAGAAGGTTAGTGGGAGAGCACTGACTTTTATTGTCCTTTATGTCGATGATGTATTGCTTATAGGCAATGACATTCCCATGCTAACGTGGGTGAAAGCTTGGCTTTCATTAAAATTCTCCATGAAAGATCTGGGAGAAGCAGCCTTTATTCTGGGAATAAAGATCTACCGCGATAGATCTAGAAAGCTGCTTGGACTCTCCCAGAGTACATATATTGACAAAGTGTTGAAGCGATTCAGCATGGATCAATCCAAGAAGGGATTGATGCCAATGTTACGTGGTACCTCTCTGTCTAAGGACATGTGTCCTAAGACTCAAGAAGAGAGAGATAACATGAGTCGGATACCGTTCGCCTCGGTAGTCGGATCGATCATGTATGCCATGATATGTACACTACCTGATGTGTCATATGCTTTGAGCATGTGCAGTCGCTATCAGGCCGATCCAGGTGAGGGTCACTGGATGGCAGTTAAGAATATCCTTAAGTATCTTAGACGAACTAAGGATGCTTTCTTAATTTACGGAGAAGGAGAACTTGTGGTATCTGGGTATGCCGATGCAAGTTTCCAAACCGACAAGGACGACTTCAAGTCGCAATCCGGGTACATTTTTTGTTTGAATAACGGAGCAGTGAGCTGGAAATCTTCCAAGCAAGATACTGTTGCCGATTCAACGACAGAAGCGGAGTATATTGCTGCGTCGGAAGCAGCAAAGGAGGCAGTTTGGATCCGAAAGTTCCTAATTGGATTAGGAGTAGTTCCGTTAGCAGCTGAGCCCGTTCCATTGTATTGTGACAATAACGGGGCTATAGCACAAGCTAAGGAACCAAGGTCTCATCAACGATCCAAGCATGTTCTTCGGCGTTACCATCTGATTCGGGAGATTATACATCGTGGCGATGTAAAAATCGAGAAGGTCGCATCAGATAACAACATTGCAGATCCGCTGACGAAAGCTGTTTATCCGCAAGTGTTTGAACGACATATACATAGTTCAGGTATTAGATGCTTGAGTGACTGGCTATAGGCCAAGTGGGAGATTGTTAGACATTATGACCCATAGCGTCACTGTTTTGTAAATGATATTGTATTATTGTACAAAATTAACTATGTGATAATGAAATTGCCTTTTGCCGTTTTGTAATTTATTTACTTTGATATATAAATGGCGAAAGTCCATATGATTAATTCCGTATTGAGATGATATGAGACAGTATCAATACATAAAGGTTTAAATCATTAAATATCCCTAGTCGGAGTATTATCGAGATCGGACATCGATAATGCGGAATAGACTAGTATTGCACTTGTGCATGTTGTGAGGGCACAACGGCATAGTTCTAATATATTTAAGTATAGGATACTTATGCAAGTGCGATAGGAGGTTGTGTTTTACCGATGGTACGAAAACAGCTTCGCTCTGGATAGACCCCGCGGAATCCCATTGGTAGTATGTCTGCGTGTCTATGGGAGGCCGCATCAGGGTAGGTGTATATGGTCTTAACCTGAGACTTGCATCGCTAGTACTTGCGACAATAGGTAAACTTTGGTTTTGGTGGTTGGGGGACCTTAACTGGTTCTGTGTTCACCTCTTCTGGGTTTATCAGGAATCGTAGTGCACTGGGTGTGATGTCAAGATGGAAGTGTCACTTCAGACATATGGAGTTGATGATCACGCAGGATACAGAACTAGTGCTCTATAAAAGGTTGCAACCGTCGGGACAATATGACTAGGTCAGTATTGCCCGATTTAAAGAGACTAGTTGCTTGATGTCCGATATATGTTTCGTACGGGGCAGACACATTTCCAGCCCCAGGCCTAACATGTGATCGTCCGATACTGGATCGATGTACGCAATACTACGGTATACTACGCTTGATATAGATCTAATATTCCAGTAAGAATATTTCTGGAGAATTGGGTAGGCATGGCGCTTTGCTAGAAGCCAACCTTGTCTTGTAAATCGGTAAAAACGTAGTACAAGGTACGTACGTGTTTGGATTATCCAACGACCGTATTTACTGCCAACATATCCGGAGATCTCTTGGGTCGCTTCCTGAAGATTCACCTATGATGTTTGATTCGAACTTTATTAATCTTGGATTAATAACGGAGAAACTTTATCTTGGATAAAATGCCTTATTAGGAGAGAGAGAGAGATCGATTAATTTGGAATTAATCGATAAAATAATATATTCGATATATTATTAAACGAAATTAGATTTCGACGCGGAATTAAAATCGGATTTTAATTCGGGCAAACGAATTAATTTAGAATTAATTCATTAGCGAACTGAATAGTAATTTCGCAAGGCGTAATTATTTAATTCACGTCGCGACGGAAATTTGTTAATTCGGAATTGACGAAACCGAGCCCGAAAGTGTTTGCGGACACATTCGTATTTTGAATCGAGTGATATCCGCAAATCACATCGCGATATCTCATTACTTAATACGAATAGATGGTGGATGTATCTAGTCACCTTTGTGGGATGATACATTGTCTCTAATCTCAAAGTGTGGTAATGATGGCAAATGATGGATTTCATTTTGGAGGGAAAGCCATGCACGGTTTTGAAGGATTTTTTGCATTAAAAAATTCTATTGGTATTAGATATCATATCACTTTTCATTTTCTTTGTCTCTCACGGTTTTTGGCATGCAAAAAGGAACAAAATTAAAAGTGAAACACTCTCCTCTTCTTTCTCTCTTGCTCACGCCGTGAGCTGCACATACAAGGCAGAAGATTGTTTTCTCATTCTCCATTTTTGCTAGCACAAGCAAGGAATCAAAGGAGGTGATAGGGAAACCACCTTGGAGCTTGGAATACACAAAGCTTGGAGCTTTCAACTCTTTTCTCCTCTTGGCCGAAACTTCAAGGATCTTGGAGCTTCAACCTTTGTTCATCTTTTCATCACAAAAGCTTTGTAAGTATGATTCCGCCATGCTTCAAGTTCATTATATATATTCATTTTGTTGTATTTCATAAGCTTAATCTTTCCTTGGGACTAATTTTAGTAACCGACAATGAGTCCCAGGGTTGAGGCCCATATCAGTATCAGTTTTGGGCTCACATAAGTGTTTGTATGGAGGCGAGGCCCACATCAGTTTCAGTTTGGGGTCGAGGCCCATATCAGTATTCGTTTGGGGATGAGTCCCGGGGTTGAGGCCCACAACAGTATCAGCTTGGGGCGAGGCCCACATCAGTTTAGGGCGAGGCCTACATCAGTATCAGTTTGGGGCGAGGCCCACATCAGTATCAACTCAGGGTCGAGGCCCACATTATCACCAGTTTCAGGAATGAAGCACAGGGAATAAATCCCATATTCAGCACGGTTCAGGAATGGACCACCTCACAACACGGTTCAGGAATGAACCATCACATCAGTATCAGTAGGGATGAGTCTCAGGGCTGAGGTCCATACATTAGTATCAGCTTGGGGCGAAGCCCATATCAGTTTTGGGGATGCGTCCCAGGGTCGAGGCCCACATCAGCATCATCTGAGGGCGAGGCCCACATCATTGGCATAAGTATCAGTTTCTACCAGATATGGCATCCTGGGGGCGAGGCCCATATTACATCATATCAGTTCTGCCGGGTATGGAATTATGGGGGCGAGGCCCACATTACATCAGATCAGTTCTGCCGGGTATGACATTCTGGGGGCGAGGCCCACATCACATCAGATCAGTTTTCCAGGTACGACACTTCGGGTATAGAGACACATCAGTAGAGTTTTGGAATGAATCCAGGGAATGAATCCCAGGGCCGAGGCCAATATCAGTAGAATTTTGGAATGAATCCCAGGGCCGAGGCCCACATCGTCAGAATTTTGGAATGAATCCAGGGAATGAATCCCAGGGCCGAGGCCCACATCGTCAGAATTTAATCCATGGAATGAATCCCAAGGCCGAGGCCCACTTCACCAGCAGTTTTGGGAATGAATCCCAGGGTCGAGGCCCACTTTATCAACTCGGTTCAGAAATGGATGGACCACTCTCACATCGGCAATGGTTCGGAAATGGACTGTCTCTCACCAAGAATGGTTCGGAAATGGACCACTCTCACATCAGCATGGTTCAAAAATGGACCATCATCACATCAGCGATGCCTCGGAAATGGGGTTTAGCATGCCAGAAATGGCACTCCGGAAATGGAGCACGGTTCGGAAATGGACTATCATCATATCAGCGATGCCTCAGAAATAGGGTTTAGCACGCCGAAAATGGCACTCCGGAAATGGAGCACGGTTCGGAAATGGACCATAATATCATCACTCGCCGAAAATGGCACTCCGAAAATGGAGCACGGTTCGGAAATGGACCATCATCATATCAGCGACACCCTAGGTACGGGGTTAGCACGCCAGGTACGACATGTGGACTATTCAGACTATTGTGGCTCTCTAGGTACGGAGACGTCACCGTGACACCCTAGGTACGGGGTTAGCATTCAGACATTTGTGACTCTCTAGGTATGGAGGCGTCACTGCGACACCCTAGGTACAGGGTTAGCATTCAGACCACAGCGATGCCCTAGGTACGGGGTTAGCACGCCAGGTACGGCATGTGGACTATTCAGACATTTTGTGGCTCTCTAGGTACGGAGACGTCACTGCGACACCCTAGGTACAGGGTTAGCATTCAGACCACAGCGACGCCCTAGGTACGGGGTTAGCACACCAGGTACGGCATGTGGACTATTCAGACATTTTGTGGCTCTCTAGGTACGGAGACGTCACTGCGACACCCTAGGTACGGGGTTAGCATTCAGACCACAGCGATGCCCTAGGTACGGGGTTAGCACGCCAGGTACGACATGTGGACTATTCAGAAATTTGTGGCTCTCTATGTACGGAGACGTCACTGTGACACCCTAGGTACGGGGTTAGCATCCAGACAACCAACATCATCACTGCGGCACTCTAGGTACGGAGATGCAACCGCGACGGCCTAGGTACGGGGTTTAGCATTATCAACTCAGCACAGCAGGCAGACCAGGTGATAGCTGGCGATCGAGGTAAGTAAAAATGCATTGCACTTACTTTGATAGGATTGTCATTGTCACACACTGCACAAGTCCCATCAAAGTGGGGGCGACTGTAGGCATTGCATTTTTGCATATCAGCCCGATGATGAGTCTCGTATGGAGACACTACCTCTTTAGTTGTGAAAGCCGCGGGAAACGGACGTTGGAAGGGTAAAGTTGGAAATTAGCATTTTGTCAGATTTAACTCGCTTGTTTCGCTTCGGGTTCGCTTGTTGGACCTATGTTTTTAAACACACCAAACCCATTTAAAACACATCTATCAAATTAAATAATTAAAACATCTAAAATACATGTCACAAATTAAATTAAAACTAATTAAATTAAACTTAAATTAAATTAAATTAAATCACATCCCTAAACTAAATAAATCCAATTAAATTAAATAAAACACATGTCACAAATTAAAATTCATTTCCCAAATTAAAATATTCAAATTAAATTCCATAAATGACATTCCTAATTAAAATAAATCACATTCCTAATCAAATTAAATCACCTTCCTAAATTAAATTAAATCCATTTCCTAAAATACATAAATCACTTCCCCAAATTAAAAGATTTCCTTATCAAATACTAAATTAAAAGATATCCCCTTTAAAACACACAAATTCTATTCCTTCTCCAACAAGGTAAACTCCCTCCCTTGGCCTATAAAAATAACCCTTCTCCACACATTCAAACCCCTGGATGGCTGGTAGATTCACACACACAAAAACACACAAAATAATAACCTTAAACCTGCTATTGCTCTCTCCTCTCTCACGAAAAATTACAAACTAATAGCATGCCTCCACACATATCACACTGCCTCATTAACTGCACCTGCACCCTCACGTTACCAGCCACAAACTCACGCCACTGACCGAATCAAACGCACCAAAGCAACTGACCGACAACACAAAGGTCCTTTTAGCGCATCACCAACACTCATCTACGTTGCCACACACCACGCACCAGCGTACCCCTCACACACCCTCTCGCCACTGCACCCACAATCAACACCCATCACTCCACGTTTCACCCTAAATCTCAGCCAAACTACACGCACAAACACAGCCTAGTACACTAACCAAACTCACGCACACACAGCCCTACACACACAGCCCTACACGCACAAACACTGTCCAAACAGCCAGAAACCTGCCCTACAAATCACCTCAAAACAGTCCCCATAAACCCCTGAAACTGTCCAGATTTTAGCCACAAAACTGCATCAAAAACTGCACAAAATAGTCTCCAAAAACTGCACAAACCAGTCCCTTAATTACCCCAAAATAGCGACCAGAAAATACAACAGAAACAGCAGCAAAACGGAGTAAAAAACAGCAGCCCGAACAGCAAAACAGCGAGGAAAGACGTTGAGTTGGTGAACCAAAAGAGTTGAGGATCATTCACCCTTCCAACGGACGTGTAACGCCCTTTCGTGAGACAACAAAAGAGGTTAGACCTGAGGGCACCTTCTTACTTATCTTCTTTCGTTTTATTTTATTTATTTTAAAATATTATTGCATGAGAGTCGTTTGAGGCATGATGTGATTGTTGGATGAGCGGGATGTGTGTTCCCTTTTGTGGTATATCGGATGGAAACCCGGACGTAAATTCTGTAGCCGATTCTGAATGGACGGTATTGCGGTCTGCACTCGGGATACAACGCAACGTACCACTTAAGATGCACGTATCTCGTCTCATCCAAACTTGTATTTGAGCATGTCATAGTTCTAGGCCATTTATTTATTATTTTAAGCATGAGTTAATTTAGTCTTGTTATTTAATTTTCAAAGCATGATTGTGTTATTTAGGCATGTTGTTTCATCATTCTTTATGCATGATGTTTAGTTTAACTTATATTCATGTTTAAGTAGTTATTTATTAATAAGATTTAATGGTTCAATATGCTCAATGTGTGAAACCTTGTTTGCCGTTCAAAGACTTACTCTCAAGCATGCAAACTTATAATAAGATTTATTTAGCGAATGCATGTTAGATCTAAATACCTTTGAGCATGATTATTGAGTAGACTCGGTTAATTTATTGCACAAATCATATCATCACAAGTGACATAAGTAAGAGACCATTCTGAACCCAACGGTTTGAGGTCTTCCCTTGCGAGGGGTGAGTGTGTTGGACATTATGACCCATAGCGTCACTATTTGCACAGATCATTGTGTTGTTGTAGCAAATTAACTATGTGACAAAGAAATTGCACTCTCATCATTTGTGATTAGATCACCATAGATATATAAATGAAGAGAGGTCCCTATGATTAGTACCTGGACTGAGAATGATATGAGACAGTATCAGTCCCCGAAGGTTTAATCATTAAATATCCCTAGCCGTAGTATTATCGAGACTGGACATCGATAATGCGGAATAGGCTAGTATTGCACTTGTGCGCGTTTGTGAGGGCACAACGGCATAGTTCTCATATATATAAGTATTGGATACTTATGCAAGTGCGATAGGAGGTCGTGTTTCACCGACGGTACGGGAAACAGCTTCGCTCTGGATAGACCCCTCGGAATCCCATTGGTATTATGACTATGTGTCTATGGGAGGCCGAAATCAAGGTAGGTGTGTATGGTCTTAACCTGAGACTTACATCGCTAATACTTACGATAATCGATAAACTTTGGTCTTGGTGGTAGGGGACTTTAAACGGGTTCTGAGTACACCACTTCTGGGTTTATCAGAGAGTCGTAGAGTATTGGGTGTGATGTCAAGACGGAAGTATCACTTCAGTCATATTGGAGATGATGTCACGCAAGATACGGTATTAGTGCTCTTAAGTGCTGCGCGGCCATCGGGATATTATGACAAGGTCATGTATATCCGATTATAGAGACTAGTTACCAGACATCCGACATGTGCTTCGTACGGGGCAGACACTTATCCAGCCCCAGGCCTAGCACGTGATTATCCGATACTGGGTCAATATACACAATACTACGGTATACTACGCTTGATACAGATCTATATATTCCTGTAAGAATATTTCTGGAGAATTGGGTAGGCATGGCGCTTTGCTAAAAGCCAACCTTGTCTTGTAAATCGATATAAACGTAGTACGAGGTACTTACGTGTTCGGACAGTCCGACGATCGAATTTACTGCCAACATATCCGGAGATCTCATGGGTCGCTTCCTGAAGATTCACCGATGATGTATTACTCGCACTTTGATTAATCTGGGATTAATTAGAAGAGAGAGATAGAATTAATCTGGGATTAATTCGATGAGAGAGAAAATTAATCTGGGATTATTTGCGGAGATATTTTATCTAGGATAAAATATTAATTAAAGAGAGAGAACGATTAATTTGGAATTAATCGATAAAATAATATATTCGATATATTATTAGAAATTGGATTTCGACGCGGAATTAAAATTAGATTTTAATTCGGGCGAACGAATTAATTTAGAATTAATTCGTTAGCGACGTGAATAATGATTTCGCTGGGCGTAATCATTTAATTACGACGCGACGGAAAATTCGTTAATTTGGAATTAGCGAACCCGAGCCCGAGAGTGATTGCGAGCGCATTCGCATTTCGAATTCGAGCGCGGCACGCAAGTCACGTCAAGCGTCAAATCACTAGTCGCATCAATCGTCAAATCAATTGTCACTTTGAGTGATGTGACTTAAAGTAAAAGTTGAAATGATGAAAGCCTTTTGCTTTTTTGACTTTTGTATTTTGGTAAATGAAAAGGCTTTTATATTTGATTTTATTTTGGAAATAAAACACAAATATAAGTAAAACAATTTGCCTTCTCTCTCTTAGATACATGCAACAGTTCACGATTTTCTCTCATCTCCCTCCATTTTCTTCATCTTCTTCACGCATGGTGCGTTTTTCTTCTCTTATTTTTCTGGTTCACCGAATTTTTGAGAAGCAAAATGGAAGATGAACAAGTGCTAGCACACCTTGAGTAATACATAGGTGATAGGGAAGTGTCTTCATGAGCTTGGAAAGCTTGAAGCTTGGAGCTTCAATGGAGTCTTGCATGGCCGAAAATGGTGGAGTCCAAACCAGTTCAAATCGCACAGCCCACTGCAAGGAGAAGCTACTGCCGAGCTTGGAGGGAGCTTAAAATCGCACTTTGTTCTTCATTCATCAAAACCGAAATTCAATGTGAGTTTATTCCGCACCTCCTTTGATGTGTTCATATGCGTTTTTTATGCATGATTTGTGATCCTTGGGACCTTGAATTGAACTCTTTCAATGGTATCTAGAGCTATTGTTGCATGAAAACCGAATTAGGGTTCTTGAGCAAATTTAGGGCTTTTTGATTTTAGCTTGATTCTGTCTAATTGATTGTTTGAGAATGATTATATATGATTGAATTTGAGTTGTATGTAATCAATTTGATAAAAAAAAATTGATTGGATTGATTTTCCCCAATTTGCTTATTTTGTCAAAACTTTAATTTGGGTAAACTCGATTTAGGCATGATTTGGTTGAATTGTTTGATGCATTATGCTTGAATGAGGTTGAATTGAAGTTGTGCATGATCAATTTCAAGAAAATTGGATTAGATCAATTTTCCCCAATCTTTAGGAACATGAAACTTGAAATTGGGTAAAATGTGTTTGAGCATGTTTTAATTCAATTGGATGTTTAAGTATGCTTAGAACATGTTTAATTGAGATTGTGTGTGATCAATTTCATGAAATTGGATTGGATTCAATTTTCCCCAAATTGGAGGCTTGGCCGAAAATTGTAAGAACCCTAATGTCTTGGTAATTTTGTTTTGTTTGATCATTGGATGACTTAAAACAATTGGGTAATGTTGTATTGAAGTTCAATTGGATTGAATTTTGATTTAGAACATTTTTTCCTTTTTAAGTGGCTTGGCCGAATCTTAAGGAACATGAAATTCTTTGTGATTTTTTGTTTTAATTCATTGGATGAATTGAATTGATTTGGGAAATTAAGATTGTGGACTCAATTGGATTGAAACCGAATCGAATTGAAAAACCCCTAATTGCCGAGACTTGAAAGCATGTTAATTGGGCTTGATTTTGGAAATTGGGCTTGTTAGGTTGTAATTGGGCTTTTGGGCTTTGTTGTAACAAAGTTGGGTTTAGGCAAAATTGGTTGGATCCAATTAGGCCCAAAACCGAATCCAAAAGGTCCAATTATGACTTAATGGACCTTAATATTTAATTGGGCCTAATGGGCCAAAATTAATTTTAAGGCTTATGGGGTAACTCCCGGATTGGATTTTGGTTGTTCGGTTTGACCCGAGTTGACCAAAAGTCCACGCCTATAGAAATTAATTAAAAGCCCATTGGACTTTAATTAAATAAAACATTAGATGTTAATCGGGCTTTGAGACCCGTTACGATTAAATTTGGAATTTAAGTCGTAAAGGTTCGTTAATAAAAGTGTAATATTTAATTTAGAATTAAATAATGAATTAGAATTAAATACGTATTAAATTGGATTTAATTATGTAATTTAATTTAATTCGTAGAAATCGTACTTTGAGTACGTGTTCGCAAAAACGAGTTTGACTCGAACAAAATCAAATCTTTGTTTGAACATTGGATGATCACTAATAATCAAGATTAATTAATTTGATTGATTGATTGATAACATGCTTGTATGAATACATGGTTGTGATGTTTGAATAATGTATATCGGATGGATATTAGTCGGGTTGGGCGATTTTGGAAATTGTAATAAATTTGATTTATTAAATTGGACCTGCGTGTCCAGCCTTATCTCCTATTTCTTTGTATTCTCTTCTCACCTATTCCCCTCCATGTAAAAGAGGTTTCTTTAGAAGTGTAGTGTAACGGGTAGAAGTAGTACAAGTGCTAGCTTGAGTGAGAAAGGGAGAGATTTGATCTAGGATCAATGTGTTAAGTATCCATCCGCATATCATTATTATTTTATTTCATACTCGCTTTATTATGTATTTAGAATGCATGTTTAAGGGTGTATGATGATGAGACCTAACAAAGATAATTAAATTGGTAGCCAATTTGCACGCGAAAATCCCTCAATCTATATTAAGCAAATATCCTTCCATTGAATGATTCTTGTTCAAGATCCGAAGTTGGCATTGGTTTGTTTTTGACCAAAGTCAAGACCTTTGTCAATCAAGGATGTACTTGAATCATGAGAGTTTTGTTGCATATCGGTGTCTTGTCCAAATCGTGATTTTTATTGGCCAAAGTCAAGGTCACTTTTTGTCCAATGACATTGATTACGAAACTTTCCTCGTCAATGGGTCCCGCTTAACTGGAATCATTAGGTTTGTTTTTGGCCAAAGCCAAGGCCTAGATGATTCGGAGGATATGGTTAGGAAAATGTATTGGATACATTGACATTAACATATATGTTTCGGACTTGGATGTCCACCTAACCGGATCTAGGAATTGGATGAGATCCAATTGATCTGTGAGATCTACCTAGTTAAATAGCATACGACTTTTTATTGGCCAAAGTCAGGGTTGTGTGTTATTTAATAGGATCCTAGCCCACTAGGAAACACGGTTTCCCGAGTACTCGACAGAGGGTTAGAGGCTCGACGAAAAATAGTGGGAGGCAAGTATTGAATTTGCAACATTCGTTCAATTACTCGCTAAACACGCTCATTTAAATTATTTCGTCGTTATATTAAATGTTAGTTAGACTAATATTTATATTGTTGTTTTAATAAACAGTTGGACTGTATTATACTTGATTATATATAATTGGATTATATTAATCAATATATTTGAATTAATTAATTTCAGTTTACAGTTGATTTTATAATTGGATTATAGTAATCAATGTAATTGAGGTTAATTAATTTGGATTATATTTGATTATATAGTTGGACTATTATAATCATTATAATATATATAGTACCACTAATCGTTGATTAAATAGTTGGACTATTGTAATCAAGATAAAATTGATTAAATAGTTGGACTATTGAAATCATGAAAGAATTGAAAGGTTGAATATTTAAAATATATAATCCTTGGATTAAATATTTTAAATGATTTAATTTTCAATTGGGAATTATTAATAGGTTAATTTATTTGATAAAATAACTTATTATGACTAAGCCCAAAATTAAGCAAATAGTAGAGCATAAAGTCTTTGGAAGATTTATGTGATGATGACTTTAGTGCTTAATTAATATACTTATAATAAATCTATCTTTAGATTTAAAAGTATTAAAATTGCAATTAATAATTCTTGGAGAATTAATTGACTATTCTAGTGGAGAAAAGTCAAAGTTTGCAAATGGGCATGTAGCACAAGGTGCACATCGTTTCGATATTCCGAAACCCAAGGCTTGGCCAAATGTTTGTGAAATATTGAAAAGGATAATTGACATATCTCAAAGTGACTACCATTTGGATATGGAAGACACGAAGGAATTAAAGAAAGGGCGAGGCTCTAACTTTAAAAATATTTGTCAAAGTTATGTTCACTACTAGTATTGAAATTGAATTTTAAATACTTAGTGTGGTACATAAAATATATGTATTGACGTTCAGAATCCGCTGTGAGCTGGATACTGGCTTCAAGCCGAGATTTCTCTGCGAATTGGAAACGGGACGAAAGTCGCTGTTTCGACCGTAGATACCTAAGTTTAGGAACTACCCTTTGGGTATGTACTTAAATTAGGAAATGTTATAATGTAACTAGTTTAACTAGAGACATTATCTCTATATCAGGGTTTAATCCGATACGGATAAAACCTTTATATTCTAGAACACTAAAGTGTTTCATTATATAAAGATGATACTGAGATAAATACATTGGATGTAAATAACAGTATTTATATTTTGAATATAAATAAAATCTCAAACATATAAATTGACAAATAAATAGCTCAAATTGATTTGATCAATAGAGACTTATTTGTGGCATTGTTGTCTGGGACACAATTAACAAGACTCGTATATCCACACTTTTTGTAGAGTGGGTACTAGGACTGATTTGACTATTCAAATAAGGTCTGCGAATCTAGTTTATTAGGTAAACTACCTAAAATACTATTTACTTGGTAATAGTAAAAGGGCCACCGATCTGTTAGCCCTATTCATGGTGAAGTAAGTGGGCCCATATCTAGCTAGGCTAGATGTTAACATGAATATTTCGTGACCTTAACGGATGTGACATCACGTTGTGGTTATGTGTTTCTTTTGAAGAACACAGATCGGAAACTTTAGAGTTTCGACACGAAGTAGAAAAACAGATCGGCTATAGTGTTATGCCGCCACGGTAAAACCGTAATGGAAAATACTTAAGCAGTAAGTTTCATACGTACATGAAAGAGTACAGTATTCTTTCAGATGAGGACATGATAAGGTTTATCACGAGTCGCTCTGAGCTACTATTTCCTTCAAAAGGATATGTATTAACAGTGCAAAACTTATTTAGAATAAGGTTCCATATAAATCTGTTTGACAGATATCATATAGGATATGAACAGGGAAGAAACGAGGTTTCTCATTCCTGATAATTTGGGTATGCCAGGCATAGCGTTTGGATGATACCAAACTAAGGACCCAAATTGATAAGTGCCAATATAAGTTATCCTAAGGGAAACCTTAAGTATAGTACTTATAAATCCCACATGAGAACAATGTAATTGTTGCTCACCATGCGGTTTTCCTGAGAGAAATACCGATATGCAGTGGTCAGTGGGAGGATAGTGATACGATGAAAATCGATAAAATAAGTAATACTGTTCAAGGCACGAAGTCCGTAATGGAACACAAATAGTTCATCAATGATGAAACTATACCATTAATCTTCAAATACACAAGAACTTCGTAGATCGGATAGAGTCAGAAAACAACCTAGGGTATGGGTTTCTGATCTAACCTCATAAAGATGTCAATCTTGTGAAGGTATATCCACCGACTACGTTATGAGGAAGTGATACGAGGTATCGACTCCTTGTTATGGCAAAGTGCCATGAGTCCAAAATGGATTCCATGTATAACAACTATGTTTGGATACTAGTTGTTGTACCACAAGGCGTTGTGCCTATGGTACATTTAACGTCTTCAAGGAAGACATACATGGAAGGCAACATACCAACGTGCAAAGCTAAGCTTTTGACGGAAAGGTATCGTTATCAACATTATGTTAATAACGGTTCAACCTTTTTACCTGTTGCCATGGTAAATCCATTTTGAAGATGCTTGTTGATAACTGTATATTTCATTTATGAAATATGTCAGTTACAAATCAAAATCGCTTTCCTGAAAAGGAAACCTTTTGGAGGATGTTTACAACATCCTGACGATTTTGTATAACCGACAAACAAGGTTTGCGGGTTATTCGATCCATGTTTGGATTGATGCAAGCATAAGGTTCTTGGAACTGACGTTTTGAAATAATCATAATGGTTGATAATTTGACTCAAAACGAAATAATTCTTGTGTATATAAGGAGGTTAGTGGGAGAGCGCACTGACAGTGAAATTCCCATATAGCTATTGTTGAAAGCTTGGCTTTCAATAGATATTCTCCGTAGAATTCTGGGAGATAACAACCTTTATTAGAGGAATAAAGATCTACTGGGATAGATTTGGAGTTGTTAACACTCTCTGGGAAATTGTACATTTAAAATGTACTTGTATTGGTGTCTCATACGCTTCGAGCATATGGAGTCACAATCAGGTCAATCCAAGTGACAGTCACTGGATTGAAGTTAAGAACATCTGTTAGTATCTCAGAGAACTAAAGATGCTATCTTAAACTATGGAGAAGGAGAACTTGAAGTGACTGGGATCACTGCAGCAAGTTTCCAAACGATTAAATACTGCGGTACTATAAAGTTTGAATAACAGGGACAGTGAGCTGGAAATCTTCCTAGCAAGATAACTGTTGCCGAATAAACAACAAATGTGGATTATTGCTGCAGCTGAGGCAGCAATAGAAGCCATTTGGATCGAAAATAAATCTAATAAGATTAGATAAAGTTCTGTTAGCAGCTGAGCTAGGCGTCAGCATAGGCTAAGGAATTAAAGGTCTCATCGACGATCCAGATATATACTTCTATATCATCTGATTCGTTCGGATCATACATCGTGGCGATGTGATGATCGTATAAATCGCGTCAAACGATAAACAAACAAATCCGCTGACGAAAACCTTTCCTCAGCAATTTGAGCGAACCGTACATAGTTCAGGTGTAGGACACTTGAGTGACTCGCTACGTGCCAAGTGGGAGATTGTTGGACATTATGACCCATAGCGTCACTATTTGCACAGATCATTGTGTTGTTGTAGCAAATTAACTATGTGACAAAGAAATTGCACTCTCATCATTTGTGATTAGATCACCATAGATATATAAATGAAGAGAGGTCCCTATGATTAGTACCTGGACTGAGAATGATATGAGACAGTATCAGTCCCCGAAGGTTTAATCATTAAATATCCCTAGCCGTAGTATTATCGAGACTGGACATCGATAATGCGGAATAGGCTAGTATTGCACTTGTGCGCGTTTGTGAGGGCACAACGACATAGTTCTCATATATATAAGTATTGGATACTTATGCAAGTGCGATAGGAGGTCGTGTTTCACCGACGGTACGGGAAACAGCTTCGCTCTGGATAGACCCCTCGGAATCCCATTGGTATTATGACTATGTGTCTATGGGAGGCCGAAATCAAGGTAGGTGTGTATGGTCTTAACCTGAGACTTACATCGCTAATACTTACGATAATCGATAAACTTTGGTCTTGGTGGTAGGGGACTTTAAACGGGTTCTGAGTACACCACTTCTGGGTTTATCAGAGAGTCGTAGAGTATTGGGTGTGATGTCAAGACGGAAGTATCACTTCAGTCATATTGGAGATGATGTCACGCAGGATACGGTATTAGTGCTCTTAAGTGCTGCGCGGCCATCGGGATATTATGACAAGGTCATGTATATCCGATTATAGAGACTAGTTACCAGACATCCGACATGTGCTTCGTACGGGGCAGACACTTATCCAGCCCCAGGCCTAGCACGTGATTATCCGATACTGGGCCAATATACACAATACTACGGTATACTACGCTTGATACAGATCTATATATTCCTGTAAGAATATTTCTGGAGAATTGGGTAGGCATGGCGCTTGCTAGAAGCCAACCTTGTCTTGTAAATCGATATAAACGTAGTACGAGGTACTTACGTGTTCGGACAGTCCGACGATCGAATTTACTGCCAACATCCGGAGATCTCATGGGTCGCTTCCTGAAGATTCACCGATGATGTATTACTCGCACTTTGATTAATCTGGGATTAATTAGAAGAGAGAGATAGAATTAATCTGGGATTAATTCGATGAGAGCGAAAATTAATCTGGGATTATTTGCGGAGATATTTTATCTAGGATAAAATATTAATTAAAGAGAGAGAACGATTAATTTGGAATTAATCGATAAAATAATATATTCGATATATTATTAGAAATTGGATTTCGACGCGGAATTAAAATTAGATTTTAATTCGGGCGAACGAATTAATTTAGAATTAATTCGTTAGCGACGTGAATAATGATTTCGCTGGGCGTAATCATTTAATTACGACGCGACGGAAAATTCGTTAATTTGGAATTAGCGAACCCGAGCCCGAGAGTGATTGCGAGCGCATTCGCATTTCGAATTCGAGCGCGGCACGCAAGTCACGTCAAGCGTCAAATCGCTAGTCGCATCAATCGTCAAATCAATTGTCACTTTGAGTGATGTGACTTGACAACATGTCACTTTATTAAAGTGATGTGATGTGACTTAAAGTAAAAGTTGAAATGATGAAAGCCTTTTGCTTTTTTGACTTTTGTATTTTGGTAAATGAAAAGGCTTTTATATTTGATTTTATTTTGGAAATAAAACACAAATATAAGTAAAACAATTTGCCTTCTCTCTCTTAGATACATGCAACAGTTCACGATTTTCTCTCATCTCCCTCCCTTTTCTTCATCTTCTTCACGCATGGTGCGTTTTTCTTCTCTTATTTTTCTGGTTCACCGAATTTTTGAGAAGCAAAATGGAAGATGAACAAGTGCTAGCACACCTTGAGTAATACATAGGTGATAGGGAAGTGTCTTCATGAGCTTGGAAAGCTTGAAGCTTGGAGCTTCAATGGAGTCTTGCATGGCCGAAAATGGTGGAGTCCAAACCAGTTCAAATCGCACAGCCCACTGCAAGGAGAAGCTACTGCCGAGCTTGGAGGGAGCTTAAAATCGCACTTTGTTCTTCATTCATCAAAACCGAAATTCAATGTGAGTTTATTCCGCATCTCCTTTGATGTGTTCATATGCGTTTTTTATGCATGATTTGTGATCCTTGGGACCTTGAATTGAACTCTTACAGAGTGCGGCCTTAAATCTTTGTCACGGTTCACACCGGGTGGTGACTCCATGTTATTTCGTACTTCCCAACTAGGCCGCGAGCCTAGAACAGCGTCGTCAAGTTCTGTTGTCTACAATCGTGGTAAAGGGCTTTAACCCCTCCCCATAGGGGATCTTTCATTCCACTTACTAAGCCCATGCGCTCGATTGAATCATGCATAAATAAGCAACATGCAGAATTCAAGTGACGAAAAATAAATAAACCAAAGCAACACAAAACAAAAGAGGGTGCCGTTTACTCAAGCGGTACGTGGAGTTGTATCCCGAGTACAGATCATACTACCGTCCATTCGGAATCGGCTATGAAATTTATGTCCGGGTTTCCATCCAATATACCGCGAGAGTTGACACATCTCTCATTTTATTCCACAGCCACAACATACAACATCTCATAATTCATGCATATTTATCTACTCAAGGGCCACAACATGCATTTCAACATGACAATCATGCAAGCAATACTCAATAAATAATACAAGTAAAAATAAAAAAACAAAAACAAAAAAACGAGTGTGAAAGATACCCTCAGGTCTAACCTTTTTGCCAACTTTCAGGCTTGCGTTTCACGGACGTCGGAAGGGTACAGCTCCTCAACTTCTCCGGTTCACTGGTTTAGCATCCTAGCTCACTGCTTTGCTGTTTTGCTTGCTGTTCGAACTTCGTTCTGCTACTGTTCGGCCTCTGTTTTGCTGCTCACTGTTCAGGTCACCTGTTTAGACGTTTCAACGGACTGTTCCGAGTTTTTGTGTGGGTTTTTAGTGCAGTCTTGTGTGATTATTTTAAGGATTATGAATGCAGTTTTTATGTTACTGTTTTGAGGATTTTAAGGGCTGTTTGAGGGCTAATAGGAGTGCAGTTTTTTTTATGTTACTACTTTAAGGTTTTTAGGGAATGTTTTAAGTGTATTTTGCTGCTGTTTTAGGGGTTAATTACTGCTGTTTGGGCGTGTAAAACATTGCAGTTTTTATGTTCACTGCAGTTCGGTTTTTTGTTGTAATTTTCGGTGATGGAGGGCTGCTGTATAGGGCTGGTTTCGGTGGCTTTAGGAAGATATAAAGGCTTGTTATTTTCGGTTATGGAGGGGTTAATGAGGGTGATGTGTTCGGCTATGGAGTGGAGGAGATTAAAAGAATATTTTTTTGTTACTTATCCTTGTGATTGGCGTGTGCCAGGAGAGATGAATGCCTTGGAGAGGGGTGGTTTATATAGAGAAAGGCTAGGGCTTCACCTTGTCTCACAAGGAAGGGATTTGATTTGCTGTTGAGCAAGGAAAGTCAAAGATTGAGGGGGGACAAATTTGGCTTAGATTAGGAATACAATATCTTTAATTTGTTATGATTGATTTTAATTAGGCATAACATCCTTTTAATTTAGTATGTGATTTTGTTTAGTTTGGTATATAATATATTTGATTTATCTTTATTATGTATGATTATATTTTATGTTTTATTTAATTGGTAAATGGTTTAATTATTTTATTTAATATTTAATTTAATTTCCCATGTGTTTTAAATGTGTTTTATTAATTGGGATGTGTTTTATGGGCTTTGGGGGGCTAATTGGGCTGGGGTGCGAGGCTAGCAGCAAAACCAGAAATACCGACTCCGTTCGAACGCCCATTCGAACGCTACACGAACGTCCGCAATCTGCCTGACGTTCGAACGAAGTAACGAACGCAGCACTAAAGAAGACAGTGAACTTGTGAAATGAACTTGATGACGTACTTATTCTGAATTTCCCCTTCCGACCTCCGTTTCCCGCAATATCCTTAGCTAAAAAGGTAGTGCCTCTAACTGAGACTCATCATCGGGTTTCACATGCGAAAAAAGCAATGCCTACAGGTATATCCAGAGCGAAGCTGTTCCCGATCCAACGGCTAATAGAACCTCCTATCACACTTGCATAAGTATCCTATACTTAAAAATATGAGAACTATGCCGTTAAGCTTTCATAACGCGCACAAGTACAATACTAGCCTATTCCGCATTATCGATACTTTTATCATTTATATATTCAAGTAATCCAATTACAAAATGATAAAAGAGCAATTTCCTTTGTCACATAGTTAATTTGTACAAAGAACACCATGTCTTTTACAAATAGTGATGATATGGGTCATAATTGTCCAACAGTTCGAGGTTCCATTTGGATTGTTGTCAGGTTGGAAATGACATTGGCTAAGTTTTACAATTGTTCCGCTATTTTGTTCACTATTTTCTCTAATTGATCCATATTGGCATTGTCACTGTGGGTGCTATCAGTGCTTGCCATTTCTGAATCTACTAATTATTTTTTGATGAGTTTACCTTGTTGTTTAACATACTGAGTCGCTATGATGGCTGCAAAACAAAGGATCACTATGATGTGTGTATACATGCAGTCAATGAAATAAATGTAATGCATACTCAATCAGCATATATCATTCCATCATTATTTCGTCTCCACATGTAGAAAGTCCACATATTCTCTAGGTTTGGCTTAGCTTATACACCAATGAGGGGTACATAAACTTGTTCTCTCCTATGCTATAAAGGGTAAACATTGGCTACCTTGGTTCCTTTCATCATTAGAATACAAATGCCACCCATTTATATAAAAAAAAAATTGACTAAGCCTAATATAGAGATCGTTCCATTGACTAGAAACGATGGATTGGACCCTTAGTAATCACTGCATTTAGGGACGAGCTTAGAAATCTTTAGAGATATCCAAATTTTTTAAAACAAGGCGTACCTCTTCTGGATGAAGGCCAATATGGGTATTAGACTCATTTTGGCACTTTTGTATCACAACAAACGTTCTAAGTCCATCGAGGTTTACATACATGGTGGCCCATTGTCATTTCAAAGTTTTTTGCCCAATTGTCATGAAATCTAAACTTGTCTCAGTTGAAAGGGCCCAACAAGTTTACATCCCACGGAAAAAGGTCTAAAAAAATTCAAATGATTGGGGGCCCAAACACAAGTATAAGGGAGGCTTCTATATGATAACAACTATGGGTTTTTCATAAGGGTTTAAAAGGGTAAGACTTAAGCTCTTATTGTAGAAGGGTTGTCCATAACTAGGTCTCCCTATCTAATGGTTCAATCGACCAAGTGAACGTATCTTTTTTTATACCTAATGATATAAAAGATTGTTCACAACTAGGTCTCCCCACCCAATGGTTCAATCGACAAAATGAACGCACCTTAATTTGCTAGGGTACATGCCAATAAGTGATGGTAATCATCTCATACCAATCGATCACCTTGAGTGAAATTGATTTCTCGATATGTAATGCCATCGGGGTTAAAAAGGGTATGCAAAAAATGAAGACATGGTTCCCCTTAATCTCGTCATAAATACTACAAGGTATTTTTTCGGGGTCGATTCTTTATCCCTAGTGGAGTCGCCATCTGTAGGAGCGAAGCGGTTTCCTGCTATACCTATGATGTCGGTGACTACTACGCTGTTGGACTCGCAACCCGTAGAGAGTACGATTAATCTCGTGGGGGTGGAGGGACTAACCGGAGAATAATGGAGTCGCCACCCAATATGAAATAATATGAATGATTTAAGGCTACACTACGCCCCTCGCAAGATTCGACTTTAAACCCGTTTGGGCTCGGAATGATCTCTTAATGATGTCATATAATATTTACGCTTAAAGGAAGTATCTCCACCTCGTATAATGCAATATCACACACAAAACCAATTTAAAGGCATACGAGTTGCGCAAGCATCAATAATAATTAAAAAAAAACAACAAATAAAACAAGGAAATATTTTTAAAAAAAATGATATTGAAATGGATCTGGGAATGCACCCCATGGGCCTTGCCTCGGTAAGGCCTGGGCGGATATACCTATGTTCATGTCCAGCTTGACTTACTGGAAGTCAGGCCGGATATACTGTGCAAATAGGAAGTGTATAGACAGGTTTTCATCTTAACAAGTATGGCAATAAACAGCAGAAGAATGATTCTAGAGTGTAAATAACATTAACAGAGTAAATAACAATAAAGATGCAGTGATTAAAATAACATGGAAAGCAACACCATTATGGGGGTAAACACATACATTAAATTGAAACTATGTATTCATATATTGATGGTAAAATAGTAATAATAATAGCGATTCCATGACATACCAATGACCAGATATCAAAATAATAGTATTAAAATCACATATGCACAGAGACAGTGTATGTTTGGTTGCATTTTAAATAGAGTTTTTCATGATTAAAAAACATATTTTGCCTCTGGTAGGAAAAACCCAAAATGAGAAGAGAGCCAAAATAATTTTTTTAGAAGGTTAAAATATTTATAATACTCTTATTTAATTTAATAATATTATTTCATTTATTTCACAACACAACTTAAAAAAAATTATTCAATAATGTAATTTATAATTTTCAATAAAACTTTCATCACAACCAAACACTTAAATTTTTTCAATCAAAAATTCTAATTGTAAAAACTTTACTTCAACAAATTTTATATAAAAAAATTATACCAAAGAGATCCTTAATCTTACCATTGTATTTTCATCCAGGTGTTGTTGTGGCTACAGCCTGTATGCATAGATATTGACACCGTAGCCATGCCCCAGTTTTCAACTCTCTTTTTCTAACTCCACTGGCGCTAAATAGTAATTTGATATTCTCTTCTCTTGTATACCTTTTGGCTGTACACTCATTTTTATTCCATAAAACACTTTTCGAGGCTTCCACAAATTGTTAAGCGAAAGTACAGAACCGTACATGGCGAGCTAGCTGTAGAGGCTCCGCTCTATTGTTCCGCGATGCAATGCGCCGTGGGAGAAAAATCATATATTCTTCTCTCAATTCGGCATCACTCCAGCTGCGCAACATCCTCTTATTGGCCTCTGTCACCAAAACCCTCACAGAGTCTGGCACTCGCAATCTTGACCCTCGATCCATTCCCATCTCGGAGACTCTGGTCGTCCAAGTCCTGGGCAAGAGCTCCCTCGACCCATCAAAGAAAATCGACTTTTTTCGATGGTGCTCTTCTCTCAGACCTTTTTACAAACACACTGTCTGCACTTACTCTCGCATTTTTAGGACCGTTTGTAAATCCGGATTCCTCGAGGAAGTCCCCGGTTTGTTGAATTCAATGAAGGAGGATGACGTTGTTGTCGATTCTGAGACTTTTAAGCTATTGCTAGAGGCGTATATTAAATCAGGTAAGATTGATTTTGCGCTTGAGATTCTTGATTATATGGAAGAATCAGGGACTAGTTTGAACCCAAAGGTTTACGATTCCATTCTTATAGCTTTAATTAGAAAAAAACAGGTGGGTTTAGCATTGTCTATATTACTTAAGCTTCTTGAAGCTTGTAATGACAATTCAGTTGTTGAATCGCTTCCTGGTTGTTTTGCCTGTAATGAATTGTTATTTGCTCTTAGAAAGTCAGATATGAGAGTAGAATTTAAACAAGTTTTTGAAACACTCAAGGAAAAAAAGGGGTTTGAGTTTGATATTTGTGGTTATAATATATGTATTCATGCATTAGGGTGTTGGGGTGAACTGGGTACCTCTTTGAGGCTGTTTAAAGAGATAAAGGAAAAGGGTTTGATTCCGGATTTGCACACCTATAATAGCTTGATTCAGGTGCTTTGCATGGTTGGGAAGGTGAAAGATGCGCTGATTGTGTGGGAAGAACTGAAAGGGTCTGGTCATGAGCCAAATGAGTTAACTTTTAAAAATATAATTCAGGGGTGTTGTAAATCGTTTAGAGTGGATGATGCATTGAAGATTTTTAGTGAAATGCAGTATAATGGGTTCGTTCCTGATACTGTGGTGTATAATTCTCTTCTAAATGGAATGTTCAAGGCAAGGAAAGTTATGGAAGCGTGCCAATTGTTCGAGAAAATGGTTCAGGATGGGGTAAGAACCTCATGTTGGACACACAATATATTGATTGATGGGTTGTTTAGGAATAGAAGGGCTGAGGCAGCTTACAATTTGTTTTGTGATTTGAAGAAGAAGGGGAAGTTTGTGGATGCGATTACTTTCAGCATCGTTGTCTTGCAGCTATGTAGGGAGGGGCAACTTGAGGACGCACTACGACTGGTGGAAGAAATGGAAGGCAGAGGCTTTGTTGTTGATCTAGTTACAATAACTTCCCTTTTGATTGGTTTCCATAAAAATGGTAGGTGGGATTGTACAGAGAGGCTGATAAAGCACATTAGGGATGGTAATTTAGTGCTAGATGTTCTCAAATGGAAAGCTGATGTGGAGGCTGCAATGAAAAGTAGAAAGAGCAAAAGAAAGGATTATACACCAATGTTCCCATCCAAAGGCGACTTGAGCGAGATTATGAGTCTAATATGTTCTACTGACTCAGAAACAGATACCAATCTTGGTTCAGAAGATGGTTATGCTAAGGATGAGGAAAGTCCATTAACTGAAATCGATGAATGGTCATCATCTCCATATATGGATAAATTGGCCAATCAAATAAAGTCCGACTGTCATTCATCTCAGCTGTTTTCTCTGGCTGGGGGCCAGCGGGTTCAAGGAAAAGAGATGGCTACTTTCGATATTGACATGGCCAATACTTTCTTGTCTATATTTCTAGCCAAAGGGAAGCTGAACTTAGCCTGTAAGTTGTTTGAGATATTTACCGATATGGGAGTTGATCCAGTTAATTACACTTACAATTCTATGATGAGCTCATTTGTCAAGAAAGGTTATTTCAATCTGGCATGGGGTGTCCTAAATGAGATGGGTGAGAAGGTTTGCCCTACAGATATAGCGACATACAATGTAATAATTCAAGGTTTGGGGAAGATGGGAAGAGCTGATCTAGCCAGCGCTATTCTGGATAAGTTAATGAAGCAGAGTGGTTATCTTGATGTAGTTATGTACAACACCCTGATTAATGTACTAGGAAAGGCTGGTCGATTTGATGAAACAAATAAGTTTTTTGAGCAGATGAGGACTAGTGGAATTAATCCTGATGTTGTCACTTTTAATACACTGATTGAAGTTCATGGCAAAGCAGGTCGATTGAAGGAAGCACATAAATTCTTAAAAATGATGTTGGATTCAGGCTGCTTGCCGAACCATGTCACTGACACAATATTGGACTTTCTTGGTAGGGAAATTGACAAGTTGAGGTATCAAAAGGAATCAATGATGAAGTAATAAGGATGATGATTCTTGAAGAATGATTTGCTGGTAAGATTAGCTTGAGGATATTCAAATCTTGCTCCTCTGGTAATCGACCTGAACGAGTATTTCTCCAAAATTGTGGTTGCTTACAAAGTCATATTGGTTTAATAGTTGTCAATATATGAATGCATTTTGTTCTCTGTTACTATCACCTAGTTTGTTGTTGTTATAGAAACTATACTTGATTGCCTATCAATTGAGCAAGAAAGGGCTGCAACTAAATCCATGACTAATTTGTTGAGTATAAATTTTTCGTCAATGCAATATGTGTAAAAATAATCTCAAATTTTGATATGAACACAAGATTTTATTGTCGAATTATCATGTTTGATTTTCAGCATACAAGATTTCGGTCACAAATATCTTGAAACATTCATGAAAGGGTTACTATCAAGAACAGAAAGAATGATACAAACTCAAAGAAACATATAAAAAATCACACATTATCGAAAGCCGCGACCTGAAGCAATTAAAAAATCAAGAAAAAGAAATCAAAAATACGCCTAAAAGAAGAGTGTCTGTGCAGTAAAACTCTACAAATAATAAAATCAAAAATACAATACATAAGTTGGCAAAAAGTGTTTTCTTATTGCTTGATTATCAAAAAGTCAAGCTCTTACTCTAGGGATTCTCGTGCTATTTATATTACTTTGTTACAAGGAATAAAAACAAAAACGGTTACATTTCATTCACGTTTCCCACTAATTGGCTCACTCTCTAGAATTTCGAAACTTCCCTATTCTGGATGATTGTCCAGCTTAAAGAAACAGAAAGTAATTAATTGGTTATATGCTTCAATGTTTAGAAGATTCGTGTCATCAAGGAGCTGATATCTCATGTCTAATCCTTGTGTGACATGTGCTTGCCTTCGTGGGAGTCAAGCTAGGTATGGATTTCCAACTGGTGAGTCCTGAATTCAAATCCTGATAGAAGTCCTGCTATCAGACTTTGATGATTGGTCCTAACGTCAGACTCTGATAGAGGTTCTGACTTCAGACCATGGTGGTGGGTACTGCTTCCAAACTCTGATGATAAGTTTTGTGATAAACTCTGATGATCGGTCCAAAATGTTGATTCTGACAGGAGATCTTGGACTCCTCTTCGTCTGGCCACGTGTCATTTCACCAGATGCTTGGTTTTCCCCCAAATATTTCCCCATAGCATTATTTTGAATACAATGATGGGAACAAATGAATGTACTGTTTGCACTATACATCCTCTAAAGTTTGGGCCCTTAATGGACTTTTGGGTATTATGGGTTGCATCTTTGTTTCCTCGAGTGCCTGACCGTCATGTCCCGCAAATATCAATTTGGCTGCCTTTGTCAACTTCATCAGTTCAAAGTTTCAAATTTCAAACCCTTGAACTCCCTTCTCATGCGAAACCATTTATATCTAGCACTCTCTTCCAAATCTAAGCTCACAACCTTTCAGCTACCATGGCCTCGTCATCTTCTTCCGACGACAAGATTCAGCGCCTGAGGGAGGACACTGATGTTCCTCAGAACGTCTACCTACAGCCCCTCCTTGAGGCGCGTCCCTCTAGGAAACTAACCCCGATGTTGTCCGTAGCGGGGGCATTGTTCTAGAGGAGTAAGACTTTCGGATCCTTCGGTTCCCCCTTCATCCTCACTTCCACTACATATGTGTACTCTGCAACTTGCACCTGATCTAGCTAACCCCAAACGGCCTTAGGTGTGTTGTGGGTTTCATTATATTTTCCATGGTCAACGATTCACACCTCACAATCCGCGACTTCTTCTATCTCTTTTCCCATACTTAGGTTGGGTCTGTCGACGGCATGGATAGGTACACATTTGCACCCCAAAAGTCAATAATTATGTTCATATGGTTACCTACCTCATACAAGGATAAATTTTCCAAGGGTCTGCCAATGGTGATTGGCAATTGGTAGACCGGCATAGTCAACTGTTTCATCTTTCCTCTGCGACTGTCGATGAACCAAGGTATTTTGTCAGTTCCTTTTTCTGAGTTTGAAGTTTACACCTTTCTAGCCGATTGAAGGGTCTGCTATATTTTTCTTCTTTTCTCTTTCTAACTTCTGGTTCTGTATACATTACCCCTTACCTTCTGCATCGGTTCGTGGCCCCGAGGAGGAATGAGGTGTTTCATATCAACATTGTGGTTAACATGGATGACCTTCAGGCTCTGATGTGTTATGGCCTAACATCTCGCTTTTAAGTACCGGTAACCCTTCGTCTCTATTTTAGGAGAATGATCATGAGTGGTTTGCTCGTCATAAGGCTCATTTTGACGAGAGATTTATGGGCAACCATATGTCTGTCAAAGGTTGTTACCTCCATGCCCCTGAGTATAGTGCGGCTTTCGAAATCATTCCCATGACGATCATGATTGGGTTAACTTGAAAAAAATCAAAGGGAAAAAGAAATGTTCTAAATGGAGCAGAGACCCATATGTGAAAAGGGTCAGCCATAAGTTTCCTTACAAGCTTGAAAATATGGGCTCTGAAATATTAGCTGCTGCATCAGAGGGTATCTCTGATGATCTCATCGTAATTTTAGAGATAAAGCCCAACGCTGCTACAACCGAAACTCTATAGCAGTCCCCCCTACTGCCCCCGTCGCATCGAAAAAGCTTTATGTTGCTTCTTATGCTGTAGTTAAACTTCATTCTGGTGCTACATCACCTCATGGCAAGGCCAGTTCAAAGAGGAAGGTCCTTTGTGCCTCTTTTTTTTCCTTGTTGGGATTCTTATTTCTATACTAATGAGTCTCCAATTCCCCTAGATGAAGAAGAGGGTCAGCTCCAGCATCACCGCAAGAAATAGAGGATTGAGAGTGAGCTGGTAAGCTCTTAAGAGGCTGAGATAAGGCCAAGCTCTACAGCTATTACTTATAGGTCTGGTGCCATGTCATCAGAATCTGCTTTGCCTACCACCCAACTCAGCCCAGACTTAGTTATGTCTGTATCTCTGCTCATTTCCTCTACCTCGAGGTCCCTTATTTTGGTCTCCTAGTCACCTATTTCTACTTCTGGATCTTCATTGGCCTCTTATGCACTACCTCTGGTATAACCTCTTTCAAAGCCTTTTGTAAGTCTCATACCGCAACTCTCTGAGCCGTCATCTGTGAATGCTTTTGCCTTTGATGCTAGGGAGTTTAAGAATCTATTGGGTTCCATATGCTAGATCGTTTCCTCTCCCTCGGCACATTAGGGTCTCCTTTCCTTATTCCAAGATCCTACCCTCAGTAGTAAAATCCTTCAATTCAGTTGGATGAGTGCCATTTGCGCAACCCTGCTGTTTAGGACGTCAGAGATCCACCTCCAGGAGGCTTAAAATGATATGGATCAAGCTTTAGAAATGATAGAGTCGATGAGGAGGGAGTTGGAGCGCGAGGCTGAGGCTCGCAAGAAGGATGTGTCTTCTTTGGCAGCCACTTAGTCGAAGCTTGATGAGAGGTTTGCTCAGTGGGAGACTGAAAATCGGGACCTTCTTGCAGACCTGGCCTCGACTGTCCATGAAAATAAGGGGCTTCATCTTGAAGTATCCAAGGTTCAACATGTAAGGCTCTCTCTTTTGGAATTTCCGACTTTACTCTATTTCTAGACATTTTCTGTTTCTCATGTGTTGTTTTCTTGCAGGATATGGAGGCGTCTCAGAGGCATCGAGATGCGTTCCTCCATAAGCACTTTGTTTTGAGTGTGAAAGTCCTAAACTGAATGAGCAGTTGCAGAGTGCTGATGATCGTCGTCAGGACGAGCTCGAGCTTATTTTTTCCCAGTCCTACGCTCGATACAACATCATCAGCTATGTGAATAGTGCCAAGTGTTATCGCTTGGGTTAAGAGGACTGCTTCAAAGATCTTGCTGACAGCCAGTGAGGTCTTGATGAGTGTGATGTAGCTGCGGGAGATGTGGACCAGAAATACGATCCAGACCATTATATCCAAAGGGGCCTCAGAATCATATTTTTGGATGATCACGTGGATGATACCGAGGAAAGACTGGGTTTCTAGGACATTGCGGAGGCTTCTGAATCTTTGGGTGTTTCCACACATCTTCAGATTGAACCAAACCTCCCCTGGTCCTTTTGGGGGCTGCTTCGTTCAGGGTGTTCCTGTTCTGGCTGCTCAAGTGGTCCATTAAGCTTATTTGATGCTCTAGGCTCCTTCTGCTCTCCTGAGACTTCTTGCCCATACCGTAGACCCGCCACTTCCTGCTATTGAGTCTTCTTCATCAATTTTGCTAGCTACTACACATTCTCCAGGAGGTGCGGCCACTCGTTCTGCAGGTTCTTCTCGTGCCCGAGGTCTTATACAATAATGTTATAGATTTCTATGGCATTTGTGCCTCTATTTATTTTATGTAATCTATTCTGTTTTTTCATATGAATAAAAGAAGTATTTCTTTTTCAGGTCCTTCTATTTTTTCATTATCTTTGAATAAGAAATCGGGTCTTGGCGTCAAACCTCTGACGGAGTTGGCACACACTCTAGTGAGTCATTCCGAGTACATTCGGTTAGAGAATCAGAACTCTGACATGTATTAATTCATCATCAGCAGTAGAGTGTTAGAGTATATGACTGGGATGGGTCGTCAGCCCTATGAGACTGATGGGTTGGGTCACCCTCATATCAAAGGCCTTGGCTAACGCTATGGGGACAAGTACAGAAGAGGCCCCGTCATTTTCATTCAAGAGTCAACTACGGATGTCGGGATCTCTTGGCACGTAAGGTTCTACCTTCATGTGTCTGTAATGGCGACTCTACCCTGTCCTAGTTTCTATATAGACTTCGAGAAGTTCCTCTCATCAGTGTTACATAGAAGGTTCTGAAGCCTTCCGAGCTCTTTCTTGTCATGTATCGCTCCGAGGAGTCAAGTAGGTACTCTGAGTATGATCATGGGGTTTAGGGAAGTGTTAAGGGTTGGTACTCTTGGAGCTACTGGGATTATGTGGCGGAGGCTAGGAATCGTCAGATGAGGCATCCTTCTGCCACTGCTTTCTGGCTAGGGAAGGCGCACAATATCGCCAAACAAATCTCTAAGAAGAGAATACGGAGCTGGGTATCTTTTGAGGAGTATGAGGAGGCACATCGTCAGTTTCGTTGGAAATAGAGATGACATGGCTCCATTTCCTTCTTGTAGCTAGTGCTCTGGTGGGATTACTTTTGTATTTTGTACAAATTTGTATTTTGCGAAGAAAAGATGTAATATAACACTTTATTTAACGTTGAATTTTGGGTCGTCAATGTGTTCCATATTTGCCATTGTTTTCTTTTATTTTTCTTGCCAGACCCTGATAGGCCCTCCTCATAGGATCTGACACCTTTGTGCTCGGATGGGCTTGTTTATCACATCCTAGAGACTTCTTGGACTCTTTGGTCAGATGCTAATAGGCATTCACCCTAAGGGTCTAATGTTTTTTTTCTTACATGCGTCATTGGTTTCTTTTTCCAAGCCAGACCCTGACAGACATTTCCTCTTTGGGGTCTTATATTTAGATACTTCAAGTGCTGATGGGTTTTTCTACCATATATCCGAGTCTTCTCGTCAGACCCTGACATGTATTCTCTCTTTAAGGTTTGGTGCTTTGAATCTTGAAGCGCTGATGGGTTTTCTGTTAGGGTTGGTGCTCGGACTGCCAATTCGGATCGTATTTATGTCATATTCATAAATACGAGCAATTGTATTTTCCATAATAATACTAATTTTAGTGGTAGCACCCTTATCTTTTATACACCTATTCTATCTAATTGCGATTAGATATTTCATTACGATTAGATCGAAACTAAATTATGTTTAGTGATACGTATATATTAGACAAAGATCCTAGGATTTACAAAATAATGCGTAGTTACAATGTAGTTTGTAATTGACATTGGGAATTGCACTATTAGATGTATATCCTTAAATAAAGTTCCTGGTCAAGATTTTCTAACACGGGTCGGTTAGTAAAATCTGCTGAGACCAGTACATGTCGTATATCGTGACTTGGTCTGATGGTTTATCCCAGTGAACCATGAGTCTCGGGAGACTCGTATAGACATGTAGGTTTTTATTTGGTAAGACACTAAATGACTCACTGAAGGTTTCCTAATAGATGTTACACCAACATCAATAGGAACCTTCTCGAGTTGGGCGAGCATAGTGGTCATTCGACTTGAGATACCACCGTGGATATATGAGCTATCCTCCACACTTTGATGGAAGCCACGTCAACGATCAAGCCATGATCAGACCTCCGCTTGTTCGTTGGGTTTGGACTGATGCTCATGATATCATGTGCGTATCAAGATAGGATCCGTCAGTCCTGTGTACAGGGCATATGCATCCTCACGTGTTTACGATCTAGTAAATCTATAGCCGTGGTATAACTTCAGAAATCAGTTCTGAGTGTTATTTAGAGATCGTAATTGAAAGTTGACTGTATTATACCGAACGGATTTGACGTTTATATCTATATCCCAAGTATAATATGAATAGCCTGTGATAGATGGATTATACGTATGTAATGACCTCGACTTGCATGGTTTAGCGAGATTATGTAGTCATCATAATCAATGAGTGGGTGGATTGTGGACACGAAATTATATTTCGTGACGGATAAATCTAAACTTAGAGAGTCCCACAATATGAAATGTACTCGTTGAGCACTTGGGCAACTCGATATGGATAATACAGATTATTCATAATACTTCACCGGATTAAATGAGTTAATTCGGATCGTTTAATCGGTTAAACGATAACATATGCAATTAGGAGATTTTGTCCGATAATAATTATTGTGTATTTGTATTTGATACATAATACGATTAGATACACATTAATTACTCGTCAAATGAGATTTTGACACATGCCATATATATATATGTATTTTTTATTTAATGTAAATAAAAATACATATATAGTTGTTAATTAATTATTTAATTGTTAAATAATTAAATAATTAAAAATTCAAGCCTTATCCATTAGTCATTATTGTATATGATACATGGTGACAAATAATTGGGACATATGGCATGCATTGAATAAAATTTATATGTGTCCAATTATGATTTGATCATATAAAGTATTTGATTTTAATTAGATTAAAATTTTGAAAAAGGACAAATATGCCCTTATAATTCGTTCTTCAAAGAATTAAAAAGGGAAATGTTTTTTTCTTCTTCTTTGAACACTGTCCATCAACGTCCTAGCTCCAAAAGAATGGGTTTCAAAAAAGGTTTGTAGAATCAATGGAAAATTGAAGGAAATTCAAGGAAAAAGCTTGGGTATTTAGAGATTAAAGGTAATCCTTCATCCCCTTGAGCTTAGAAAATTGTTTTCTTGTTTCTTGAATTATTAGATATGATCTAGGGTTCCTTCAATTCTGATTTTTTTGGGACTTTTGTTTGTGGTTTATGGAGATGGAAGTATAGGTATGTGTGAAGTGTGTTTTGGTTGATATTAATGTAATATTAGGCCAATTTGTTCAAATTGTTGTTGGACAACCATGTTGGAATTCTAGAGTGTGATAGCCACTCATATCATGCCTAGAATTATTCTAGAGTGATTCATATATGGTGACTTTAGTTGGTGGTTAGATTAATTTGATTAATCTTGAAACATTTGGATTTAAGCATGAAAATTGGGCATTTTCGTTTTCTGGTATAGACCTGGAAATGAATCTGATTTAGTGATGAATTTGATGTCTTAGGAGTGCTATGGATGTGTTTTGGGAGTTGGCACAATTTCCGGAAAGTGTTTCCGACTTGAAATAAGCGAAAACGGCCAAAAACGGCGTTACCGGGTGGATTTTGAGCCAACCGGGTGATGGCTTTCCAAATAGTGAGTCCGTCACTGTTCGGGCAGCCCATGAACTGCCCTGACACTATTGGAGCTGACCTGGGCACTTTCCATAAGTATCGGATAGTTGGTTCGGTCAAAAACGCGTTTTAGGCAATTTTATGGAAAAACAGTTTTCGTAAAAGTTTCGCGAGTTTTCAACTTGTTAATGTCAATATTTGATATTGAATAAATAGGTTTAGGTGAAATATGAATAAATTATTCATATTAGATATTGAATAATTTATTTTGTATTTTGAAAGAGTTTTAAAATATGATTTCGCCCGGACCCGCGCTTCCGCTGCCCCAATGCCCAAAACCCCAACAAAAACGGTATCAGAGCGGGTCTGATGCTTCATCCAATGCATTATTCATGCTTGATATTAGATATATAATCCAATTTTAATGTTCGCACATGCTAAGATCTAGATATGTTTCTTAACTGTTCGGTTCTACGCTAACGAATATGTAACGGAAATTTAATTGTTAAATTATGTTATATTTTCTAAGGTAGAATTGAATTGTTTAGAAAATGATTTAGATTAAAATTATGCATTTGATGTAGATTAAAACTTCCATAGGAAAATCCCCGCTTTTAAATATGGCTGTAAAGTAACATGTATTGGATACATGTTTCTTGGTCTGTCTTGTCAATACGGTTTATGGGTAACTTTCTATGGCTACATCCGAGAAAGTGCCAAAGCAGTGAGGGTGTAGTTGATCGAATTTTATCCATGCCAGTTGTATATTGATACTAGACAAATTCAAGTGAAAGTGGAAATCCTGAACGTGCCAAAGCTGTCAGGACTATATCGGTAGCTTGAGTTTGTCATTGGCAAGTGAAGCCTTGATACGCCTCCATGTGAACGTGCCAAAGCTGTCACAGTGAGAAACGGTCAGGACCAAAACCAGGAGTCACTGGTGAGTGATTGACAATGAGTTGTCTACCTAATGAATATACGTAGGCGAGAACGTGCCAAAGCTGTGAGTCGAAATATATTCATAGGATCCTACTCTCACTATGGAATTCGATTTAATTATCGAATTCCCGTTGTCCATTGGGGATTACGGTATTACGTAAAGTAGTGGGAGACATTGCTGAGTTTAAAATTCATAACTCAGGCAGTACGTAATTTTATGGAATTTGCTGCTTTCGTTTTCCTTTCATTCTATATTGTTCATAGAATTACATTTCTAATCCACTGCATAATATATTACTTGAATATATTTTTTGACTTTACTTATGGTTGCGTTATTCTAGAATAGGTTCTAGAAAGACAGTAGACTTAGATATTGTTAGATTAGTTGAAACCATCGGGAACCGTTCTTTCGATTTCGTTCGAAATCAAGATGGTTTGTGACTTAATTTCTAAGTCACAATTAGGTAATCTAAATAGACATCTGTTTATGATATTATTCTAGTTAGAATTGTTTCTTATGCAGTAAGAATTGACTTGAACAGTTCATGTCTCGAGATTCTTGACTGGCATTAAGAAAACCCCTTAAGTGTTTGTTTGTCTTATAATGACGTTTCTTGGCTTTAGTGACTTTTAGAAGTCACGTGTCTGACATAATTTGCTAATCAATTATTTAAAAATGTTGTGAATAATTGAATGCAAATTACAAAGCTTAAGAAATGAGATACGTATGGTTGTGTACAGAGAATATTGATTCTCACAATACGAAAATTATAAGTATTGGATACCAGATCTCTCGTCTAGTTAATTAAAATAATGTTGAATAACTGTTTTGATATTTGATATCGGAACTTGTGACTATTGGATAGTTACTTGTTCTGTATAAACAGTTGTTACATTTTAAGATGACTAATAGTGTCATTAATGAAAGATAAGCATTAAGAAAATATTCGGTAAAATGAATAACTTAGAACTGTGCTTTATGAGATTTTATCATAAAAGCATTAGATCTTTATTCCTTATGGTAAAAGATGGTCTGATATGATTCACACCACATATCCTTATCCATTTAATGAATATTGTATTCAGGTTGTGATTAAATCTCATTTAACCTATGATTGTCATTGGACCACAAATTTATTAAACTAATACATTGGATGTGTGTAGTTTAATGAATTAGAAATTGCCTTGTATAGTTTTCTTTGCTTCGTAACTCAGTTAATGAATTTTCATGACTTAGTTACGTGTTTCTACTAGAAAACATGTTGAACGTCTTGAATTGTTCAAGAACTGTCAATATGTTACTAATGAAACTCGGATAGAATATTTTGAATAGTTCAAAGATATTTTATCTGTAGTGTTGAAAACTTTGTCTTTAAAAATTCATTGCGCGTCTTTGAATTGTTCAAAGATGCTTGATTTGATCAAACGCATGAATTTAAGGAAATTAGTTCTATAGTTATTTAATG
>SKCR01022773.1:0-157743 GCA_019454045.1 Zanthoxylum bungeanum
GATCAATAAATTATCAACTAGTATTAACAAGGTTATGACTTTAGCCAAGCATAATCTAAGATTCATAAGATACTAGTGAGATAGAAACCTTACACTTCAAAATAGTGAGTGGGAGAGGGGTATACCACAATATATCCCGTGATCTCCATTGTTATCGAGAAACGTGAGATTCAATACGCGCCTCGAGACGGCTTTGCTTTCGTCCCCCTACGGGTGGTATCCTTTTTGGGTCAATATCAGGTTTGGATTCCGAAAGGATATGGACTCTAGATGTATCTGGTGATTTGACATACCCTACGGCAAAACTTCACTAGTCAAGTCCAAGGGTCCGAAATATTGGGTCACACTCATAAAAGGAATGATTAAGTTGTTAATCAAAGCTTCATTGATCAAAATAACGGTAGTTATTAATATAGGAATAAGAATTATTTCAAATATATTAATCAATTGAGAATGTCTCAGTCTATCATGTGAATACTTGACCTACCTTACAGCGACACTTATTTGTGGGATGATAGATAACTGTGGCATAGTAATTTTTTTAGGTTTCTAATTCATTATTCATTGATCATGCATCATGTTTAATTTTATGCGTAAGTGACATGAATGTTATTTTGGTCTGCGAAGACCTTAAATTTGTCCTAATGGAGGAATGTCCTCCTGAGCCAGCACCAAATGCTGGCAGAACTGCACGTAATGCCTATAATGCCTATGGTGACAACATCAATGATTATGCAGTCATTACAGAACATGTTTGGGCAACCTTCAGACTGGCAACAACATGAGGCAATAGTCTCTGTATTGACCGCTAGAATGAAGGAAGGCACATCAGTCCGAGACCATATGTTAAGGATTATGTCTTATCTTAATATGGCTGAAACCCATAGTGCAGTATCAATGTGCAAAGCCAGGTGACAATGATCATGGAAACCTTCCAAAGAGTTTCCTGCAATTTAAAAGCAACTGTTCTATGAATAAGTTGACTTTTACGTTGACTGAACTGTTAAATGAGCTCACCAATTACAAGTCTGTTATGAATGGTCCTTGTAGGTCCAATGCCGAGGAAAATATTGCCGAATCTTCTAAATCTGCAAAGAAGAAGAAGAAAGGCAATTGGAAGGCAAAGGCAAAACCAATTAAAAAGAATAACAACAAAGGCTCTAAAGGAACCAATGCCAAAGAAAAATATTTCCATTGTGAACAACAAGGGCATTGGAAAAGGAATTGTTCGATATACCTTACTGAGCTTAAAGAGAAGAAGAATACAGGTAAATACGATTTACTTGTCATTGAGTCTCTTTTGGTGGAGGATGAGAAATTCATATGGATTGTTGATTCTGGTGCCACTAACCATGTTTGTTATTCTTTGCAGCTACTTGACTCATGGAGGGACCTTGCTGAAGGTAGCTTTACCATGAAAGTTGGGACAGATGATGTTGTTTCAGTGAAAGCAATGGGAGTTTCAAATTTAAATTTTAATAAGAGTTATTTATATTTGAATGGTGTGCTATATATTCATGGTTTTCGCAGGAATTTGATTTCTGTAACAAAACTTATGGAATGTGATTTTTCTATTTCGTTTAATAATAAGTCAGTTATTATTAGTAGATATGGATTAAATATATGCACAGAAAACTCCGAAAATAATCTATATGTATTAAGGTCGTTAATGCATGAATCACTGCTTAATACTGAAATATTTAAGATTGAAAGATCTAAAACTAAACGGCAAAAGATTTCTCATGATGATACCTATTTATAGCACCTTAGACTTGGTCACATTAACCTTGACCGAATAGATAAACTAATTAAGAACGAAATTTTAAATCAGTTAAGACTCGGTACTTTACCTGTCTGTGAATCATGTCTAGAAGGCAAAATGACTAAGAGACCTTTTACTGGAAAAAGGATAAGAGCCAAAGAAATACTTAAGCCAATACATTCGGACGTTTACGGACCGATGAATGTAAAAGCCCGAGGTGGTTATGAATACTTCGTCACTTTCATTGACGATTATTCTAGATATGGGTATGTTTACCTAATGCAGCACAAGTCAGATACATTTGAAAAGTTCAAAGAATATCATGCTGAGATTGAAAACCAGTTAGGTAAAAGCATCAAAATTCTACGATCAGATCGTGGAGGAGAATACCTTGATAGAGATTTCAAGGAATTCTTATTTGAGCATGCAATTGTTTCACAGATCACAGCACCTGGAATACCACAACAAAATGCTGTTGCAGAAAGGAGAAATCGCACCCTACTAGACACGATGAGATCAATGTTTAGTTATAGCACTCTACCTAGTTCATTCTGGGGGTATGCATTGCAAACAGCAATGTATATCCTAAATGTAGTTCCTTCTAAGTCTATTCCTAAGACTCCCTTAGAGTTGTGGAATGGTCATAAAACTAGTTTACAGTATTTCCGCATATGGGGGTGTCCAGCACACGTGCTAAAGAACAAGACTATTAAGTCGGAACCACGTTCACAAGTGTGTCTATTTGACATGATCCAGGCCACACATGGAGCATCAAATGACATGACCAACAACACAATGGAGCTATTGCAAGTACCAGAAGGGCCAATCACAAGACAGAAGGCCAAAAGAATCAGAGAAGCAATGACAGGATTAGTTCAGAGTTTTATGACAGACTGCAACAAACAAATAGAGACGCATGTGGACTTCAATGGAGAGGGCCCAAAGCCACTTCACTTGGCCCAAATCAGTTCTGAATGAAGCTTCATACGCCTTTGAAGACTTAAAGACTTTGGTATTTTTATAATTTCGTATTTAGGGGCATTGTTGACTTTATGCCTTTAGGGTTTCTTTTTGTAACACTATTTAAGCTTGCCTTCTTCTTCATTTTAGAAAAATCACGAAATTGTAAGAAAACTCTTAAGCTTGTGCTTTTGGCTTTGGCTGAATTTCTTATAAGGGAGGGATTCAATTTTTCAAGTTTGAATCGACTTATCTAAATTTAGCAAACTTAGTGGCATCTCCATTTGTTAGTAAAACACACTGATTTCATGTTTTGAGTTATCATGGGTAACGTTTCATGGTGGTTTAGGGTTGATCTTGGATGGGTTTTGTTTTTACAAAATCATTGATTAAGGTTCTTGGGGCTTAAGAAGAATACGTGAGGTTTGCTTGATTTTCGAATCCAAGTGAGTTTCTTGTCATTTGGTATCAGAGCTCAGTGTTCCAATGTCTGATTTCCTATCTTTATTCGTTGTTTGATATGTTTTAAATTTTGTTCTTTGTTGTTCTTGTTGGATCTTGTTTCTGTTTTCGTTTTGTTATTTATTGGTTAATACTTTGTTCTGAAAGTTTCTGTCAAAATCTGGGCTTTCTTTTCCATCTTCATGTCAGTTCGTCATTGTTTATTAATTTTCGGATCTGGATTTTTGTTGTATTATTTTTTTTCATATCAGTTCATCATATATATTTATTTATGTATCTGGGTTTTTTATTGTTTCTTCATATAGTTCATCCTTAACATTCTTTTCTTTAGCCTATGTTGAAGAAATAAGCAAGTTCATAAGTGGCTGTGTGAATTATTCCTGAAAACCTAGTGAATCATTTTTAAAAAAAAAGAGGAAAAGGAAAAAAGGAAAGAACACCAGTGAGTTGAACATCATCCTGAAAATAGAACATCAACACCAGACTTTTCAAAGAATTAGACTTTGAATTCCATTTCATATCGGACTTGAACATCAGTGAGTTGATTCTTAGCCTTTTTTTTTTGGACTTGAGTGACAGTGATCACTTGAACAAAAAATAAGAGTAAAAAAGTTCAAATTTTTGGTTGAATTTAGTTTGTTCCATATTATCATTTAGGTGTCCGTGGATGGTATTTCATCAAAATTTCTATAGAGGCACCAAATTTTCTCCCGAAATTGCATACGACCGTGAATTTGCATGCTTATTTGTTTCTCATCGTGCTAATTGTTTATTTCTTTATTCCAAATACTATAGCTTAAATATTATTGATTGAGTCTTCGTCATTACTATTCTTATTCGCATTTTTCCACTTGCATATATATTATTGGGTCTTTGTGTTTCATGCTGGCTTGAGGACTACATTTGGTTGTGTATTCTTGGATTGAGTGTGATTCGCATTTGAATTGAGGAAGAACTCAAGAGTGGTAAAAGACAGTGATTGTGAGCACAATATCGGGTAAAAGCCAATAGAGTGCAAACACGAGTGGAGTGATATCATTCGAGTGTAAACACGTGAGATTGTGAGGATTTACATATTTGCTTTACTTTCTTATTATTTCTAATCTAATTGTTTAGTGTTGAGATGGCAGGTCTAACCATTGATGAAAAGTTTGAGGCTTTAGATAGAAAATTACAGATATGATGGAGAACATGGATACTGCTTTGGAGAGATTGTCCAAGAGTCTAGAGAGTGTTCAAACTGGTAGTGGTCCCAAAGCACCACTACCCCAGCATATACCACCACCTCAGAATGTACCACCACCTCAGAATATGCCACCTCGACGTGTACCACCACAGTATGTGCCACCAGATGAAGAGGAAGCTGAAAATGAGTTTAATGATTCTGATGGTCTTGATGATGTGGAGGAGAGATTTCAGCCAGGGCATGATAGGAGGCCTAATAGGAGGTTTGATATGAGGAATGATAGGAGGGAAAGATGATTTGATGGTAGAGGTGCATTTGATGACAGAAGAGAGAATTATTATCGGAGGGGATATGGTAGACGGGGAGATGTAGATGGTGATCTAGGTAGCATCAAGATCAAGATACCAACCTTTCAAGGTAAGAATGATCCCGAGGCTTACTTAGAATGGGAAAGGAAAATTGAGTTGATTTTCAACTGTCATCACTATTCAGATGAGAAGAAGATCAATCTGGCAGCAATTGAGTTTACTGATTATGTTATGATTTGGTGGGATCAGATTGTTTCTACTCGGAGGAGAAATTATGAGAGACCGATTCAGACATGGGAAGAATTTAGAGGTCTCATGAGAAAGAGGTTTATACCCAACCATTACTATAAAGAGTTATATTAGAAACTACAACATCTATATCAGGGGACCAAGAGTGTTGAGGACTATTACACAGAGATGGAAGTTGCCATGATCATGGCAAGTGTGGTTGAGGATGCAGAGGCTATTATGGCATGGTTTTTAGGGGCTTAAATAGAGAGATTGCCAACATGGTGGAGTTTCATCATTATGTTGATTTTGAGGATATGCTTCACATGGCTATTAAAGTAGAGAGGCAACTAAAGAAAAAGTCCACATCCAGATTTGGTACTCAAGCTACTTTTGCATGGAAAGGGAAATGGGTTTCGAATGAGAAATGGGATGGAGGCCTTGACAAGCCTAGAGGAGAGTTCAGCTGAGGCTTCAATAAGCCTAGGGCCGAACCTAGTGCCAAGGGTAAAGAGGCTGCAGAACCGAGCAAAACTAGAACTAAGGATGTCAAGTGTTTCAAATGTTTCGGCATGGGACACTATGCTTCACAATGTCCCAACAGGCACACCTTAGTGATTGATAAGAAGAGTGGAGAGGTGTACTCTACTGATAGTGAGGTTTAGGATGAGATGCCAGAGTTGGAGGATACTAGTGACCACGAGGGAGCTGCATACCCGCTGGATAACTTATCCTTAGTTGTCAAGCGTGCTTTAAGTGCACATGTTGTAGAGGATGAGAGTGCGCAGCAGAGGGAGAACATATTCCACACTAGGTGCCGTGTGAATGGCAAGGGGTATAGTATGATCATAGATGGGGGCAGTTGTACTAATGTTGCTAGTACAACTTTGATTGAATGATTGGGGTTGAGTTGCTTGAAACACCCCAAGCCTTACAAGTTGCAGTGGTTAAATGATTGTGGGGAAATAAAGGTGACAAAGCAGGTATTGTTGAGCTTTACCATTGGGCCATACACAGAGGATGTCCTATGTGATGTGATACCGATGCATGTTGGACTTATTCTTTTTTGCAGGTCGTGGCAGTTTGATAAGAAAGCTATTCATGATGGGTTCAAGAACAAGTACTATTTTCAGCATAAAGGAAAACCCATTACATTATACCCACTTACACCTGCACAAGTCCATGAAGATCAGGTTAAGTTGCAACTTGAGCGTGATAAAGAGAGAGTGAGGGAAAACGCCACCTTGGGTGATACTAATGAGAGTGGTATATCTAGTGAGAAACACAAGGCCAAGGCCGTGGGAGTTCCCAAAGGGAGTGTGAGTGAACATGAGGGGGGAACAAAAGGGAAAGTTAAAAAGAGTTTCTAGATGGGTGAGGGTGAAACGAGGAAAACATCCAAGGCTAGCAAGCTCATACTATTGTTAGTATATAAGGAGCCTCAAGTTTATTTTACTAACATTGACCCTTTGCTCATGTGTCTATTTCATCTCTTTTGCAGGATTATAGTGACGTACTGACATAAGACATACCTAGTGGGCTTCCACCCATTAGAGGTATTAAGCACCATATAGACTTCATACATGGAGCAGTCATTCCAAACAGGCCAACTTATAGGAGCAATTCGGAGGAGACAAAAGAGCTACAAAGGCAAGTACACGAGTTGATGGACAATGGGTATGTAAGGGAGAACATGAGTCCTTGTGTGGTACCAGTGTTTCTAGTCCTTAAGAAAGATGGAACATGGCAAATGTGTGTCGATTGTCTAGCAATCAACAATATAACGGTAAAGTATCACCATCTTATTCCTATGTTAGATGACATGTTAGATGAATTCCATGGTTCCAAGGTATTTAGTAAAATTGATTTAAAAATTGGATACCATCAGATTCGCATGAGAGAATGAGATGAATGGAAAATCATATTTAAGACTAAATATGGATTGTATGAGTGGTTAGTTATGTCATTTGGTCTTTCAAACGCACCTAGTACATTTATGAGATTAATGAATCATGTTATGCGTGCATTTATAGGTAAATTTATAGGTATATTTTGATGAGCATGAGTTGCATTTGAGGCATGTTCTTGACATGTTAAGCCAGAAAAAGTTATATGCTAACTTTTCCAAATGCATATTTTGCATGGATAAAATTATTTTTCTTGGCTTTGTTGTGAGTGCATATGGCATCGAAGGTAGATATAGAAAAGGTGAAGGCAATTCAAGAGTGGCCTACACCAACAATAGTAACAGAAGTCAGAAGCTTCCATGGATTAGCAAGCTTCTATATGAGATTTGTAAAAGACTTTAGTAGTATTGCCGCACCATTGACTGAGGTAGTAAAGAAGACAGTTGGTTTTCATTGGGGCGAAGCACATGAGCAGTCATTCCAGGATCTTAAAGCAAAGTTATGTAGTGTACCTATTTTGGCGCTACCCAACTTTGAGAAGACATTTTAAGTTGAATGCGACGCATCCGGGTTACGTATAGGGGCAGTTCTTATGCAAGAAAAAAGGCCAATAGCCTATTTTAGTGAGAAACTGAACGGAGCAGCTTTGAGGTACCCCATGTATGACAAAGAGTTATATGCACTGGTAAGAGCTCTCGAGACATGGCAACATTACTTGTGGCCTAAGGAGTTTGTGATCCACAAAGACCACGAATCATTGAAATATCTAAAGAGTCCAGGTAAACTGAACAAGAGGCATGCAAGATGGATGGAGTTTGTTGAATCAAATCCATATATTATACGCTACAAAAGGTAAAGAAAACATAGTAGCTGATGCACTATCTCGCATGTATGTTTTACTTTTTTTTTTTTCAGATAAGGTAAGTATTATAACCAAAGAAAACTATACAAAGAGCAAAGGGGCATACCCCAGGCACTAGAGAGGACAGGCCCTCCTAGAAAAAAGCCAAAAGGCTACAAAGCCAAAAGGCTACAAAAGAATCAACAAAAGATGTCATCGGGTAGGTGCCACGAAAGGTGAAGCCATTTATTGTCATAAGATGGATTCACCTTTCGTAAGGAGCTAACACGATTCCGAACATCAAAAACAATATCATAAGAAGAGCAGAAACAGGCCGAAGAGGCATATCATGAGTGCGAGCATTCCTCTCCCTCCAAATATGGTAGACTGACGCTGTAAAAGACAGACGAACCAGAAGATGACATAAAGAGGCTCCGGAGAAACTGACATACCCACTCAACAGTCTGACACCAATCTCGGTGACTCCAATCTAACCCACACATGGCCAGAACAGACGACCAGACCCTTGAAGAATAGAGGCACTAGAAGAAAAGATGATCAATGTCCTCACTCGAACAACCACAAAGAATACACCGCGAGCAAGCAGAGATTCCAAATCTCATCAGACTGTCCTGAGTACAAAGGCCACCCTGAATAGACATCCAAAGAAGAAAGGAATGACGGGGAATTGCCTTCCGGAACCAAATAACTTGAGGCCAATGCATCTGGGGTCTCCTTGACCTCATAGCATTCCAGGCACTATCCACAGAGAATCTACCGTTAGTATCCTCCTCCCAAACCAGCACATCCTCCCTCAAACTAGAAGGAGACGGAAGATGAGACTGAGCCAAATCAAAAAGAGCAGCAGATCTAGATGGGGGCCATTGCCAAGCAGAATCGGAGATAATAGATGTCAGAGATAATAGATGCAACTGTATTCTTATTTAAAATGAATAGATTATGTATTCTTGTTTGTAGTATGCATGAATTACTTGTGAAAGAATCTCATGGGGGTGGTTTGATGGGGCACTTTAGTATTAGTAAGACCTTAGCTATTTTGCATGAACACTTTTGTTGGCCTAGAATGAAACGAGATGTTGAGCGTATTTATGATAGGTGTATAACATGTAAGCAGGCTAAATCTAAATTGATGTCTCATGGTTTGTATACTCATTTTCCTGTACCTAGTGAACCTTGGGTTGATATATCAATGGATTTTGTATACTCATTTGCCTTTACCATTTGAGATTGTATATGGTTTTAATCCTCTAACTCCATTGGATTTGTTGTCTTTACCTGTTGAGGAGCAAAGGAGTTTGGATGGTAAAAAGAAGGCGGAGTTGGTGAAATTGATACATGAGAAAGATAATGCGCATATTGAAAAGAAGAATGAGCAATATGCTTCTCATTCCAATAAAGGAGGAAAGCGTGTGGTATTTCAGCCTAGAAATTGGGTTTGGGTACACATACGCAAGGAGATATTTCCTGAACAGCGTAAATCTAAGCTACAACCGAGAGGGGATGGTCCATTTCAAGTCTTGGAACTGATTAATGACAATGCATACAAGTTGGATTTACAAGGTAAGTATAATGTGTCGGCTATTTTTAATGTTTGTCTTAACTCTTTTTTATGCAAGTACAGATTCAAGGTCGAATCCTTTTCAAGAGGGAGGGAATGACATGATCCAGGCCACATGGAGCATCAAAGGATGGCCAACAACACAATGGAGCCATTGCAAGTACCAGAAGGGCCAATCAGAAGACAGAATGACAAAAGAATCAGAGAAACAATGGCGGGATTAGTTCAAAGTTTTATGGCCGACTACAACAAACAAATAGAGACACATGTGGGCTTCAATGGAGAGGGCCCAAAACCACTTCACTTGGCCCAAATCAGTTCTGAATGAAGCTTCATAGGCCTTTGAAGACTTAAAGACTTTGGTATTTTTATAATTTCGTATTTAGGGGCATTGTTGACTTTATGCCTTTAGGGTTTCTTTTTGTAACACTATTTAAGCTTGCATTCTTCATCATTTTAGACAAAATCACGAAATTGTAAGAAAACTCTTAAGTTTGTGCTTTTGGCTATGGCCGAATTTCTTGTAAGGCCTTATCTAAAAAAAGAATTTCTTATAAGGGAGGGATTCACTTTTTCATGTTTGAATCGACTTATCTAAGTTTAGCAAACTTAGTGGTGTGTCCATTTGCTAGCAATACACACTGATTTCATGTTTTGAGTTATCATGGGCAATGTTTCATGGTGGTTTAGGGCTGATCTTGGATGAGTTTTGTTTCTACAAAATCATTGATTAAGGTTCTTGGGGCTTAAGAAGAATACTTTGGATTTTCTTGGTTTTTGAATCCAAGTGAGTTTCTTGTCACTATTTGTAGGCTGTATCGTAAAGAAACTAGGGGTGGATTCTTTTATAGTCCAGAAGATAATAAAGTATTTATGTCGACAAATGCTACATTTCTTGAGGAGGACTATATGAGAGAGTTAAAACCTCGAAGTAAATTGTTACTTGAGGAGTTACTTGCTGGTACGATCAGTACATCATTGTCAAATGTTGACAAAGACATAACACCTTCTACATATGAAAGTCAGATGCAAGTTTATCAAGATACCATACCATCTAGACGTAGTGGGAGGGTTGTGAGACAACTGAACGCTATCTAGGAAATGGTGAGGTGCAAGTTGTTGCATCTTGTGATGGTATAGATGATCCATTGACCTATCGTAATGCAATGGAAAATACTGATAAATAGGAATGGCTCAAAGCCATGAACTTCGAGATGGAGTCTATGTACTCTAAATCAGTCTGGGAACTGTTGGTTTCTATTATATATGTCCCAAACAAAGATTAAGCATGTGAAATACTATAAAGAATATATATTAAACATGAAGTATGGCGGAATCATACTTACAATGCCTTGTGATGAAGTAGAAGATCAAATGGTAGAAGCTCCAAGTAGTGGAGGATTCGGCCAAGAGGAGGAAGAAGACTTGAAGCTCCAAGCTTTTGTATTCCAAGCTCTTTGATGGTTTCCCTATCACCTCTTTTGATCCCTTGCTTGTGCTAGCAAAAATGGAGAAATGGAAGATCAAATCTTCCTTGCCCTTCAATGGTGAAGTTTCGGCAATTTGAGAGAGAAGAGAGAAATTGTTGTGATTGATTTATTTTGTATTACCAAAAATCAATTTATATTTATGTTATAATTTATTAAATTAATAATAAATCTATGACATAAACCATGCAATGGCTTAGAGTGTCAAACACTCAAACTCCATGCAATGCCTTTGAGTGAAATGCACACTATCACCATGCAATGCCTTAGAGTGTTTTATACACTATTAACATGCAATGCCATATCAATGACAAGTGTCATGTGGGCCCCACACGTTTCCCAATGAAAGTGGGCCCACGTCCACTCACGCGTTCGGGTTCGATATTTCCGAAATACCGAGCTAGCGTCGCGACGTTAATTAAATCGGATTTAAATAAATAATCGCTCCTAGCGAAATTATTATTTACGTCGCTTACGAATTAATTCTAAATTAACTCGTACGCCCGAATTAAAATCTAATTTTAATTTCGCGTCGAAATCGAATTTCGATTATTATATCGAATATAATAATTATATCGATTAATTCCAAATTAACCGTTCTCTCTCTCTAAATAAGGCACTTTATCCGAGATAAAGTTTCTCCGCAATTAATCCAAGATTAATTAAGTTCGAATCAAATATCATAGGTGAATCTTCAGGAAGCGACCCAAGAGATCTCCGGATATTTTGGCAGTAAATACGGTCGTCGGATAATCCGAACACGTACGTACCTCGTACTACGTCTTTACCGATTTACAAGACAAGGTTGGCTTCTAGCAAAGCGCCATGCCTACCCAATTCTCCAGAAATATTCTTATAGGAATATAAGATCTGTATCAGGCGTAGTATACCGTAGTATTGCGTACATCGATCCAGTATCGGATGGTCACATGCTAGGCCTGGGGCTGGAGATGTGTCTGCCCCGTACGAAACATATATCGGACATCAAGCAACTAGTCTCTTTAAATCGGACAATCCTGACCTTGTCATATTGTCCCGACGGTTGCAACCTTTTATAGAGTACTAGTTCTGTGCCCTGCGTGATCATCACCTCCATATGTCTGAAGCGATACTTCCATCTTGACATCACATCCAGTACACTACGATTCTCGATAAACCCAGAAGAGGTGTACACAGAACCGGTTAAGGTCCCCAACCACCAAAACTAAAGTTTACCGATTGTCGCAAGTACTAGCGATGTAAGTCTCAGGTTAAGACCATATACACCTACCCTGATGCGGCCTCCCATAGACACGCAGACATACTACCAATGGGATTCCGCGGGGTCTATCCAGAGCGAAGCTGTTTTCCGTACCATCGGTAAAACACAACCTCCTATCGCACTTGCATAAGTATCCAATACTTAAATATATGAGAACTATGCCGTCGTGCCCTCACAACGTGCACAAGCGCAATACTAGTCTATTCCGCATTATCGATGTCCAGTCTCGATAATACTACGACTAGGGATATTTAATGATTAAACCTTTGGGGACTGATACTGTCTCATATCATTCTCAGTCCAGGTACTAATCATATGGACTTTCGCCATTTATAAGTCAAAGTAAATAATATTACAAAACGGCAAAAGGCAATTTCATTATCACATAGTTAATTTTGTACAATAATACAATATCATTTACAAACAGTGACGCTATGGGACATAATGTCTAACAATCTCCCACTTGGCCTATAGCCAGTCACTCAAGCATCTAATACCCGAACTATGTATGTGTCGTTCAAAAACTTGCTGTAGAACAGCTTTCGTCAGCGGATCTGCAATGTTATCATCTGATGTGACCTTCTCGACTTTTACATCGCCACGATGTATAATCTCCCGAATCAGATGGTAACGTCGAAGAACATGCTTGGACCGTTGATGAGACCTTGGTTCCTTAGCCTGTGCTATGGCCCCGTTATTGTCACAATACAATGGAACGGGCTCTGCTGCTAACGGAACTACTCCTAATCCGATTAGGAACTTTCGGATCCAAACTGCCTCCTTTGCTGCTTCAGATGCAGCGATGTACTCCGCTTCTGTTGTTGAATCGGCAACAGTATCTTGCTTGGAAGATTTCCAGCTCACTGCTCCGTTATTCAAGCAAAAAATGTACCCGGATTGCGACTTGTAGTCATCCTTGTCGGTTTGGAAACTTGCATCGGTATACCCAGATACCGCAAGTTCTCCACCTCCATAATTAAGAAAGCATCCTTAGTTCGTTTAAGATACTTAAGGATATTCTTAACTGCTATCCAGTGACCTTCACCTGGATCGGCCTGATAGCGACTGCACATGCTCAAAGCATATGAGACATCAGGTCGTGTACATATCATGGCATACATGATCGATCCGACTGCCGAGGCGAACGGTATCCGACTCATGTGGTCTCTCTCTTCCTGAGTCTTAGGACACATGTCTTTAGACAGAGAGGTACCTCGTACCATTGGAACCAATCCCCTCTTGGATTGTTCCATGTTGAATCTCTTCAACACTTTATCAATGTATGTACTCTGGGAGAGTCCAAGCAGCTTTCTAGATCTATCCCTGTAGATCTTTATTCCAAGAATAAAGGCTGCTTCTCCCAGATCTTTCATGGAGAATTTTAATGAAAGCCAAGCTTTCACCGACGTTAGCATGGGAATGTCATTGCCTATAAGCAATACGTCGTCGACATAAAGGACAATAAAAGTAAGTGCTCTCCCACTAACCTTCTTGTATACACAAGGGTCATCTGCGTTTTGCACGAAATCATATTCCTTTATGATCTCATCAAAACGCTGATTCCATGACCGTGATGCTTGCTTCAATCCATAAATGGATCGATTTAACTTACAAACCTTGTTTGCAAGTCTAGGTACGATAAAACCGTCAGGCTGTTGCATATAAACATCCTCCAAAAGGTTTCCGTTAAGGAAAGCGGTTTTAACGTCCATCTGCCATATCTCGAAGTCGAAATATGCAGCTATTGCAAGCATTATCCGAATGGATTTAATCATGGCAACGGGTGAGAAGGTTTCGTCATAATCAATACCATATTGTTGACGATACCCCTTTGCTACAAGCCTAGCCTTGTACGTTTGTACGTTGCCATCCATGTCGGTCTTCTTCTTGAAGATCCATCTGCATCCAATAGGCTTTACGCCTTCTGGTGCATCAACCAGTGTCCAAACTTGGTTGGCGTACATGGAATCCATCTCGGACTTCATGGCCTCTTGCCATAAAGCGGAATCGATATTTTGTATCGCTTCCTCATACGTAGCCGGCTCATTATCCTCAATAAGATTAATATCTATATGAGGTGAGATCAGGAACCCATACCTCTCAGGTACTGTTCTGACTCTCTCCGACCTACGCGGTCCTTGTGTATGTGAAGTTTGTGGTACAGACTCATCCCGGACGGTCTGTTCTTGTTCCGTCGTTGATTCATTGCCAGGAACAGTATCACCATGATCTTCATCGAGTTCTACTTTCCTCCCACTTACCACTGCATTTAGGAATTCCTTCTCAAGGAAAAACCGCATGTAGAGCAACAAATACTTTGTTCTCTTGTGGGTAATAGAAGTAATATCCTTTGGTTTCCCTAGGATATCCAACGAAAAGGCATTTATCAGATTTGGGTTCAAGTTTGGTACCTTCCAAACGTTTAACATATGCCCAGCATCCCCAAATCTTCAGGAAAGAAAACCTGGTTTCCTTCCTGTCCATATCTCATATGGAGTCTGTTCAACAGACTTCGACGGTACCTTATTCAAAATAAGTATAGCACTGTTTAATGCGTATCCCCAGAAGGATATTGGTAGCTCAGTGCGACTCATCATTGACCTCACCATGTCCAACAAGGTGCGGTTTCTCCGTTCGGACACACCGTTTAATTGCGGTGTTCCAGGAGGAGTCCACTGTGAAAGAATACCATATTCTTTCAAGTAATCTTGAAACTCACAACTTAAGTATTCCCCCCACGGTCTGACCGTAATGTCTTAATACTCTTCCCTGTTTGTTTCTCCACTTCGTGTCGAAACTCTTTGAATTTCTCAAAAGTTTCCGACTTGTGTCTCATAAGATACACATAACCGTAACGAGATGCATCATCTGTAAAGGTTACGAAGTAGTGAAATCCACCTCTAGCCTGGCTAGACATGGGCCCGCATACATCAGTATGAACTAGAGCCAACAGTTCTGTGGCACGTTCACCTTTACCGCTAAAAGGTGATTTAGGCATTTTGCCTAAAAGACAAGATTCGCAGACGTCATATGAATTGGGATCAAATTCGTCCAAGTACCCACTCTTCGAGAGTGTGGATATGCGAGTCTTGTTGATGTGTCCTAGACGACAATGCCACATATAAGCTTCATCTTTTAGATTACTCCTTTTGAGCCTTTTGTTTGTCATTTTAGGAGATTCATTTATATTCAAAATATAAAGACCGTTATTTGCAACAGCTGTGCAAATTTCTGCATCATTCAGATATAAATAACACCCAGTGTTTCTGAATACAAAAGTGTAACCCTGCTGGGTTAACAAGGATACAGATATAATATTCCTAGTTAAACTAGGTACAAAATAACAGTTCATAAGTTTAAGTACATGCCCTGAGGGCAGTTCTAAAACAAAAGTCCCTACGGCCAAAACAGCAACAGGTGTTCCGTTTCCGACCCGTAGATCCATCTCCCCTGACGCCAGCACCCTGCTATCATGCAGATCCTGCACATCAGTACAAATATGAGCACCACAACCAGAATCAAAAATCCAATTTTTAAAACTAGAAGTATTCATATTTATCTCAATGACAAACATACCAGAGGCGATAGCCTTGCTAGCCTTGATATCCTCCCTCTGCCCAATGCCCATTCGGCAGTCACGTTTCCAGTGACCCCTCTTGCCGCAGTTTAGCCAGATGTCGCGAGATTTGTCCTTTGGCTTCCTAGAAGCCACTGTCAACTTGCCTTTGCCCTTCTTTTTGAAATTTTTCTTCCTCGCACCTCCAATTGCCTTGGGCCCGGCCCTTGGCGCATGAGAGGTCGATGCATAATGCGCCTCGCGCTTGCTCCCCTTTAGGAGTTCCTTTTCGGACTCCTTCAGTACGGACAACAACTCTCCGAGAGTGTCGTCAGTATCCATCAACTTGTAGTTGATGATGATTTGTTTCCAAGTATCGGGCAGCGATTGTAATATCATATCAATCGTCAGCTCTGCCTCCAAGACAATGCCCATATTGGCTAACTCATCAATGTCAGCGATCATTTGAGTCCCGTGGGCCTCAACTGATGCGCCGTCTGTCATCCGGGAGCGGAAGAGTTTCCTTACTAGCTCGTACCTCTTCATCCGCTTGTTAGTGCGGTGAAGATCACGCAATCTTGCCATCATGTTATAGGGATCCAAGTCCCTATTTGGCGTCTGAAATGCTGAGTCATTGCAGCTAGCATAACTGACTGAGCTTGGTCACAATCATCACTATGAGTTTTCCATAACTCTAGCTCCAGTGGCTCAGTGGGTTTAGGCGGGAGAGGTCTCTGAATAGTATACAGTATCCTCTCAGCCCCAAGCACTATCTTGAGGTTCATTTCCCAGTCGGCAAAGTTTGTCCCTTTGAAGACATTATCGCCCATGATTATGTCGCGGATATTACCTTTGCCAGTCATCTTGACAACTATAGTCCAACTATAAAGTCAACGATGTTATGGGTACAGTCAAACTGTTACATATAAAAATAACAATATATTAGTCCAACTAATTATTTAAATATTGACGAAATAATTTTGAAAGACGCGTAAGGCTAAATATCTGAATGAAATTGCAAATTCAATAATAGCCTCCCACTATTTTCTTCAAGTTTCTAACCCTCTGTAGAGAACTCGGGAAATCGAATTTCCTAGTGGGCTAGGATCCCGTTAAATAACACACAACCTTGACTTTGGCCAACAAGTTGTATGATATTTAACTAGGTAGATCTCGAAGATCAATTGGATCCCATCCAATTCCTAGATCCGGTAGGTGGACATCCAAGTCCGAAACATATATCTAATACATATGTCAATGCATCTAATACATTTTCCTAACCATTTCCTCTGAATCAACTAAGCCTTGGCTTTGGCACAAAACAAACCTAATGATTCCAGTTAAGCGGGACCCATTGACAAGGAAAATTTCGTAATCAATGTCGATGGACAAGAAGTGATCTTGACTTTGGCCAACAAATCACAACTTGGACAGGACACCGATGTGTAACAAAATTCTCATGATTCAAACACATCCTTAATTGACAAAGGTCTTGACTTTGGCCAACAAACCAATGCCAATTTCGGATCTTGAGAAAGAATCATTCAACGGAAGGAAAATCGCTTAATATTGTTTGAGGGATTTTTGCGTAATTGGCAACCAATTAATTTATCTTTGTTAGGTCTCATCATCATACACCCTTAAGCATGCTTCTAAAACATCATAAAGCGCGTAAAGTAAATAACAGTGATATGCGGATGGATATATAAACAACTTGTTCCTAGAACAAATCACTCCCTTTCCTCTCCCCGTTAGCACTATTCTACTTCTACCCAATTACATAATACAATAAGAGAAACCTCATTTACATTGAGGGGAATTAGGTGAGAAGAGAATACAAAGAGATAAAGAGATAAGGCTGGACACGCAGGTCCAATTTATAAATTCCAAATTTACAATAATTTCTAAAATTACCCTTTCCCTTCTAATATCCATCCGATATACACTATTCATTCATCACATACATATATATTCAAACAAGACATGCTTTTACAACCAATCTAATCCAATTAATTAGTCTTTGTTAAAGTGATCATCCAATGTTCAAACAACGGTTTGATTTTGCGCGAGTCCAACTCGATTGAGAATAAGTACACAAGGTACGAATTCGCGAATTATATCGAACTACTTATTAAATCTTATTTAATTCGTATTCAATACTAATTCAATTATTTAATTCCAAATTAAATGTTTACACTTTAATGTGCTTTAAAGACTTAGATTCTAAATCAATTCTATTGGGTCTCAAAGCCCAACTAACATCCAATGTTTAATTTAATTCGAGTCAAATGGGCTTTCAATTGATTTATTAAGGCTTGGGCTTTGGTCAATGTGGGTCATACCCAATTACCAAGCCCAAATAAGGAATCACCCTTAAGTGCCATAAAACCAATTTCAAGCCCATAAGGCCCAATTAAATTATTAAAGCCCATTAATTAAATTTTAATATTCCAAACATAAAATCCAATTAATTAAAGTGTAATACCAAGATTAATACATTAAATCAAATATTTCAAAAATACCCATTTAATTTATTAATCATGTATTTGCAAAATAAATGTCCAACATTAATTTTATCAAAAAATCAACTCCATTTCATGTCCTTGTTGATTCGGCCAAGGTGAGTTTTTTGTGTCGATTTGTTTTTCAATCCGATTGAATTACTAATCTACGTCCCGTATACGTTCTAAGTCATCCAATGAACTTAAACACAAAAAATTCCAATACATCAAATGCAAGATTACATTCGGCCAAGGTCAAAATATTGGGGAAAAATCATCCAATGCATTTTTCATAAAATTGATTTCATGTATCATCATTCTATATACATGTAAGCATTCTTATTAATCAAATTTCACAAGAACATGCTTTTATCAATTTCACCATATCATTCGGCCAAGGTCAAGATATTGGGGAAAAATCATCCAATGCATTTTTCATAAAATTGATTCCATGTAATCATTCTATATACATGCAAGCATACTTATTAATCAAATTTCATAAGAACATGCTTCAATCAATTTCATCACACCATTCGGCCAAGGCATATATTTGGGGGAAAAATCATCCAATGCATTTTTCATAAAATTGATTTCATATTATGTCATTTAACATAGATATAAGCATACTCATTCATCAAATTTCACAAGAACATGCTTCAATCAATTTTACCCAAATTTTAACCTAAAGTATTTCATGCTTAAACCTAGCTCAATGATACCATTGTTGGTTTCTATTATATATGTCCCAAACAAAGATTAAGCATGTGAAATACTATAAAGAATATATATTTAAACATGAAGTATGGCGGAATCATACTTACAATGCCTTGTGATGAAGTAGAAGATCAAATGGTAGAAGCTCCAAGTAGTGGAGGATTCGGCCAAGAGGAGGAAGAAGACTTGAAGCTCCAAGCTTTTGTATTCCAAGCTCTTTGATGGTTTCCCTATCACCTCTTTTGATCCCTTGCTTGTGCTAGCAAAAATGGAGAATGGAAGATCAAATCTTCCTTTGCCCTTCAATGGTGAAGTTTCGGCAATTTGAGAGAGAAGAGAGAATTGTGTGATTTTTTATTTTGTATTACCAAAAATCAATTTATATTTATGTTATAATTTATTAAATTAATAATAAATCTATGACATAAACCATGCAATGGCTTAGAGTGTCAAACACTCAAACTCCATGCAATGCCTTTGAGTGAAATGCACACTATCACCATGCAATGCCTTAGAGTGTTTATACACTATTAACATGCAATGCCATATCAATGACAAGTGTCATGTGGGCCCCACACGTTTCCCAATAAAAGTGGGCCCACGTCCACTCACGCGTTCGGGTTCGATATTTCCGAAATACCGAGCTAGCGTCGCGACGTTAATTAAATCGGATTTAAATAAATAATCGCTCCTAGCGAAATTATTATTTACGTCGCTTACGAATTAATTCTAAATTAACTCGTACGCCCGAATTAAAATCTAATTTTAATTTCGCGTCGAAATCGAATTTCGATTATTATATCGAATATAATAATTATATCGATTAATTCCAAATTAACCGTTCTCTCTCTCTAAATAAGGCACTTTATCCGAGATAAAGTTTCTCCGCAATTAATCCAAGATTAATTAAGTTCGAATCAAATATCATAGGTGAATCTTCAGGAAGCGACCCAAGAGATCTCCGGATATTTTGGCAGTAAATACGGTCGTCGGATAATCCGAACACGTACGTACCTCGTACTACGTCTTTACCGATTTACAAGACAAGGTTGGCTTCTAGCAAAGCGCCATGCCTACCCAATTCTCCAGAAATATTCTTATAGGAATATAAGATCTGTATCAGGCGTAGTATACCGTAGTATTGCGTACATCGATCCAGTATCGGATGGTCACATGCTAGGCCTGGGGCTGGAAATGTGTCTGCCCCGTACGAAACATATATCGGACATCAAGCAACTAGTCTCTTTAAATCGGACAATCCTGACCTTGTCATATTGTCCCGACGGTTGCAACCTTTTATAGAGTACTAGTTTTGTGCCCTGCGTGATCATCACCTCCATATGTCTGAAGCGATACTTCCATCTTGACATTACATCCAGTACACTACGATTCTCGATAAACCCAGAAGAGGTGTACACAGAACCGGTTAAGGTCCCCAACCACCAAAACTAAAGTTTACCGATTGTCGCAAGTACTAGCGATGTAAGTCTCAGGTTAAGACCATATACACCTACCCTGATGCGGCCTCCCATAGACACGCAGACATACTACCAATGGGATTCCGCGGGGTCTATCCAGAGCGAAGCTGTTTCCGTACCATCGGTAAAACACAACCTCCTATCGCACTTGCATAAGTATCCAATACTTAAATATATGAGAACTATGCCGTCGTGCCCTCACAACGTGCACAAGCGCAATACTAGTCTATTCCGCATTATCGATGTCCAGTCTCGATAATACTACGACTAGGATATTTAATGATTAAACCTTTGGGACTGATACTGTCTCATATCATTCTCAGTCCAGGTACTAATCATATGGACTTCGCCATTTATAAGTCAAAGTAAATAATTTACAAAACGGCAAAGGCAATTTCATTATCACATAGTTAATTTGTACAATAATACAATATCATTTACAAACAGTGACGCTATGGGACATAATGTCTAACAGGAAACTTGTATACCAACCTGATGGTGACATGATCCAGGCCGACAACAAAGCAAAAGACCCATTACAAGTACCAGAAGGGCCAATTATGAGGCAGAGGACCAAAAGACTCAGAGAAGCAATGGCGAGATTAGTTCAGAGTTTATGGCCGACTGCAACAAACAAATAGAGACGCATGTGGGCTTCGATGGAAAGGGCCCAAAGCCATTTCACTTGGCCCAAATCAGTTTAGAATAAAGCTTCCTAGGCATTTGAAGACTTAAAAACTTGGTATTTTGTAATTTCGTATTTAGGGGCATTGTTGTCTTTATGCCTTTAGGGTTTCTTTTGTATCACTATTTAAGCTTTCTTTCTTTTTCATTTTGGGGGACAATCAACGAAATTTATAAAACTCAAAAGCTTAAAGCTTTGGCTATGGCCGAATTCTTGTAAGGGAGGGATTCCCCTTTTCAAGTTTGAATCGATTTATCTAAGTTTTGGCAAACTTAGTGGCGTCTCCATTGCTAGCAAAACACTACAAGGATTCATCTTAAAAGTTCTCAAGGGCAAGTTCTTTTTTGGTCTTCTTCGTGGCCTTGGAAGGGTTTTGTTTCCACAAAATCAAATTCGCGGTTCTTGGGGTTCTGTCCGTTGCTTGGGGTTTGCTTGGATTTCGAATCCAAGTGGGTTTCTTGTCATTTGGTATCTAGAGCTCAGGGTTCCAAGGTCTGATTTTTCCTATCTTTTCTTTTTGTTTGATTCTGTTTTTATTTTCGTTCTTGTTATTTTCGTTTCAGTTCTTGTTGGATATTGTTTCTATTTTCGTTTTGTTTATTTCTAGATCTGATTTTGTTGTGTTTTGCATATCAGTTCATCTTTTATCATTTTCCAGTTCTGGGTTTTTATTCTGTTCTTCATATCAGTTCGTCATATACTTTCTGTTCTTTAGCATATGTTGAAGAAATAAGCATGTTCTTTGGCGGCTGTGTGATTTGTTTCTAAAACCCTAGTGAAGTCTGAAATCAGGCCCTGGAACTTAGCCTTTGAATTCAGACCCTAAAAACTTAGCCTTTGAAATCTGACTCTGAAATCAGACCCTGAAACTTAGTCTCTGAAATCAGACCCTGAAACTTAGTCTCTGAAATCAGACCCTGAAGATTAGCCTCTGAAATCAGACTCTGAAATCAGACCCTGAAAAATAACCTCTGAAATCAGACCCTGACCAGTAGCCTCTGAAATCAGACCCTGATAAGTAACCTCTGAAATCAGACCCTGACCAGCAGCCTCTGAGATCAGACCCTGAAAAGTAACCTCTGAAATCAGACCCTGACCAAAAGCCTCTGAAATCAGACCTGAAAATCAGCCTCTGAAATCAGAACCTAAATCAGCCTCTGAAATCAGAACCTTAATCAGTTACTGAAATCAGAACCTTAAACAGCTTCTAAAGTTATAAAAAAAAGGGACTTGAGTGATAGTGATCACTTGAGCAACAAAAAAAAAATTGATTGAATTTAGTTTGTTCCATATTATCATTTAGGTGCTCGTGGAGGGTATCCCATCAAAATTTCTATAGCGGTGCCAAATTTTCTCCCGAAATTGCATACGACCGTGAATTTGCATGCTTATTTTTTTCCATTGTGCTAATTGTTCACTTCTTTATTCCAAATACTCTAGTTTAAGTATTATTGATTGAGTCTCCGTCGTTGCTATTCCTGTTGGCATTTTGTTTCCACCTGTCCCATATATATTATTAAACCTTTGTGTTTCATGCTGGCTTGAGGACTACATTTGGTTTGTATTATTGGATTGAGTGTGATTCACATTTGAATTAAGGACGAACTCAAGAGTGGTAAAAGGCAGTGATTGTGAGCACAATATCGGGTAAAAGCCAATAGAGTGCAAACAAGAGTGGAGTGATATCATTCGAGTGTAAACACGTGAGATTGTGAGGATTTACATATTTGCTCTACTTTCTTGTTATTTCTAATCTGTTTGTTTAGTGTTGAGATGACAGGTCTAAACACTGATGAAAAGCTTGAGGCTTTGGATAGGAAATTTACAGATATGATGGAGAATATGAATACTGCGTTGGAGAGATTGACCAATAGTGTAGAGAGTATTCAAACTGGTAGCGGTCCCAAAGCACCACCACCCCAGCCTATACCACCACCTCAGAATGTACCACCACCTCATAATGTGCCACTTCGACGTGTACCACCACAGTATGTACCACCAGATGAAGAGGAAGCTGGAAATGAATTTGATGATTCTGATGGTCTTGATGATGTGGAGGAGAGATTTCGGCCTGGGCATGATAGGAGGCCTAATAGGAGGTTTGATAGGAGGAATGATAGGAGGGATAGACGGTTTGATGATAGAGGTGCATTTGATGCCAGAAGAGGGGATTATGATAGAAGGGAATATGGTAGACGAGGAGATGTAGATGGTGATCTAGGTAGCATCAAGATCAAGATACCAACATTCCACGACAAGAATGATCCTGAAGCTTATTTAGAATGGCAAAAGAAAATAGAATTGATTTTCAACTGTCATCACTTCTCAGACGAGATGAAGATTAATCTGGCAACAATTGAGTTTACCGATTATGCTATGATTTGGTGGGATCAGCTTGTCTCTACTCGGAGGAGAAATTATGAGAGGCCGGTTCAGACATGGGCAGAACTTAGAGGTCTTATGAGAAAAAGATTTATACCCAGCCATTACTATAGGGAATTGTATCAGAAACTACAACATTGTATCAGGGGACCAAAAGTGTTAAGGACTATTACACAGAGATGGAAGTTGCCATGATCAGGGAAAATGTAGTTGAGGATGCAGAAGCTACTATGGCACGATTTCTAGGGGGCTTGAATAGAGAGATTGCAAACATGGTGGAGTTGCATCACTATGTTGATTTGGAGGATATGCTTCACATGGCTATCAAGGTAGAAAGGCAACTCAAGAAAAGGTCAACATCCAGATTTGGTACTCAGGCTACTTCTACATGGAAGGGAAAATGGGTTCCGAATGAGAAGCGAGATGGAGGCTTTGACAAGCCTAGAGGGAGTTAGTGTGGAGGCTTTAATAAGCCTAGGGCCGACCCTAGTGCCAAGGGTAAAGAGGCTGCAAACCGAGCAAAACTAGACCAAAACTTGAGGGTGCAGCTGCTAGAACTAAGGATGTCAAGTGTTTCAAGTGTTAGGGCATGGGACACTATGCTTCACAATGTCCCAATAGGCGTACCTTAGTGATTGATAAAAAGAGTGGAGAGGTGTACTCTATCGATAGTCAGATCGAGAAGGAAATGCCAGAGTTGGAGGATGCTAGTGACCATGAGGGAGCTGCATACCTGCTGAATAACTTATCTTTAGTTGTCAAGTATGCTTTGAGTGCACATGTTGTAGAGGATGAGAGTGTGCAGCAGAGGGAGAACATATTCTATACTAGGTGCCATGTGAATGGCAATGGATGTAGTATGATCATAGATGGGGGCAGTTGTACTAATGTTGCTAGCACAGCTTTGATTGAGCAATTGGGGTTGAGTTGCTTGAGACACCCGAAGCCTTAAAAGTTGTAGTGGTTAAATGATTGTGGGGAAATAAGTGTGACAAAGCAGGTATTGTTGAGCTTTACCATTGGGCCATACACAAATGATGTCCTATGTGATGTGATACCGATGCATGCAGGACATATTCTTTTGGGCAGGCCGTGGTAGTTTGATAAGAAGGTTATTCATGATGGGTTCAAGAACAAGTACTCTTTCCAGCATAAGGGAAAACCCATTACATTATACCCACTTACACCTGCACAAGTCCATGAAGATCAGGTTAAGTTACAACTTGAGCGTGACAAAGAGAGAGCGAATGGAAATACCACATTGGGTGAGACTAGTGAGAGTGGTGTATCTGGTGAGAAAAATAAGGCCAAGGCCGTGGGAGTTCCAAAGAGGAGTGTGAGTGAACGTGTGGGGGAAACAAAAAGGAGAGTTAAAAAAAGTTTCTACATGAGTGAGGGTGAAGCGAGGAAAGCGTTCAAGGCTAGCAAGCTCATGCTATTGTTAGTCTATAAGGAGCCTCATATTTATTTTACTAACTCTGACCTTTTGCTTCCTGTGTCTATTTCATCTCTTTTGCAGGATTACAGTGACGTACTAACATAGGACATACCTAGTGGGCTTCCACCCATTAGAGGTATTGAGCACCAGATAGACTTCATACCTGGAGCAGTCATTCCTAACAGACCGGCTTATAGGAGCAATCCCGAGGAGACAAATGAGCTACAAAGGCAAGTACAGGAGTTGATGGACAAGGGGTGTGTAAGGGAAAGCATGAGTCCTTGTGCAATACCAGTGCTTCTAGTTCCTAAGAAAGAAAGGTGGGACGTGGCGTATGTGCGTTGATTGCCGAGCTATCAACAATATTACGGTAAAATATGGTCACCTCATTCCTAGACTGTATGACATGTTGGATGAATTGCATGGTTCCAAAATTTTTAGTAAGATTGATTTAAAGAGTGGATACCATCAAATTCGCATGAGAGGGGGACATGAGTGGAAAACTACATTTAAGACTAAATATGGCTTGTATGAATGGTTAGTTATGCCATTTGGTCTTTCAAACGCACCTAGCACATTTATGAGATTGATGAATCATGTTATGCGTGCATTTTTAGGTAAGTTTGTTGTGGTTTATTTTGATGACATCTTAGTTTACAGTAAAACAGTAGATGAGTATGTTATGCATTTGAAGCATGTTCTTGATGTGTTAAGACAAGAAAACTGTATGCTAACTTTGATAAGTGCACTTTTTGTATGGATATAATTGTTTTCCTTGGATTTGTTGTGAGTGCAGATGACATCAAGGTAGATTTGGAAAAGGTGAAGGCAATTCAGGATTGGCCAACACCAACAACAGTGACAGAAGTCAGAAGCTTCCATGGATTAGCAAGCTTCTACCGTAGATTTGTTAAAGACTTCAGTAGTATTGCAGCACCACTGACTTAAGTAGTGAAGAAGACTGTTGGCTTCAAATGGGGTGAAGAACATAAGCGTGCATTCCAGGATCTGAAAATGAAGTTGTGCAGTGCACCAGTCTTGGCACTACCCAACTTTGAGAAGACATTTGAGATTGAGTGTGACGCATCCGGGATAGGCATTGGAGCGGTTCTTATGCAAGAAAAGCGACCAATTGCCTATTTTAGTGAGAAGCTTAATGGAGCAGTTTTGAGATACCCCACATATGACAATGAGTTGTATGCACTAGTGCGAGCCCTTGAGACTTGGCAGCATTATTTGTGGCCTCGAGAGTTTGTGATCCATACAGATCATGAATCATTGAAGCATCTGAAGGGCCAAGGTAAGCTGAACAAACGACACACAAAATGGTTAGAGTTTGTTGAGACATTTCCATATGTAATCCGCTACAAACAAGGTAAGGAAAACATTGTCGCCGATGCACTATCGCGAAGGTATACTTTACTTACTTCATTGAGTGCAAGCATGCTTGGGTTTGAATTTATTAAAGAACTTTATGCTAGTGATATTGACTTTAGTACCATCTATGCTGCATGTGCAAAGTCTGCTTTTAGTAAATTCTACCAACATGATGGGTTTCTGTTTAGGGAGAATAGATTATGCATTCCTGTTTGTAGTATGCGTGAGTTGTTAGTGAGAGAAGCACATGGGGGAGGTTTAATTGGGCACTTTGGCATTGCCAAAACCTTAGGGGTATTGATTGAACATTTTTATTGGCCTAAAATGCCGAGAGATATTGAGCGTTTATATGATAAATGCTTAACTTGTAAACATGCTAAATCTAAGGTTATGCCTCATGGGTTGTATACACCATTGCCTATACCTAGTGAGCCATGGGTAGATGTATCGATGGACTTTATCTTGGGTTTACCTAGGACTAAGAAGGGTAGAGATTCCATCTTTGTAGTGGTTGATAGGTTTAGTAAGATGGCACACTTTATAGCATGTCATAAAACTGATGATGCCACTAACATTGCTGACTTGTTCTTTAGAGAAGTAGTACGACTCCATGGGATTCCACGGAGTTTATTCGTGATGTCAAATTCCTTAGTCACTTTTGGAAAGTTTTATGGGGTAAGTTGGGAACTAAACTTTTGTATTCTACTACTTGCCACCCCCAAACTGATGGCCAGACCGAGGTTGTTAATAGGACTTTGACTCAGTTATTGCGTACTATTATCAACAAGAACTTAAAAACCTGGGAGGATTGTTTGCCTTTTGTTGAATTTGCATATAATCGTAGTATTCATTCTTCTACATCTTACTCACCATTTGAAATTGTTTTTGGTTTTCAGCCACTAACTCCATTAGATTTGTTACCTTTGCTGTTGATGAGCATGCGGGACTAGATGGAAAAAGGAAAGCCGATTTGGTGAAGCATATACATGAGAAAGCAAGAGAGCAAATACAACGGAAGAATGAGCAATATGCTTCTCATGCTAATAAGGGAAGAAAGCGTGTGGTATTTCAGCCTGGAGATTGGGTTTGGGTACACATGCGCAAGGAGAGATTTCTTGAACAACGTAAATCTAAGCTACAACCGAGAGGGGATGGTCCATTTCAAGTCTTGGAACAGATTAATGACAATGCATACAAGCTGGATTTACAAGGTAAGTATAATGTCTGCTACATTTAATGTTTCTGACTTAACTCCTTTTGATGCAGGTTCAGATTCGAGGTCGAATCCTTTTCAAGAGGGAGTGGATGACATGATCCAGGCCGACAACAAAGCAAAAGACCCATTACAAGTACCAGAAGGGCCAATTACGAGGCAGAGGACCAAAAGACTCAGAGAAGCAATGGCGGGATTAGTTCAGAGTTTTATGGCCGACTGCAACAAACAAATAGAGACGCATGTGGGCTTCGATGGAAAGGGCCCAAAGCCATTTCACTTGGCCCAAATCAGTTTAGAATAAAGCTTCCTAGGCATTTGAAGACTAAATCAGTTTAGAATAAAGCTTCCTAGGCATTTGAAGACTTAAAAACTTGGTATTTTTGTAATTTCGTATTTAGGGGCATTGTTGTCTTTATGCCTTTAGGGGGACAATCAACGAAATTTATAAAACTCAAAAGCTTAAAGCTTTGGCTATGGCCGAATTCTTGTAAGGGAGGGATTCCCCTTTTCAAGTTTGAATCGACTTATCTAAGTTTTGGCAAACTTAGTGGCGTCTCCATTGCTAGCAAAACACTACAAGGATTCATCTTAAAGGTTCTCAAGGGCAAGTTCTTTGTGGGTCTTCTTCGTGGCCTTGGAAGGGTTTTGTTTCCACAAAATCAAATTCGCGGTTCTTGGGGTTCTGTCTGTTGCTTGGGGTTTGCTTGGATTTCGAATCCAAGTGGGTTTCTTGTTAGATGGGGTAAAGCCAATAGGTTACAAATGGATCTACAAAAGAAAAAAAGGAATAGATAGGAAAGTACAGACTTTCAAGGCTGGGCTAGTGACAAGGGTTATACCCAAAAAGATGGAGTTGACTATGAAAAAACTTTCTCGCCAGTAGCCATGCTTAAATCCATCAGGATTATTCTTTCCATTGCCGCATATTATGACTATGAGATTTGGCAAATGGATGTCAAGACTGCATTCTTGAATGGCAATCTTGATGAGAGTAACTATATGGTACAACCAGAAGGGTTCATTACCCAAGGTCAATAGCAAAAGGTTTGCAAGTTGCAAAGGTCCATTTATGGACTTAAGAAAGCATCTAGATCTTGGAACATAAGGTTTGATACTACGATCAAGTCTTATAAGTTTGAGCACAACATCAATGAGCCTTGTGTCTATAAGCGCATCATTGATGGAAATGTGGTTTTCCTTGTGTTATACATCGATGATATTTTACTTATTGGGAATGATGTAAAGATATTATCGGAAGTGAAAATCTGGCTAGCTAACCAATTCCAAATGAAATATTTGGGAGAGGCAAGTTATGTACTTGGGATCCAGATCATTCGGGATCGCAAGAAACCACTGTTAGCAATATCTCAAGCATCATATATCGACAAGATTCTTGTGCGATTTAGTATGCAGAATTACAAGAAAGGTAATTTACCTTTCAGGCATGGAATTCATTTATCTAAGGAACAGTCTCGTAAGACACCTCAATGAGTTGAGGAGATGAGACATATATCATTTGTTTCAGCAGTTGGAAGTCTTATGTATGCTATATTATGCACGAGATCGGACATCTGTTTTGCAGTAGGAGTAGTCAGTAGGTTTCAATCCAACCCAGAATTAGATCATTGGGTAGTGGTGAAATATATTCTCAAGTATCTTGGGAGAATGAGAAATTATATGCTTGTATATACAAGTCAGGATATGATTCTGAGAGGATATACTAACTCTGATTTTCAGACGGATGTCAATTATAGGAAATCAACATCTGGATCAATGTTCACTCTAGATGGTGGGGCTATAGTATGGAAGAGCATTAAACAATCTTGTATTGCTGGACCATGAAGGCTGAATATGTAGCAGCTTATGAAGCAGCTAAGGAAGTAGTCTGGCTTTGTAAGTTCTTGGAAGATTTGGAAGTTGTTCCAGATATGGATAAACCGCTCACACTTTACTGTGATAATAGTGTTGCAGTGGCGAACTCCAAAGAACCAAGAAGCCACAAGAGGGGTAAGCATATTGAGAGGAAATATCACCTCATCATGGAGATAGTGCAGAGAGGAGATGTCGCTGTCACGCAGATTCCATCCACAGACAACCTAACTGATCCGTTTACAAAGACCTTATCGACTAAAGTGTTTGAAGGTCACCTAAAGGGTTTATGATTACATGACATGTCCCATTTACTCTAGTCCAAGTGGGAGATTGTTGAGATTTTTATCCTAAAGCTTCATGTATTGCAAAACGGAATTGATTATTGTAATAATAATAAAGGCATTATTCATTTTATCAAAGTTGTTTGATTTATATCGCATATTGTCCAATTGTCTTGTTTACCTTGATTACTATTGTACCTTCAGACTTAGTGTATGTTTGATGCAAAATAGGGTTTATGTCTGAAGTTAGTAATCTAAATAGTCCGTAGATAGCAAACAAAGAGGATAATGTGTTTGTGGTTATCTATAGCTGCGGTCCATTCTATACTTGTATGACAACCTTGATCTGGGATCGTTCATGTAGTGACATGGGAATGAAGGCACCTTGTATGATGAGATCATATAGGACTGGACTCATATAAATACGAATTTCTTTTAATATCTGTTAACCGAAGAAATTCATTTTATCTAATAGATGGTCATATATGGATTCTATCTTAATCATAAGTGTACTACGAACTCCTACATGACATGCTATGTCCTTTGATTTACTATGGTGAGGTTGGTGTTGCATTCCCGGCCAATAACTACGTATTTTGGGGATATGGTTTGGTGTGTAGCTGAGAACATTTTACATAAATTTGAAATTCATTCATTCTTACGAGAAGCAGAAGAATATCTTTTTTAAGAGTTGATTCGGGACTTGAACAATTTGAGCGCTCAACTTTTCTATTATGAATAGAAAGTTTTATATTCATAATTATTATGAATTAATTATTTATTATAGAATCAATGGTATTTAAGAGACAAAATATTTACCGGGGTTTAACGGACTTTTGACCCGGCTCTATTTATGAGATATTCGTGAAGGGCTATATCCACATGTAATGACTATATCGATGGACACCGAAGTTGTTCGGTTTATTTTACCCATCTACGGTAACAAGAGTTCAATTTCGAGTTTTTAGTGGAATAATGCGAAGTTAATAATTCGTAATATTTGATTAAAGAGTTTAATTAATATTTCGGAATTATTGTAGCTCGGAACCGTATGTCCATTTGGTCCATGTGCTAGCTCGATTAATTGTAGCAAACCTAATATAATTAGATTGTCTAATAATATGCTCACATTATATTTCTATATTATTAATGAGATTATTAATATTTATTGTCACAAATGAAAACTCTGTTAAATTAGTTTAACTTAATGTTTTCTAGAATTCTTTGATTATGAGATAATCAAGTCTTGATTATAAGATAATCAAGTTAGTAATAATTATGAGATAATTACTACAACATAATTGAAGGTAATTTAATCATTATTGAGATAGTGATTTTTATTTACCTTGGAGACAAAGCCATATGGCTTGACATGCTCTCCAATTAATTATGTCTATTAGGTGGCTTGTACACACATAATATTTTTGTCATTAGCTAATCCATTTTTATGCTTTGGTATGGCCTCCACATTTTTGTGTTTGCCATTGAAAGAAAGCATTGGATGCTTAATGAAAAAGTCATTGTCTTTAACTTATCATTTCTTATGATTTAGTATGGAATTCACATTTTTGTGTTGGCCGTTGCAAGAAAGCATTAGTTGTTTAATGACAAGGTTAGTTGGCTTGTGTAAGAGAATATAATCTCTATCATTTCTCTCACTTCTAAGGTTAACATTTTGCATTCATTCACACAAGTGTTGTGAGAAAGAAAAAAGAGAAGAAGTTCAAACATTCACAAGTGTTGTGAGAGTGTTTGAAATTCCAAAAGCCAAACACCATTATGACATCTTAATTCTCTAAATAGTTTAGAGGTTTGATCTTTGTAAGTGAATCCCACACTTCGGTTTGTCGGTTTCAAGTCATAGTTCGGAAGATCGAGTGGTTGATCTAAGCGTAGAACACCAAAGAATTGATCTCGGCTATTACAAGAGATATAGAAGGTAAAGAAAATTTTAAGGATCCATACCGGACCCGATTCCACCACAAGTAACTTCTGCCGTGCTAAGGAAAGTTGTTTCCTACAGAACCTCCATCAGGGTCTTAATTCAGGGCTCTTCGATAGAAGTCTATATCAGGCTTGGCCCCAATAAAAGCAAGCGGAAGTCACACAAGGAATGAGTCCAAAATATCGGTTCCTTAATAACACGAATCTTCAAAATAAAGAATGAGACAACCAAATAATTAATTTTTATTTCTTTAAGTTGGATAACCGCCCATAATAGGGAAGTTCTGAGATTTTAGGGAGTGGGTCAATTAGTGGGAAACGTGAATAGAATATAATCGCTGCCAATTTATTTTTCTTGTAATGAATTATTATAAATAGTACGAGAATCCCTATAACAATAGGTCGATTTTTGGACAATCGAGTAATAACATAACATTTTTGGGCGAATACACTCTTATCTTATTAGAATCAATATTTGGTTTTATTATTTGGGAAGATTTTTGCACAAGCAGAACCTATAAATAATTTTATAAAAAATAAATACATATAATCACGTCATAAACAGATTGGCGGGCTAAATACTTGAACCATAAACCCGACACCATTATTAATCGGGTTGACAAATATCAACCTATTTAATAAAAATGTTCAATTTAACTATTCATACTCATTTATTCATGTTAATGAATATATTTTGTCTGCTCTAATCTTATCCCATTAAGATTTAGACAAATTGTAACAAAGAGTGAGAGACAATAAAGTGAATAAATAAACTCTCATTTTCCCACTCTTGAGAAAGCAACAAATTTGAGAGTGATGTTTTCGGTTCTCCTTTCACTTGTCAAATATATACAGCCTGAATAAGCAATAAATAAATCCAAGACAACTTTGTCATCGGATGCGTATTTGGATCTTATAACAAGTAGTGTGGCTTTCATTTGTTTTGCAAGCAGAAAAAAATTTAAAAAGTGACAAATTGATTTTTTTTTTTTTTTTGAGTTTGTGGTACATATTACACCCATTTGTCATGCTCATTTTGCCTTGGGCTATACTTGGTTAAAGACTCAATCCTAAAAGACCCAAATCAATTATTGATTAGACTCATTTGAGTTTGGGCCACATTGCTGAAAAAGCAGAGGTGTCAAGATGTTTATCGATGTTTGAAACTAATAATATTTGGGTAATCAAATCAAATATAATAGTTTAAAGGTTTGATCTTTGTAAGTGAATCTCACACTTCGATTTGTTGGTTTCGAGTCATAGTTCGGAAGATCGAGTGGTTGATCTAAGTGTTGGACACCAAAGAATTGATCTCGGCTACTACAAGAGAGGGAGAATGCAAAGAAAATTTTAAGGATTCATACTGGACCCGATTCCACCACAAGCAACTTCCGCCGTGCTAAGGAAATTCGTTTCCAAACCTCCATCAGGGTCTGAATTCAGGGCTCTTCGATAAAAGTCTATATCAGGCTTGGCCCCAACAAAAGCAAGCAGAAGTCACACAAGGAATGAGTCCAAAATATCGGTTCCTTAATAACACGAATCTTCAAAATAAAGAATGAGACAATCAATTAATTAATTTTTATTTCTTTAAGTTGGACAACCGCCCATAATAGTGAAGTTCTGAGATTTTAGGGAGTGGGTCAATTAGTGGGAAACGTGAATAGAATATAATCGCTGCCAATTTATTTTTCCTGTAATGAATTATTATAAATAGTACGAGAATCCCTATAACAATAGGTCGATTTTTGGACAATCGAGTAATAACATAACATTTTTGGGCGAATACACTCTTATCTTATTAGAATCAATATTTTGGTTTTATTATTTGTGAAGATTTTTGCACAAGCAGAACCTATAAATAATTTTGTAAAAAATAAATCATATAATCACGTCATAAACAGATTGGCGGGCCAAATACTTGAACCACAAACCCGACACCATTATTAATCGGGTTGACAAATATCAACCTATTTAATAAAAATGTTCAATTTAACTATTCATACTCATTTATTCATGTTAATGAATATATTTTGTCTGCTCTAATCTTATCCCATTAAGATTTAGACAAATTGTAACAAAGAGTGAGAGACAATGAAGTGAATAAATAAACTCTCATTTTCCCACTCTTGAGAAAGCAACAAATTTGAGAGTGATGTTTTCGGTTCTCCTTTCACTTGTCAAATATATACAGCCTGAATAAGCAATAAATAAATCAAAGACAACTTCGTCATCGGATGCGTATTTGGATCTTATAACAAGTAGTGTGGCTTTCATTTGTTTTGCAAGCAGAAAAAAAATTAAAAAGTGACAAATTGATTTTTTTTTTTTTTTTTTTTTTTTTGAGTTTGTGGTTGTAGAAGTTTGCAGAGGAAAAAAAAAATTAGAGAAGGGATCTGGGCGTGATACCATGTAGAAGTTTGCAGATGACAAGTTGAAGAAATATATCTTTTCTTAATATTCACAATGCCATTGAGCACTATATATACACATTATTTGAAATTTAAAATAGGAAGGAGATTACAATAAAAGGAATGGATTAACTACTAGATAAATGACATAATTATAAATATTGAGATTCCTTAATTTTCTCCCTTCATTCTCTCATCTTGATGGTGTAATCTTATCAGTGGTCCATATTATACCCATTTGTCATGCTCCTTTTGCCTTGGGCTATACTTGGTTAAAGACTCAATCCTAAAAGACCCAAATCAATTATTGATTAGACTCATTTGAGTTTGGGCCACAGTGCTGAAAAAGAAGAGGTGTCAAAATGTTTATCGATGTATGAAACTAATAATATTTGGGTAATCAAATCAAATATAACATGAGTATTCCTTTTAGGATCCGTTTACACTTTGTTTATTAATTATTTTATCCGGATAGTCATATCACTAATCGTGTTAAACATAAAATTAGAAAGCTTATTAATTGTGTCAGTGCGTGAGTTGCATTGATTTTTTATTAAACGAGTGGTGTTCTTGTTCAAAAAAAAAACGATGTAAGTGTTTAGAAAAACTTGACTGTCTTAACACTATTAACACTATTTGTTGATGGTGATTTTGTCATCGAGTATTTGAACAGTTCGGAAAGGGCAGAGATGAAATTTTTCATTTGAGGAGGACGAAGGATCTGAGGGTATTGGTTACTCCCCTTTCAGGCATGGTGTTCGGACCCGGCTTCTCAGATTTGACCGACCTGAGGATACAGCATGATGTAGATGGCAGAGGCCGATAACATCCGAGCCGAGGCCTACCACTTTAGCCCGGTAGCTCGGTTCGGTACTATCTTCCCTCCTGGATCAGGATATTGAGCTCAGATATTTTGGGTCAGGTCGGGAGTAGTTGGCATAGCACTGCTCGTTGTCTGGCCGTCCTCATAACACCCGACGTTTGATCGGGACTATTTGGACTTTTCCCTTTGACATGTACCACCGTATGAGAGATCTTTACAGGTTGGCATCATAATGGTGAAGTGTGGCAGTGTAGAAACAGAGTGATGTGACAGGGAGTCAGATGGCTGGCTCGCTTTCGGTGAGGCAGTTGGGGCAGAGAGCTGTCAATCAGCCGGAGATCCACGTGACTGACGTCATAAAGATATGGGAACAGTGTTACATTTCTCTTAGTATATAAAGGGAGGGTAGTCTCATTTGTATATGTTGGTTGAAATAAGTCTCATAAAAAATTAATCTTTGTAAAAACACTACGAAAGAGAACTGCTCAGCAACTTTAGAGAATACTGGTCGGCCGAGCTCGGTTTAGTAATAAAATTAACACCCCACTTTGTTCCCGTGGACGTAGGCTGGGTTACCCCGCCGAACCACGTAAAACCCTCTTGTCGATCTTGTGTGTTGATTTATCTTTTGCTAAATTTACTTTTGGTCCCCTATAACCAAACAAATTCACAGTTGGAAGAGGATTGTCCCGAGAGCGTTATCTCGAAACTGCCCCTAGAATGAAAATCACCCGTCAACACTATTATTAAACGAATCGTGTTTATATTTATTTAAATTTGACGCAAACAGTCACAATAAAATAACACAAATTTTCACATTGTACCATATTCAATCATTTTGCTAATATTTATTTACTTTTAAATGATAATAGTAATAAGCATCATCTACTTTTCCTTTCATGTTAGTTCAATAACTTTAGCTATCTAAGGAACTCACATGGAAGATTGGAAAGAAAACTGGTAAATTATAATTAGATTATGTTGACGGTTGATTTTTTTCCAAGAATAATTCGGGAAAACCACTCCTCGAACAATCCTTCATCAACTGTGAATTTGTTTGGTTTGGGTACCAAATGCAAACTTAGCAAAAAATGAGAAAACACACAGACAAAACAGAGGGTTTAACGTGGTTCGACAGAATAGATCCAATCTACGTCCACAGGCTCAAGGGAAAAGGAAGTTTTTATAACGTGGTCGGGTATGACCGACCTGACCAATCTCTCGCTTACACTTAAGCCTTTTTGCTCTTTTTTTATAAGTGTGAAATAAATTTTGCTAAAATCCTCCCTAAATGAGTTCTCAACCCCTCTTTATATAGTGCGTTTGAATCCACTGATCCACCGCCTATGACATCAGCCCATGTCATATGTTATCATTGTAGGAAACAACTTTCCTTAGCGCGGCGGAAGTTGCGTGTGGTGGCACCGGGTCCGGTATGGATCTTCAAAATTTTCTTTGCCTTCTCCCTTTGTTGTATTAGCCAAGATCAACCCTTTGGTGTCCAACACTTGGATCAACCACTCGATCTTCCGAACTATGACTCGAAACCAACAAACCAAAGTGTGGGCTTCACTCACAAAGATTAAACCTCTAAATTATTTAGAGATTTAAGATGTCACAATGATGTTTGGCTTTAGGAATTTCACAATACTTGTGAATGCTAGAACTCTCTCTATTTTCTCTCAAATCTTTTCTCACAATAATTGTGTGAATGAATGCAAAGTGTTAACCTTAGGAAGTGAGAGAAATGGTAGAGATTATATTCTCTTACACAAGCCAACTAACCTTGTCATTAAGCATCTAATGCTTTCTTGCAATGGCCAACACAAAAATGTGAATGCCATACCAAAACATAAGAAATGTTAAGCTAAAGACAATGACTTTGTCATTAAGCATTCAATGACAAACACATAAATGTGGAGGCCATACCAAAGCATAAAATGCATTAGCTAATGACAAAACTATTAGGTGTATCCAAGCCACCTAATAGACATAATTGCTTGGATGACATGATAAGCCATATGGCTTTGTCTCCAATGGTAAATAAAAATCAATTTATTAATAATGATTTATTTACCTTCAATCATGTATATTAATTATCTCATAATTATTACTAACTTGATTATCTCATAATCAAGACTTGATTATCTCATAATCAAAGAATTCTAGAAAACATTATGTTAAACTAATTTAACATAGTTTTCATTTGTGACAATAAATATTATTAATCTTATTAATAATATATAAATAAATATAATGTGAGCATATAATTAGACAATCTAATTATATTAGGTTTGCTACAGTTAATCGAGCTAGCACGGGGACCAAATGGACCTACGGTTCCGAGCTCCAATAATTCTGAAATATTAATTAAACTCTTTAATCAAATATTAAATTATTAACTTCACATTATTCCACTAAAAACTCGAAGTTGAACTCTCGTTACCGTAGATGGATTAAGTAAACCGAACATTTCCGTTGTCCATCGATATAGCCATTACATATGGATATAGCCCTTCACGAATATCTCATAAATAGAGCCGGGTCATAAGTCCGTTAAATCCCTCTAAATATTTTATCTCTTAAGCACCATTGATTCTATAATGAATAATTAATTCATAACAATTATGAATATAAAATACTTTCTATTCGTAATAGAAAAGTTGAGCGCTCAAATTGTTCAAGTCTCGAATCAACTCTTAAAAGAGATATTCATCTGCTTCTCGTAAGAATGAGTGAATTCCATATCTATGTAAAATATTCCCAGCTACATACCAAACCATATCCCCAAAATACATAGTTATTGGCCGGGAATGCAATACCAACCTCACCATAGTAAATCAAAGGACATAGCCTGTCATGTAGGAGTTCGTAATACACTCAGGATTAAGATCGAATCCATATATGACCATCTATTAGATAAAATGAATTTCTTTGGTTAACGGATATTAAAAGAAATTCGTATTTATCTGAGTCCAGTCCTATATGATCTTATCATACAAGGTGCCTCCATTCCCATGTCACTACATGAACGATCCCGGATCAAGATCGTCATACAAGTATAGAATGGACCGCAGCTATAGATAAACCACAAACAAAGTACCCTCTTTGTTCGCTCTCTATGGACTATTTAGATTACTAACTTTAGACTTAAATCCTCTTGTGCATCAAACATACACTAAGTCTAAAGGTACAAGAGTAATCAAGGTAAACAAGACAATTGGACAATATGCGATATAAATCAAACAACTTTGATAAAATGAATAATGCATTTATTATTATTACAAAAATCAATTTCGTTTACAATACATGAAGCTCTAGGACATAAATCCCAACAATCTCCCACTTGGACTAGAGCAAATGAGACATGTCATGTAATCCTAAGCCATTTAGGTGACCTTCAAATACTTTAGCCGATAAGGTCTTTGTAAACGGATCAGCCAGGTTGTCTGCGGATGGAATTTGCGTGACAGCGACATCTCATTTCTGCACTATTTTTCCTGATGAGATGATATTTCCTTTCAATATGCTTACCCCTCTTGTGGCTTCTCGGTTCTTTGGAGTTCGCCACTGCACCATTATTATGGCAATAAAATATGAGTGGTTTATCCATATCTGGAACAACTTCCAGATCTGCAAAGAACTTACGGAGCCAGACTACTTCCTTAGCTGCTTCACAAGCTGCTACATATTCAGCCTCCATGGTGGAGTCAACAATACAAGATTGATTAATGCTCCTCCATACTATAGCCCCACCACCTAGGGTGAACACTGATCCAAATGTTAATTTCCTAGAATCGACATCCGTCTGAAAATCAGAGCCAATATATCCTCTCAGAATTATATCCTGACTTGTATATACAAGCATATAATTTCTCGTTCTCCGAAGATACTTGAGAATATGTTTCACTGCTACCCAATGATCTAATCCTGGGTTGGATTGAAACCTACTGACTACAAAACAGATGTCCGGTCTCGTGCATAACATAGCATACATAAGACTTCCAACTGTTGAAGCATATGATATATGTCTCATCTCCTTAATTCCTTAAGGTGTCTTAGGAGACTGTTCCTTAGACAAATGAATCCCATGCCTGAAAGGTAAATTACCTTTCTTGGAATTCTACATACCAAATCTTACAAGAATCTTGCCAATATAGGTTGCTTGAGACATTGTTAACAGTCGTTTCTTGCGATCCCGAATGATCTGAATCCCAAGTACATAACTTGCCTCTCCCAAATCTTTCATTTGGAATTGGTTAGCCAGCCAGATTTTCAAGTCCAATAATATCTTTACATCATTCCCAATGAGTAAAATATCATCAACGTATAACACAAGGAAAACCACCTTCCCATAAATGATGCGCTTGTAAACACAAGGCTCATCAATGTTCTGCTCAAAGTTATAAGACTTGATCGTAGTATCAAACCTTATGTTCCAAGATCTAGATGCTTGCTTAAGTCCATAAATGGACCTTTGCAACTTGCAAACTTTTTGCTCTTGACCTTGGGTAATGAACCCTTCTGGTTGTACCATATAGATACTCTCATCAAGATTACCATTCAAGAATGCAGTCTTGACATCCATTTGCCAAATCTCATAGTCATAATATGCGGCAATGGAAAGAAGAATCCTGATGGATTTAAGCATGTCTACTGGCGAGAAAGTTTCTTTATAGTCAACTCCCTCTTTTTGGGTATAACCCTTTGCCACTAGCATAGCCTTGAAAGTCTGTACTTTCCCATCTATTCCTCTTTTTCTCTTGTAGATCCACTTGCAACCTATGGGTTTTACTCCATTAGGTTGGTCTACAAGTTCCCAGACTGAGTTAGAGTACATGGACTCCATCTCAAGGTTCATGGCTTTGAGCCATTCTTCTTTATCAGTATCATCCATTGCACTATGATAGGTCAATGGATCATCTATACCATCACAAGATGCAACAACTTGCACCTCACCATTTCCTAGATAGTGTTTGATGAGTGGTAATTATATCACTATTTCCCACTCAATTAACCTAATATTTTGTATAGTTTCTTGAGTTTTATGAATATTTTAATGTGTTTTGTGTTATTTTATAGATAAATAAAGTTTCAGGACATTCTGGAGGTGATTTGGACCAAAACAGTGAAAATTGGCAAAAAGGGCATTTTGGTAATTTGCCACGTCGCGACGCCAAACGTGCGCCGAACAGTGCTAACGTGCGCCGGGTCCACAAATCAGAATCTGAGAAAATTTGACTTTGCTAACATGCGCCGTCCCACGTGTCACCATCACAGCCGATCTGCTAACATGCGCCGTGCCACATGTCATCATCCTACGGTGCCGACAGTCACCATCGCCACGTGTCGCCACGTGTCACTCCACGTCATTGCCACGTCATCGTCCACATCACTAGGTTGACCGAGTCAAACTGCCACGTCATCATCAACCAATCACAGCGTGCCACGTGTCACGATTCTATGGTGCCGACATTCCAATTGCCACGTCACCGCCACATCACCGCCACGTCAGCATCAATTATTGGCTCTCTTATCCCTATCTGACATGTGGCGGATAAGAATCTAGCCGACCAATCAGAAGCCGCCACGTGTCACAATAATTGAGTCTCCAACAACCTTGCCACGTGTCACCTTATCACCTTATCCAGAATCTCACTCGACGAACGAAAAGCTGCCACTTCGACCAAAACATGCGTCGCGACGCGAGTTTGGCGTCGCGACGCGCGACCGTGAAATTCTAGTTTCAGTTGTACCACTCTCTCTCATCTCTTTGATGTAAAGATGGAGTTTCTCTCTCTAGTTTCTTTTAATTTTTAGTTTTTAGTTTTGTAATTAATTTTAATTACGTTTTGTAATAATAGTAATTTACTTTTTTACTTTTTACAGTTTTTACTATTCACCATGAGGAGGTAACTTCCCCAGCTAGGGTGAAAGGTAATTCTTTTACTATTGCTATTTAGATTAATCTCCCTTAAAAATAATATATTCACTATTTAAAATATTGACTTAAAAAGGATACCGCCAGATTGGTCGGTTGGTAATTCATTTTTAATCTGGTTTAAACTTGACTAATCAAGGATACCGCCAGATTGGTCGGTGGTAATTAAACTCTCTTACCGCCTATATCATATAAAATAAAAATTACTAATGTACCCCTAATAACGGTAATAAAACGGTTATATTTAGGGCATTTTTGGTATCAAAAAAATTCTAAAATTCTATAAATAGGATTCATTTTTCATAATTTCATCACACCAATTTCTCAACTCTCTCATTTTCTATAAATCTCTTATTCTCAATCTTACTTCAATACAATTCTCTTATTTTAGTTGTTAATTAATTTGTTATCACATTCGGCATTCGCATCGCAATTATTCAAATGGCAAGCTCATCCGAGAACATAATGTCAAATATGCCAACCCAAGAGAGCGGCCCTAGTGTCAGTGCACAATCACGGAGAAGAGAAGTTAAGGCTCGGTCCTCGGATATTTTCAAAATTCATTTTAATTTGGAACGCCTAGAAGATGATTCACAACGAGCAGTTTGCAACTATTGTGGGGTTATCTACAAATTTTCAGGTGGATATGGCAATATGATCAAGCACATGGAAAAACATCATCCGGTTGAATTTGGCATTGATACGACGCAAACTCAAATGGCCAGGTACGCATCATCAAGTAGAGGTACGAGTGCTTTAGATTTATTTAAATATTCTGATGCAAAAAATAGAGAGGAATTTGCGAAATTAACTTGTATGGCACATCTTTCTTTAAGCTTTGGTGAAAAACTTCATTTTACTAATTACGTGCATAATGCTTTAAACCCTTCTGCATGTAGAATGACTCGAAACACAACAAAACGTCATATTTTTAAATTATACAAAGATGGTAAAATTATTTTAAATGAAATATTTAAAGAGATGAAAGGTCGTATTTCTGTATGTTCTGATATTTGGAGTGATCATTGGCAAACACATTCTTACATGGGTGTGACTTGTCATTGGATTGATGCATCATTTACCATTTAAAAACGACTAATTGCATTTAGAGTTTTTGATGACCAACATACTGCACATAATATTTATAGAATGATGAAGGTAATTTTTGATGAATATGGTTTAGGAGAAAAAATTTTAACAATTGGATTTGATAATGCATCTGCAAATACTGCATCCATCAATGATTTAAAAGAAATATGTCAACCAAATTTAGGGGGTCGGTTTTTTCATATTCGTTGTACATGTCATGTCCTCAACTTATGTGTGCAAGACGGTCTAAAATTATTATCACCTTTCCTTGATCCAATTAAAACGGCACTTAACTGTATTTGGTCATATTCTCAAATTAGGAGAGAATGGACCAAGTTTTGTAAAATAAATGGTATTAAACCGATTAAATTTTCAAGAGATGTTCCAACACGTTGGAATTCTACTTATTTTCTTTTATGTCAAGCATTTCAATACAAAGATGCATTATGTAGTTTTTTTTCTCAACATGTTCAAAATATCACACTTTATCCTAGTCAATGGGATATTTGTGAAAATTTTTTAGATATTTTAAAAGTTTTTAATGATGCTACTTTAGTTTTTAGCGGCGTTTATTATCCTACAGCACATTTATTTCTTCTTGAGAGTTTAAATATTGTTGGCACTCTCGATGAGCATGTTGACAGTAGCGATCATAATGATATTGTTTTGTTAGAAGCCATTACTGTTATGAAGGTAAAATGGTTAAACTATTTTAGAGAAATTCCTTTACTTTATCTTATTGCTGCTGTTTTTGATCCTAGATTTAAATTAGAAGGTTTGAGTGGTGCTTTACAAGCTTATTATGGTTATTTAGGAATATTAGATGAAATTGACATTACTAGATTAATGACGAAATTAAGAAATGATTTAATTGAGTTATTTAATGATTATATTGTAAGATATAACTTAGGAACATTAGGTCAATCTAGTAGTAGCGAACCGGTAATTCAAACAAGACTTAGCGTAGGGGATCGTTGGTTATTGCAACGAAATAAAAAAGCTAGGGATACGACAACTAATAACCCTGAATTAGATAATTATTTATCTACAAATTTTGAGTTTTCTAATGAAAGTTTATGCAGTAAAAATTTTAAAATCCTTGAATGGTGGAACCGGCATCAAAATATATATCCTGTTTTATCTATTATTGCTAAAGAGATCTTGGCAGCACCTATTTCCACCGTTGCGGTTGAGCAAGCCTTCAGCGTGGGAGGTAATATATTGGAAGCTAGGCGATCTTCATTACATCCAAGCACTCTAGAAGCAACAGCTTGTGTGGATGATTGGACTCGAGCTGATCTGAGACAACAAGAAGATGCCCCCGATGATTGTGAAGATTTGTTCGATAATGCTTCTGCAACAAGTGCAAGCGGAACCGGAGCCGAAGGATCAACCGATAATGATGATTGATAATTGTAAAATTATAATTTACAAAAGGGGATATGTCTAAAAGACTAAAACTTGTAATGGAACTACGTGAGCTTTGATTCCTCTCACCCTTGGAGGATACGTAGGCAACTTAAATATTTAAAAATTTAAGCTCAAGCTCTTCAATGTAATAAAATTTTTTTTTTTAAATTTAATCTCATTTTTTTTTATTTAAATTAATCAAAAAAAAAAAATATATTTAACCGAACCGAACCGGAACCGAAAGGTTCGGTTCCGGTTCGGTTTTCGGTTCCGGTTCCACTTAAGTGTGGAACCGGAACCGAACCGGATTTAACCGGTTCGGTTCCGGTTCCACACTTGTGGACCGGTAACCGGCCGGTTCGGTTCGGTTCCGAACCGGAACCGAACCGCCGGCCGGGTCTACCTATATGGCAGGTTCATGGACAAATCTTTTTACCGCCTTAATGGCTGGTTGGACTTAATTTGACTTCATCAGGATACCGCCTATATGGCTGGTTGATAATGTTATCACAAGTTTATATATTATATTATGGGAGATATCTAAATTAGTAGTAGTAAAAGTAATTCCTTTTACCTTAGCATTTTATTTTATTGTAATTTACTTTTCAGTATTTACTTTACCGCATTTTTACTTTATGTCTTTTATTTTCAAGTTTTTACTAGCCCTAGTTATGTGTTGTAACTAAATTAGTTATCTGGGGTTGTGATGACTTTTAAAATCACCAGTTTATAATGGGTTAGATTATAGTTTGGGTATTATAAAGATTTATTTATTGAGTCTTAATCTTAATGTTTTTTTCATTAACTGGCCATTAATAAAATTGAACTGGGAAACTTAAAATGAACTAGACATATGGATTTTAAGTTTAAGACCTTAGACTCAATAGCCCACGATCTTCATTGAGGATAGATAACCCTTTAATAGATTTCCTTACAGGATAGACATATACCTGTCGGGTGGGGGTAGCCATAATTGGAACTTAAACTTAATGAATCCAGATAATTTGGTTGACATAGACATATGGTTTAATTGGGTTAAACTGGGTATTTGTGTCTGATCATCGACAGAGGCTTACACATAATTTAGTGTTCCAGGTTAATAAATCAATATATTACCCAACTTTAAAATAACCACTTCATCTTTAAAATGATATTTGAAGAAATCACAACCCTAAATAGTTTTTAATATTGAATTTTCTAAAAATCTACTTTCGAATAATTTTATTTACTTGTTTTTAAATTTAGAATCGTCACCATTTCAAATCAATAAAACAACCTGTTAGATGCTAGTAATCATTTGACCTCATAAAATTAATAGTTTAGATATTAAGTCCTCGTGAGATCGATATTTTTATACTACTTGAACGATACGTGCGCTTGCGTTATACGTGTGTGTTTACGCCGGTCAAGTTTTTGGCGCCGTTGCCGGGGACTTATTTATCTTTCACTATTAGTTTTAAGGTTAGATACGTCACTTGTATCTAATTTCTTTTACTTATTGTTTTTGTTTTCTTGTGTTTCAGGTTCTCAGAAACTTCATGAGACGAACCAGAAGCGTTGAACTCTGACCGCTTGACCCAGAAATTGAAAGAACCATCAGACAATTGAGAAGGGAAAGGCGAGAAGGCCAAGAAGCTTTAGTCAACATGGAACCTGAACCTTTGGAGGTTTCACCACCAATTCTCATTCGAGACAGAACCATTCCGGTGGTCGACAGACTCATTTCTTGTATTGTACTTCCTCCCTTACCAGCAAATGCGGGTGACATCAAAACATGCATTCAGATGATTCAGTAATCAGTTCAGTTTGGGGGGAATGCAACTGAAGATCCTAATGCTCACATCAGCAACTTCCTGGAAGTTTGCGGCACTTTCAATTACAACCGAGAAGCTGAAGAAGCAATGAGACTGCGTATTTTTCCATACTCCTTGAAAGACAGAGCCAAAGCTTGGCTACATTCACTACCAGCAGGTTCCATCACAATTTAGAACACTTTAGCCACCAAATTTCTTGCAAAGTACTTTCCACCAGCCAGAACTGGAAAACTGAGGAATGACATCACATCTTTTGTACAACAAGATTCAGAATCTCCCTACGAAGCTTGGGAAAGGTACAAAAATTTGCTCCGGAAATGTCCTCACCATGAGATTCCAAAATGGCTTCAAGTCCAAACTTTCTATAATGGACTTTCTGGAATAATAAGAACCACAATTGATGCTGCTGCTGGAGGAGCTTTAATGGCAAAAGGAGAAGATCAAGCCTGGGACTTAATTGAAGAAATAGCCAACAACAACTCCTTGTGGCCAACAGAAAGGAGCATGATCCAAAGAATTGCAGGAATTTATGAAGTTGGAGCCAACACAGCACGGAATTCCAAGCTGGATGTGATTTGCAAAAATCTGGAAATTCTTAACATGAAAGTTAATGGTAGATCCACAAGTTCACCATTTGGAGGAATACCTGAGTCAGAATCTTACAACAAACAAGAAGAGACGGTGAATTATGTCAACAATTTCAACAGACAGGGGAACAATTCATATTCCAACACCTACAGCCCAGGGTGGAGGAATCATCCTAATTTTGCATGGGGCAACAATTCAGGGAAAAAGAACAATCCACCACCTGGATTCCAACAGTAGAACTATCCACCACCTGAATTCCAGCAACAGAACAAAGGCCAGGAGCAAACAAATGAACCAGGAATCGCAGAAGTGCTGACACAGTTAAAAAAGCATGATGCTATGTTTCAGAGCCAATTAGCTTCCATTAAAGCACTGGAGAATCAAATCGGACAACTGGCCAATGCTCAGAGTTACAGACCGCCAGGTACCAATCCTAGCAACACAGAACCAAATCCAAGGAACATAAGGAAGAAGCAGTGTCATGCCATCATGTTAAAAAGTGGTACTGAAATCAACAAAGATGTTGGAGCCAAAACAACAGCTGAGGAAGTTCCAAAAGAAACAGGGTAACTGAAGGGGGGAAAAAGAAGCAAAGGAAGAAGAACAGATCGTTCCACCTCCACATTTTCCTCAGCGTCTTCAGAAGAAAAAATTGGACAAGCAGTTTTCTCGTTTCCTGGATATCTTCAAAAAGCTGCATATCAACATTCCATTTGCAGAAGCGTTGGAACAAATGCCCAGCTATGCCAAATTCATGAAAGACATTCTTTCATGAAAGCGGAGATTGGGAGATTACGAGACAGTAGCATTATCAGAAGAATGCAGCGCTATCATTCAGAGGAAACTTCCCCCAAAGTTGAAAGATCCTGGCAGTTTCATTGTTCCATGCACCATAGGAGAACATGACTTTGGTAAGGCTTTATGTGATTTACGTGCAAGTGTTAACTTGATGCCTTTTTCTATTTTCAGGAAACTGCAGATTGGAGAAACAATGCCAACTTCAGTCTCACTACAACTTGTTGATAGAACGCTCGTATTTCCGAGAGGTGTAGTTGAAGATGTGCTAGTCAAGGTTGACAAATTCATTTTCCCAGCAGATTTTATTGTCCTTGATATGGAGGAAGACGTAGACGTGCCAATCATCCTCGGGAGACCATTCTTGGCTACAGGTCGAACCATTATTGATGTACAAAAAGGAGAATTAACCATGAGGGTACAGGACCAAGAAGTAACATTCAGTGTTTTCAAGGCCATGAATTTCCCAGATGTTGAAAAGAATGAGGAATGTTTCAGACTTGATGTGATACACAGTACCATTCAGAACTCCAATGCAATGCAAAGTTCTACTGACAAACTTAAAACATGTCAATTGCCTGTGGAGCCTAAAGATAAAGTGACTTTTACACTGAAAGAGCCAATCCTTGCACTACAAGCAACAGAAGAGAAAAAGTTCCACCAGCTCAACGAATTGGAGGAATTTCACATACAGTCTTTTGAGAATGCCAAATTGTACAAAGAAAAGGCCGAGAAGAGACATGATGAGAAGTTAGTGCGCATACAACTGGAACCAGGGCAGAAGATACTGTTAAACAAATCAAGGGTGAAATTCTTCCCATGGAAGCCAAAATCACGATGGTCAGGTCCATTTGTGATCACCAAAGTTTTACCAGATAGAGTCGTTGAGATATATGATCCTGACTCCAACAAAACATTCAAGGTTAAAAACAAGCGTGTCAAGCACTACTGGGGAGAATCATTTGAGCGACAAAAAGAAAGTGTCACACTTTCAGATTCAGCCTAACGTTCGAGAAGTCACGTCTAGTTGACGACTTTAAACTTAGTGCTCGCAGGGAGGCAACCCATGCAATTTTTGTATATATTGTGATCTGGTTTGTTTTATTTTTGTGTGTTTAATTTTTGCAGGTTTAGTCATTTCAAGATGAAAGAAGCTCTCACAAATCTTCACAAGCAATTTCCTTCTCTCCCTCAAAAATCTCTGATGAAAGTCTACAAAGCTCGTTTAGAACGAATGAGATTACTGATGATCAAAGGTATTCCTACTAACATTCGTTGGTTAATTGAAGCACGGGTCCGATTGGCAGGTGAGTCTTCTGACTCTTTTATTTCATATCTGCCTGGTTTAGGAAAGAGTACATATGCTAAAAAGAGAAGAGCCAAAAGAATGTGTGTTTGTTATAAATGTGCTCGTATGTTTTGTAATACTCGTTGTCGTTCTTTAGGAATGGTGTCTGATAACCGCGAAGATAAGATTAACTTCATTAGGGATGGCTTGAGTAAGGAGTCTTTGGATGACATATCTAAAACTCCTGAGACGCATCCCAGTGGTTGTGTGTATCATGAAATTCGCATGTTATATGCACAATTCCAAAAGGAAAGACAACTGTTAAGTCTCGGGAATCTGACTCAAAAAGACCCCGTTTGCCAATTTATAAGAAAATTGGATGGGAAGCTTGTCCCTGGCGCATAGACGTCAATCAAGCCGTTACTTTTCTTGTAAATATTATATCTCTTTGTCTTTTCCTGATAATTGTGATTTGTTTTGTTGTTTTCTTTTGTTTTCTCCGACATGATCCAGACCTTTTTGACTATCACGATATTATTTTACTATTTCGCTACTAATCGTCCTCTGGAAGATACTTGTGCTATTTTTACTCACCCTTTTCAGGAACTATAAATTCAGCCGTCATTGCACTTTTGAAGGCATCCAGAGTTGAGAAAGAAATACATATAAAAAATGGAAGCCACTTCAAGAAGACGAGTTGAAAACATCTGTGTGTTTTGCGGTAGTAGTGTTGGTACTAAACCACAATACATAGAAGCAGCACATGAATTGGGTCGAGTCATAGCTGCAAGGAATATGCACTTAATAATGGCGGGGGCAATCTTGGACTTATGTGGATCGTTTCAAAGGCCGTACAGGAAGGAGGCAGTCACGTTTTGGGAATCATTCCAAAACCCTTGGTAGAGGTAAATCTTATTGGATCATCAAACGGAGATGAACTGATCGTGCCAGGTATGTCTGAACGGCTGGTAGAAATGATTAACCGTGCTGATGCTTTTATTGCTTTGCCAGGTGGCTTGGGCACATTGGAGGAAATTTTTATTGTGCTATCTTGGGCGAACCTGAACATACACCAGAAACCAATTGGGCTGTTTAACGTTGATGGATTTTATGATTTTCTTTGTGTGTTTCTTGATGATGCCTGGAGAAATGGGTTCGTGTCAAAACCTTTAAAAGAACTATTCTTCACTGCTAGAACTGCTCCGAATCTAATTGACCAAATCTTAGCCTATGAACCACAAATTGACCTTATCCTTTAAAAGATAAATTGGTCCGAGGACGATCGTGGTAAGAGGCGTCAGATTAATCTGGATCTTAACCTTTAATTTCCCGTAAAATTTCAGCTAACCAGGTATTATCTTCTAAACTCTTCTTCTACTGTTTAAGACATTGGGGACAATGTCTCATTTAGGTTTGGGGGAGGGAATTAGTTGATTAGTATCTTCTTTTTAGTTGTGTGTTGTTTTTTATTTTTAGTTCAAAATTTTTCGAAAAATACAAAAAATATTGAAAAAATTTCAAAAAATTACAAAAATATTTTGTGTTTTTATGTTTTTATTTTGACTAAAAAGGTGAAATTGGTAAGAGATAGCGGAGTAAGGAGTTTACACTCCTGAGACGTATCTCAAACCTATTTCGAAACAAGTTAATTTTTGTTTATTTCATTTTGAATTATTTAATTTGTAAATTCTCCATAAAACGGACTAAAATGGATCTTCATATGCTCAGTTGACAGGTATTATCAACATGCATAGTAACATACGGACATGAACTGTAATTGAAAAGTTTGTAATATTCAGTGCTTTAGTTTAATTGGAGGAAGCATCTCAAAAAGCAATGGAGTAAAAAAAAAAATCTGAGATCCGAGTTATTAAGTCTGTAAGGGTGTTTTAACACCTAGTGCCCTAAAGCTAACTGGTTTGGGAGTCACTGGCCCAAAGCTCGCTACATGGATCAAAGATGCTGCAAAAAAATATATTTATCTGAAGTCTAAGTAATTAAGTCCGTAGGGGTGTCTTAACACATGGTGCCCTAAAGCCAACTGGTTTGGGAGCCACCGACCCAACACTCACTACATAGACAGAAGATATTGTATATAAATAAAAAAATTCAAAGAAAAATCAAAGAAAAAAATCAGAAAAATGAGAAAAAAAATTATTCCATTGCTACAAAAAGTTTTGAATTCTGATAAAACTTTAGGACAAAAATATTACTCTCTTATCAACTGCACTTATGACTGTTGTGGGAAAAAATGAGTTGTTTAATAATTTGTTGGATGTGTATATGAAGAATGGTAATAATAATCGGAGAATTTACTTATTCAGTAATTTAGAAAGAAAGACAACAACTAGTAACTTCAAGTAGAAATTTCACCTGATTAGTCACTAACTTCTTTATTCTCTTTTCGCTTGTCTTTTTGCTTTTGTGTGCATTAGTTTCACTACCTTTTTACTTTTATAAAATATTTGTGGGTATCATTGTTGTAAACCCTCACGAGACTACAACTCGTCCACTAGGGACACCTAGGGGTTTAAAAGCTTGTTGCATACGCTAAATGTAACCGTGATCCCTACGAAAGTGGCTTAATTAAATTTTATTATTTTGTGTTTTGCTCGAGGACTAGCAAAATGTTAGGTTTGGGGGTGTGATGAGTGGTAATTATATCACTATTTCCCACTCATTTAACCTAATATTTTGTATAGTTTCTTGAGTTTTATGAATATTTTAATGTGTTTTGTGTTATTTTGTTGATAAATAAAGTTTCAGGACATTCTGGAGGTGATTTGGACCAAAATAATGAAATTGGAAAAAAAGGCATTTTGGTAATTTGCCGCGTCGAGAAGCCAAAACCTTCCGCGTCGCGACGCCGAACGTGCGCCGAACAGTGCTAATGTGCGCCGGGTCCACAAATCAGAATCTGAGAAAATTTGACTTTGCTAACTTGCACCGTGCAACGTGTCACCATCACAGCCGATCTGCTAACACGCGTCGTGCCACGTGTCATCATCCTACGGTGCCGACAGTCACCATCGCCACGTGTCGCCACGTGTCACTCCACGTCATTGCCACGTCATCATCCACATCACCAGGTTGACCGAGTCAAACTGCCACGTCATCATCAACCAATCACAGCGTGCCACGTGTCGTGATTCTATGGTGCCAACATTCCAATTGCCACGTCACCGCCACGTCAGCATCAATTATTGGCTCTCTTATCCCTATCTGACACGTGGCGGATAAGAATCTAGAAGACCAATCAGAAGCCGCCACGTGTCACAATAATTGAGTCTCCAACAATCTTGCCACGTGTCATCTTATCACCTTATCCAGAATCTCACTCGACGAACCAGAAGCTGCCACGTCGACCAAAACGGGCGTCGCGACGCGCGACCCTTACTGATGCCTATAAATAGAGCGCGAAATTCCAGTTTCAGTTGTACCACTCTCTCTCATCTCTTTGATGTAAAGATGTAGTTTCTCTCTAGTTTCTTTTAATTTGTAGTTTTTAGTTTTGTAATTAATTTTAATTACGTTTTGTAATAATAGTAATTTACTTTTTTACTTTTTACAGTTTTTACTATTCACCATGAGGAGGTAACTTCCCCAGCTAGGGTGAAAGGTAATTCTTTTACTATTGCTATTTAGATTAATCTCCCTTAAAAATAATATATTCACTATTTAAAATATTAAATTAAAAATGATACCGTCAGATTGGTCGGTTGGTAATTCATTTTTAATCTGGTTTAAACTTGACTAATTAAGGATACCGCCAGATTGGTCGGTTGGTAATTAAACTCTCTTACCGCCTATATGGTAGGTTCATGGACAAATCTTTTTACCGCCTTAATGGCTGGTTGGACTTAATTTGACTTAATCAGGATACCGCCTATATGGCTGGTTGATAATGTTATCACAAGTTTATATATTATATTATGGGAGATATCTAAATTAGTAGTAGTAAAAGTAATTCCTTTTACCTTAGCATTTTATTTTATTGTAATTTACTTTTCAGTATTTACTTTACCGCATTTTTACTTTATGTCTTTTATTTTCAAGTTTTTACTAGCTCTAGTTATGTGTTGTAACTAAATTAGTTATCTGGGGTTGTGATGACTTTTAATGTCACCGGTTTATAAGGGGTTAGATTATAGTTTGGGTATTATAAAGATTTATTTATTGAGTCTTAATCTTAATATTTTTTTCATTAACTGGCCATTAATAAAATTGAACTGGGAAACTTAAAATGAACTAGACATATGGATTTTAAGTTTAAGACCTTAGACTCAATAGCCCACGATCTTCCTTGAGGATAGATAACCCTTTAATAGATTTCCTTACAGGATAGACATATACCTGTCGGGCGGGGGTAGCCATAATTGGAACTTAAACTTAATGAATCCAGATAATTTGGTTGACATAGACATATGGTTCAATTAGGTTAAACTGGGTATTTGTGTATGACCATCGACAGAGGCTTACACATAATTTAGTGTTCCAGGTTAATAAATCAATATATTACCTAACTTTAAAATAACCACTTCATCTTTAAAATGATATTTGAAGAAATCACAACCCTAGATAGTTTTTAATATTGAATTTTCTTAAAATCTACTTTCGAATAATTTTATTTACTTGTTTTTAAATTTAGAATCGTCACCATTTCAAATCAATCAAACAACCTGTTAGATGCTAGTAATCATTTGACCTCATAAAATTAATAGTTTAGATATTAAGTCATCGTGGGATCGATATTTTTATACTACTTGAACGATAAGTGCGCTTGCGTTATATGTGTGTGTTTACGCCGGTCAGTGTTCAGGTTGTCTTACAACCCTCCCACTACGCCTAGGTGGTATGGTATCCTGATAAACTTGCATATGACTTTCAGATGTAGAAGGTGTTATGTCTTTGTCAACATTTGACAATGGTGTACTGGTCGTACCAGCAAGTAACTCCTCAAATAACACTTTACTTCGAGGTTTGAACTCTCTCATATAGTCCTCCTCAAGAAATGTAGCATTTGTCGACACAAATACTTTATTATCTTCTGGACTATAAAAGAATCCACCCATAGTTTCCTTAGGATAGCCTACAAATAGGCACACCACATGTGAACGTGGTTCCAACTTAGTAGTCTTGTTCTGCACATGTGCCGGACACCCCCATATGTGAAAATGTCGCAAACTAGCTTTACGACCATTCCACAACTCTAAGGGAGTCTTAGAAACAGACTTAGAAGAACTACATTCAGGATATACATTGTAGTTTGCAATGTATACCCCCAGAATGAACTAGGTAGAGTGCTATAACTAAATATTGATCTTATCAGGTCTAGTAGGGTTCGATTTCTCCTTTCTGCAACACCATTTTGTTGTGGTGTTCCAGGTGCTGTGAGTTGTGAAACAATTCCATGCTCAACTAAGAATTCATCGAAATCTCTATCAAGGTATTCTCCTCCAGGATCTGATCATAGAATTTTGATGCTTTTACCTAACTGGTTCTCAACCTCAGCACGATACTCTTTGAACTTTTCAAATGTATCTGACTTGTGCTGCATTAGGTAAACATACTCATATCTGGAATAATCGTCAATGAAAGTGACGAAGTATTCAAAACCACCTCGGGCTTTTATATTCATCGGTCCGCAAACATCCGAATGTATTAGCTCAAGAGTTTCTTTGGCTCTTATCCATTTTCCAGTAAAAGGTCTCTTGGACATTTTGCCTTCTAGACAGGATTCGCAGACAGGTAAAGTACCAAGTTTTAACTGATTTAAACTCTCTTGTTTCTTAATTAGTTTATGTATCCGGTCAAGGTTAATGTGACCAAGTCTAATGTGCCATAAATAGGTATCATCATGAGAAATCTTTTACCGTTTAGTTTTAGATCTTTCAATCTTAAACATTTCACTATTAAGCAGTGATTCATGCATTAACGGCCTTAATACATATAGATTATTTTCAGAGTTTTCCGTGCATATATTTAATCCATTTCTACTAATAATAACTAACTTATTATTAAACGAAACAGAAAAACCACATTCCATAAGTTTTGTTACAGAAATCAAATTCCTGCGAAAACCAGGAATATATAGTACATCATTCAAACATAAATAACTTTTATTAAAATTCAAATTTGAAACTCCCACTGCTCTTGTTGAAACAACATCCCTTGTCCCAACTCTCATGGTAAATCTACCTTCAGTAAGGTCCCTCCATGAGTCAAGTAGCTGCAAAGAACAACAAACATGGTTAGTGGCACCAGAATCAACAATCCATATGGATTTATCATCCTCCACCAAAAGAGACTCAATGACAAGTAAATCATATTTACATGTATTCTTCTTCTCTTTAAGCTCTGCAAGGTATTTTGGACAATTCCTTTTCCAATGCCCTTGTTGTTCACAATGGAAACATTTTCCTTTGGTATTGGTTCCTTTGGAGCTTTTATTGTTGTTCTTTTTCATTGGTTTTGCTTTTCCCTTCCAATTGCCGTTCTTCTTCTTCTTCTTTGCAGATTTAGAAGATTCGGCAACATTTGCCTCAGCATTGGGCCTATGAGGATCGTTCATAACGGACTCGTAATTGGTGAGTTCATTCAGCAGTTCAGTCAATGTGAAAGTCAACTTGTTCATAGAACAGTTGCTCTTAAACTGCAGGAAACTCTTCGGAAGGGTTTCCATGATCATTGTCACCTGGCTTTGCACATTAATACGTGCACCATGGGTTTCAGCCATATTAAGATGAGCCATCATCCTTAACACATGGTCTCAGACTGATGTGCCTTCCTTCATTCTAGCGGTCAATACAGAGGCAATTGCCTCATGTTGTTGCCGGTCTGAAGGTTGCCCAAACATGTTCTGTAATGACTGCATAATCATTGATGTTGTCGCCATAAGCTCATGCTGTGCAGCAAGAACCTCAGACATGGATGTTATCAAATAGCTATGGGATTTCTCATCAGCTTTAATCCAATTATTATAGGCATTACGTGCAGCTCTGCCAGCATTAGGTGCTGGCTCAGGAGGACATTCATCCATTAGGACAAATGTAAGGTCTTCACAGACCAAGATAACATTCATGTCACTTTTCCATTTAACATAATTATCCCCGGTTAATTTTTCTTGTTGTTTGATAATGGAGATTATTGCAGATGCCATGGCTGAAAAATAATAAACGTGCATTCAATATTCATTCATCGCATATTAAAATTGTCAAACATTTAGGCATAAAATTAAACATGATGCATGATCAATGTATAATGAATTAGAAACCTAAAAGAATTACTATGCCACGGTTATCTATCATCCCACAAATAAGTGTCGCCGTAGGGTAGGTCAAGTATTCGCATGATAGATTGAGACATTCTCAATTGATTAATATATCTGAAATAACTCTTATTCATATATTAATCAACTACCGTTATTTTGATCAAGGAAGCTTTGATTAACAACTTAATCATTCCTTTGTGAGTGTGACCCATTATTTCGGAACCCTTGGACTTAACTAGTGAAGTGCCGCCGTAGGGTAGGTCAAATCACCAGACACATCTAGAGTCCATATCCTTTCGGAATCAAAATCGGATATTGGCCCAAAAAGGACATCATCCGTAGGGGGACGAAAGCAAAGCCGTCTCGAGGCGCCTATTGAATCTCACATTTTTGGATAACAATGGAGATCGTGGGATATATTGTGGTATACCCCTCTCCCACTCACTATTTTGAAGTTTAAGGTTTCTATCTCACTAGTTTCTAATGTATTAAGATTATGCTCGGCTAAAACATATCTTTATTAATACTATTGGATTATTAGTGATCTAACCAATTTTAACACTTAAAATTTTATTCACTAATACTTATTAGTCTCTACTAATCATTAACTTAATTAAACTAATTTAATCAAGTTTGCTTAAGTGATCTAATTAATTTTAACAATTAAAATATTGGTTCACTTATAGGTTTTAAAATTTTAGAATTCAACTAATGGACTATATGTCATTAAACCATTTAATAGATAAAAGTACGTTATTTACTCCAAAGGTACGTGGAATTGTATCCCGAGTGCAAACCAAATTACTGTCCATTTGTTCTTAAACTTGAATTCCTAATTTTTAAACCTTTAAACCAATTAATCTTATTAATTCGTTTGCATGCATCTTATCTATTTAAAAACTTTTAAATTTACATAAAATCATATTTTATAACTTGAATATCATGCATGTCTACATGTTATGGCATGTGAAAATGCAAGAGTAGGCACCCTAGGCTATATGACATGTTAATAAACAATTTAAAACATATATATGTGCCAGGTCTGGGCTGAAAACGTTCGTGTCGCGTTCTCTGGGCGTTCGAACGTTTTCCAGGCAGTAGCAAAACGTTTGAGTTGCGTTTGACTGGAGTTCGAACGCAATCAGTCTGGTGTCAAAACACTGGTACTTTATCTACTCCGTTCCGGAGCTTCCGGAGTCCGTTTTGGTCCCCATTTTTTTCTACGGACTCGTAACGGAATGAAGTTTCACATACATACATAAATTGCGTTAACCGGGCTCTTATTTATTTTTTTTTAAATACTAATCTAATTAGTACAATAAATCCAAGGCATCCATTGGTCTTCAAATCTTGCTCCATGGTATGTTGTTGAGTTCTTCGCGGAATAGGTTCGTAATGAGTCCTTTGTGGCATCGGCTCCTCCAAGTTACAAATTGAGTTCCAAAATGGACTTATTACAAAGGAAATGAACTTACAACACTTGAAAGAATATGACCTTATGGTCTTACATTTCCAATACTAAAAATAAGAGCCGGAAAAATTAACGATCAACGCAATACATTCATCACATGAATCAAAGTAAACATTCATCACATGAACATTAAAAACCATTCATCTCATGAATCTAATTGTGCCTACTCATCACAACATGCATATTAATAATTTATATCTAATATAAATTATTAAAACTTAAACTTAAAAAGAGAAAGGGTTAAGAAACTTTTCAACCTTTAGCTCTTGATGCCAATTGTAGGAAACGACTTTCTTTAGCGCGGCGGAAGTTGTTTGTGGTGGCACCGGGTCCGGTATGGATCTTCAAAATTTTCTTTGCCTTCTCCCTTTGTTGTAGTAGCCAAGATCAATCATTTGGTGTCCAACACTTGGATCAACCACTCGATCTTTCGAACTATGACTCGAAACCAACAAACCAAAGTGTGGGCTTCACTCACAAAGATTAAACCTCTAAATTATCTAGAGATTTAAGATGTCACAATGGTGTTTGGCTTTAGGAATTTCACAACACTTGTGAATGCTAGAACTCTCTCTATTTTCTCTCAAATCTTTTCTCACAACAATTGTGTGAATGAATGCAAAGTGTTAACCTTAGGAAGTGAGAGAAATGGTAGAGATTATATTCTCTTACACAAGCCAACTAACCTTGTCATTAAGCATCTAATGCTTTCTTGCAATGGCCAACACAAAAATGTGAATGCCATACCAAAGCATAAGAAATGTTAAGCTAAAGACAATGACTTTGTCATTAAGCATTCAATGCTTTCTTTCAATGGCAAACACATAAATGTGGAGGCCATACCAAAGCATAAAATGCATCAGCTAATGACAAAACTATTAGGTGTATCCAAGCCACCTAATAGACATAATTGCTTTGGATGACATGATAAGCCATATGGCTTTGTCTCCAATGGTAAATAAAAATCAATATATCAATAATGATTGATTTACCTTCAATCATGTTGTAGTAATTATCTCATAATTATTACTAACTTGATTATCTCATAATCAAGACTTGATTATCTCATAATCAAATAATTCTAGAAAACATTAAGTTAAACTAATTTAACATAGTTTTCATTTGTGACAATAAATATTATTAATCTTATTAATAATATATAAATAAATATAATGTGAGCATATAATTAGACAATCTAATTATATTAGGTTTGCTACAGTTAATCGAGCTAGCACGGGGACCAAATGGACCTACGGTTCCGAGCTCCAATAATTCCGAAATATTAATTAAACTCTTTAATCAAATATTACGAATTATTAACTCCACATTATTCCACTAAAAACTCGAAGTTGAACTCTCGTTACCGTAGATGGATTAAGTAAACCGAACATTTTCGGTGTCCATCGATATAGTCATTACATATGGATATAGCCCTTCACGAATATCTCATAAATAGAGCCGGGTCATAAGTCCGTTAAATCCCTCTAAATATTTTATCTCTTAAGCACCATTGATTCTATAATGAACAATTAATTCATAACAATTATGAATATAAAATACTTTCTATTCGTAATAGAAAAGTTGAGCGCTCAAATTGTTCAAGTCCCGAATCAACTCTTAAAAGAGATATTCATCTGCTTCTCGTAAGAATGAGTGAATTCTATATCTATGTAAAACGTTCCCAGCTACATACCAAACCATATCCCCAAAATACGTAGTTATTGGCCGGGAATGCAACACCAACCTCACCATAGTAAATCAAAGGACATAGCCTGTCATGCAGGAGTTCGTAATACACTCAGGATTAAGATCGAATCCATATATGACCATCTATTAGATAAAATGAATTTCTTTGGTTAACGGATATTAAAAGAAATTCGTATTTATCTGAGTCCAGTCCTATATGATCTTATCATACAAGGTGCCTTCATTCCCATGTCACTACATGAACGATCCCGGATCAAGATCGTCATACAAGTATAGAATGGACCGCAGCTATAGATAAACCACAAACAAAGTACCCTCCTTGTTCGCTCTCTATGGACTATTTAGATTACTAACTTTAGACTTAAATCCTCTTGTGCATCAAACATACACTAAGTCTAAAGGTACAAGAGTAATCAAGGTAAACAAGACAATTGGACAATATGCGATATAAATCAAACAACTTTGATAAAATGAATAATGCATTTATTATTATTACAAAAATCAATTCCGTTTACAATACATGAAGCTCTAGGACATAAATCCCGACAATCATTACAGTAGCAACTCTCCTTAGCTTCCCACAATTTGGCCAATCAGAATACTTCATTTTTCTGTCTCTGCACCGACCTATGGCGGCCTATGACGGCTCTGCTCTGCCACCCTACCTGTCATTGCACCGACCTATGACGGCTCTGCTTTGCCACCTTTCTGTCATTACACCGGCATATGGCGACTCGCAGAAGCTAATTTCGATGAGAACCGTTACTTGTCTCATACGAGAGCTCTGGATACTGTAAACCATTCCCCGGTCCCTAGGCTGGTGTGAGAGGCAAATGACAACCTCAGGTCCAAGTGCTTTGTTGAATCTGATATCTTCTCATCAGGTTGGGTATGATCTGCTGAGCCGATCCTCATTCTGACACGAGACTCTGAATACCGAGGTTGCTCTAAGAGTCTGATGCTGGGGTGGCCTGACATGACCACCTCGTGTCAATCTTCCAATCTATCCCCAAGTTCTGCCTCGAGTTACCTCTCTGTGCCTCGGGCTCGGGTCATGATCTCTTCTAAGCATCACTTCGGATTCGGGCCCCTCTGTCTGATTTCTCATCCTCACAAGGACTTTGGGCTTTTACCTTGTCAAGTGTAAAACATACTTTACCCTTTATTGGGATTCTGATTTCTTGGGGGCCAAAAAAACAACCATCAACAAATTCAAATGATGACTAGAGACGAAATGGATAATAATGATAACATTACTGCTATGGATTGAAGTTGATTTTCCAACTACAAAAAATATGACAAGTAAAACTAAAACAATTTTGGTATTGTCACTAAATGAAAAATAACCCACGATGACAATTGCCGCATGTGGACGTCACAAGTCACATCTTAAACAATTTGGAATTCATTTATAAATAACTTCCAGAGTTTCAGAACATGTTACGTTGAATTATGAAACATCAACTGAAGTATCTTATGTAAAAAGCTTTAAATGGAGAAATAAACATAACAATTGAAGAATAGCCTATAGATGCTGACAGTTCACGGCTTATCAAACTAAATCGTTACAAGGTAGAGGAGTTAAAAAGAAAAATGTAAACATCACTTAATGCTACAAAATGAAATTGTTTACTGCTTCACTACTCGGGACATGCTCCGCAATCCCTCAGAGCTGCAGAGAATATAAAGAGAAACAGGCAACACACAAGCTGTATATTTTTTCTATTCAGTATCCCTGAAGCTTTCACTTGTCAGCCGCATCTTCTTCTGGACAACAAACACAACTTCGTCTCCATCATGATCTGGATCTGAACTGGCATCGGCTGTGGCAACCGCTTCCCAGTGTAAAGCAGTCAGATACTTCTTTACGAAGTCTACCACAGATTGTTTGTCCCTGATGATAACGAAACCAGTAGGTCTGAGCAAGCGATCCATCTCAAGCAGCAGATCCTCACCACTGCAGCCTTTTTTCTCAATATCGGAGAAGACAGTCCAAGCATGGAGTAAATCATATGTCCGGGGGTATGTTGAATAAGCTTCACACCTGAGAATATAATTGATCCAACAAATCACAATCAGAAACTTTAACGCATCCAAACTCAATCTCTGTTTCAATATTTGCACCCAATTTTTTGGACGGATTTCTAGGAGAGCTAAAGGTGTACGTGAAAGACGAAAAACAATCATCATCAATCTAATTTTGGTCAAACCTATAATGTCAAAGGTGGTAGGCGGATCAAGGCGCATTGATAGTTCAACCCGCCCAAAAGCAGTCCAAGCGCCTTATTTGACCAGTCAAAGGACGGACTGATTGGTTAAACATGTAAAATTTTATCTACTATATAAAGAGTGATAACTTAAATACCTAAGCGCCGACTATAGCCGCCTAAGTGGCTGTTTGAAAAACCTGTCCAAGCGCTGTTTAGGCGGCACCTTTAACAGCATAGGTAAAACAGGTGTACTTGTCAAGTTAAAAACATATATGACCAAAGCTAGAAGTCTATTTCGCCAAATGAATCTACGTCATTCAAGTTAAAAACATTATAGACAATTTGTGCATACCAGTTATGAATACTTCCAATCAGGCCTCTGTCATATATCAGCTTCATAGTGTTTGGTCCATCCTCAGGGACAACATTCATCACCCAAACATTTTTCTCCTTAAGAGCAGCAGCAAATGAACCCAAGTTTGCTTTCATGTCCATTAAGTTCCTAAGAGAATTGGATTGAATCTTTGGACTCAAGAGATTCCAATAACTATCCACTCTATTTTGCCACATTTCCTGCAAAGCACCAGCAATATTTTAGCAGTGTCATGGTATTGTCATTACTACATACCAGATCCAACAAATGCACAAGCAAACTATAACAAAATCACAGATACAAAAGAAACTTCATTTAACTACCGTGTCCTTTTCAAACATTTCACTTGAATAACCAAAGTCTGCAAGTCGAGGAGGAGGGGCAGTCAATCTAGCTGGCCAAGGAGCCAATCCACTCCCCCTGGCTTTCTGGTCATCTGATAGAAACCAATAAGATTATTAATCAAATTGGAATTCAGAAACCCAAGCAAAACAAATTAATGAAAGACAAAATCAGACAAGGAATCAACAAAAGTCACCAGGATAATCTACAGGGTTCATAACTACTCATCAAGATCTAAAGAAGGAAGCATAAAAAAATTTCTTATCTCCAGGTTGGCTATGTAAAATTTCCCCTGCTGTCTCTTTAAATCATAAACATTCAACAAATCAAAGTAAAAAGTGTCACTTCCTCTAAACACATTCCCCGTTTTTTCAGAGGTGCATGCCAAATTCCTACTGCAATAAAACTTCAAATTTCAGTTCGCTCTTGTTTTCACAGAGAGAGGAAAAGAAAAAAGAAAAAGAAATTGGAATAAGAAAGTTTGTTATAAGCTTAAGGGTACACCCTAGGAGTTTTGTTTTAACAGAGTATCATCAGTTATGAAAAATGCAGAGATAGAGACAAAAGCAACAGGAAAAAAAAAGGACACTCACGATCAGAGTATGGTGTAATGCAAGCTTCCATTAGAACACCATATACTGAATCTGGATCATCATCAGAGCGGCAGAGGGGAGGAAGAGTACCAGATGCTCTTGCCATATAGCAGTCATTATTTAGAGGTTTTTGCCAAACAACAGTTTGGTTCCTCTTTGCAGCTATTCTCCAACACATGCGTTCAACAAGGGTACTCATCTCTTTCCATATCTTCAGATCTGCTTCATCCTGTGCATATGCTTCAGGAGATGAGTAGGCAAAATAGCCTCCTGGTCTGAGTACCCTATCTAGCTCAAGAAGAAGAATCCCATCCCTTTGAAGCCAATCAATCCTACAACGAGAACAGTGAGCAAGTTCAAAAGATCTGCTTGGGTAAGGCAGCCTCTTAGTTCCCAGAACACCGAGATATGCAGGAATTCCTCTCTCTAGGGCAAACTGGATTTGGTTTTGATGCACATCATTTGGTGCCAAGGACATTGCTATGACATCTGATGATAGAAGATAACCTCCAAAACTAGCAACCCCACATCCAACATCAAGAACTGTTCGCAACCTTCCTTCATTGTTTATCTTGTTGTTGGAAAAGTTGAGCATCTGCCCATTTAACCACATGTATATTTAAGGTTTCATCAATGCAGCAGTGAGAAATTTTAAGAAGATCCATACAGTCAAATAACCAGAAATGCCAAATTGTAGTCAAGAAAATGTACAAAATATCCACAAAAATGAGATGCCAGAAGATAGAAAAAGCCCACAAGGCCACAACTCCGTGACCAGAGATTCGAGCAGTTGGTTAAATGGATTTAAGATCAAAGAAATTTATTTTCCCTTTTCTTATTAGTATCAAACAAAATGGGCCAGAAGGCTTACATTAGCAATTGAAGCAATATACTTATCAGCTCCATAGTGGAAATGAGTGCCTCCTCCAGGGAATATAATCTTTTCACCTTTGACAACCATCCAATTCTGATCAGACTTCTCATGTGCAAGGTGAGTATGAGGTATGTTTGCTTTCCATACTTCCTCTCTACTTTTTGGCCACTTAATTGGGACCTGCGCGGTCACATGAACAAGAAATAGATGATAGTAAGTAAAACATCATTCTTTATCTACAACAACAAAGAAACACACACCATATCTCATCATAATATGACAACCATTAAGTGATTCTTTTTAGACAAAAATAAATACATTCTGATAAGCAGCTTCAGTATATTCTCACCTTGTACCCAGCTGGTGGAGGAATTAAGCAATTAAACCGCCTCTCGGGAGGAGGACAATGACGTTCATAGTGCTCCATCAAAGACAAGTCCAACTTCAATCTCATTTGATATATGAGATTCCTGTCTAAGCAGGGAATTAATTCCGAATGGCGATCATCACAGACCTTCAAATAAATAGCAGACAAGTAAAACCATCAAAAAAGTCAAAACGAAGTAGGAAAAGCTTACAAGTTGAAAGAAATATGGATTCAGAGATCACAGAGAAGCAAGAAAGAAAAACAAGAGAGAGGTACTGATGAGCTTAGCAGTATAAACTTACGGGGAAACTCTTTGGTACAACATCATCCTCAATATCTCCAAAATTTGAAGTTTCATCTTGCTTGCCATCATTATCGTCGTCCCCACCCAAGTAAGATGAACCAAGTTTTCTCAACGATTTTCCATATTCTAAAGCTGATGAACCGTGGTTTGAAGATCCATAATATGCATATAGAAAACCAAGAAAGATTGCAACAACAAACACAGAGGTAATTAAACGCTTCTTTTGGCCTCCATCAGGTCTTCCTCTCATCTTTATCTAGATTTGAAATCTTCAAGCAGTATCTTCAACTTCACTCAGAACACTAAGAGATCACAATTCAATATCCAAATATGCCTTTTCTTTTACCACCTCAAGATAATACAAACACTTTTAGATCTAGCACAAGACACGCCGATCAGCCTGTAATACACAGAAGTTAGCTGAAGAATTGCAACCTTTATCAGTTAAATTATAGAAGTGCAACAAATCACATCCAAATTCTTGAAAATTGAAATTCTCAAAGTCAACTAAGTAACACTCCCAAAACCAACAAACAATGAAAATTTAATGCACAATTAGGGATATCAAGGGAAAAAGAATATTGCATCCCAAGTCACAACAATCAACCGGTAGAAAGATACATTTCAACAGTCACACCACAACTGATCTCAAATCTGACTACTTCAACTACGGAAAATGGCGTTAATAATGAAATATAAAGCTCAACAGAATGAATAAAAAAAGTATAAATCAATAAGCATGCCTAATGGCAAACAACCATTAAACACTAGTTTTATATAGGATATAATAATAATAGAACCAAAAGCAGGAAGCAAGCTTGTATCACAAGAAATTAATCCATGTTCCCAGTAAAAAAGCAATAGACATCACGTTACATAATTAAGGAAAAATCAATAATGATCAATAATGTGAAGCACTTGCAATTAACAAGCTTATCAACATGCAAGCAAGGATCCAAGAAATTGACAACAAAAATGAAACTTTGAAGAAATATCTCCAATAAATAAAGAAAATGACAGCTTTTCAACTCACTCAATGAACTTAAATCTCACAGATCTAGATCAAAATTCAGTCAAGAAGCAACAAACTTCACACATTCATTCAATAAGAATCAAGCACCTAAAAAACTAAATTCAATCACAAATCAAACTTAAAACTCAAGAAATAACTTCAACCCAGATCAAAATTACAAAAGTTAATGCAGCCCAAATCAGATCCCAGTGAATATTGAATCTTTAAACAAAAACCCAGAAACCAAACTCAAAATATAAGCACACAAAAGAGCAAAAGAGCTTACTGGGTATCAAAATTTCAACGAAATAACGAAATGGGTACGGGAGATCTGACACAGAATGTGAGCTGCTGCTGCTGCTCTTTCTATATAGAGCGAGAGGACTAGAACTCAGAGCTATGCTTTTTGCTATATCTAGTAGACAGCCGGCCAGACACACACTTGACTAAAGAGTAAGGGTGTGCTTTGTTGTCATTTGTGTGCCGCGCGAGTAAAACACACAGTTACTGTTACATCGTGCAGGTCGTTAAAAGTCTAAGATCTATCTGCAACTTGCTCTTTATTTTCAATTAATGAATCAACGCGGGAGTCTTTGCTTACTTTTTGGTAAAATTACAATACTGATTCTTGTTCTCTGATCTAATGAGTGCGAGAGGAGTAATGATAATTAATTAGTTGTTGTTGTTGTTGTTGTTGTTGTTGTTTGTTGAGGCTGATTTTGGTCTCAGGGTAATATGAGAATATTACTTCTGAGGTAATCATCCCTCAATAGTGAATTTGTTTGGTTATGGGGGAAACCAAAAGCAAACTTAGTAGAAGGTAGATAATGCGCCAATCAAACAAGGAGATTTAACGTGGTTCGGCGGATCTTAGTCCGACCTACGTTCACGGGCACAAAAAAGATGATACTTTTATTACTCAAATACGTTTCTCAGCTCTGCTTCTTGTTTTTTACAAGTCTGATGGTAATGATTCTGATCTTGATCTCCAATGCTCTCAACTTATGCACACTCTACCCTTCTATTTATAATAGTGTAGAAATCAAATTCCTTCTCCTACAAGAATTTCCTAGTTGAAACAATTTCTTTTTCCCATAAGGATTCCTAATTGAAACTATATTCACTTCTCATACCCTATTAGAATATGATAACTTATCTCCTTACCCCATAAGATAACTTATCTCCTTACCCCATAAGAATAGGGTGTCATCTTCTGGAGCATATCTCGCTATCTGGTCGGTCTTCATGAGGTCGGTCATGATAGTCCTTTGAACTGAGAATGCTGCCGCCGATCTGATAATGCCCGGTCATCCGAACCGAAGTGCTCGGTTACCGATCATAAAGTGCTCGGTAACTTACTGTTTGGCTCTTAGTGGTCGGGTCGGCATTAATGATCTTGACCAAGAAGGGAACTACCTTTTTTACCCCTGTCGTGCTGCTTAAATAACATAGGTCCTGAAAACACCATCAACATCTGTCCCCTAGTTCTCGGTAACAACAAGTTTGCGAGTTGATGCCGGGAACTATAAAAAAAGATGGTGTGCTGATCGCCTTGCTGGTGGTCGTTCCAGAAATCACAGAGAAATTGCTTTCGCCATCAACTAAGTCTTCTGTTTCTATCTTCATATCCTCGGTTATTGGAGATGCTGACCCTATTCAGAACGATTCTCCACCTCAAAGCAAATTGCTTACTTGGGTCGTTCCATCAGGAGATGAAGTTCCTCTTGTTGTCCAAACTAAAAATGACTCTTCCTCTGTAATATATGTACCAGAGATTTGGAGGTCCTGACTCCTGACTGATCCAATCTCGATTGTGAGGAGAAAATTTTGCCTCTGAGCTAACGATGATGTGCTCGGTGGCATGTGATCCTGTCTCGAGCTGTGAGAGATGCTCGGACCTGGGGGAATGTTACGTCCCCAGTCCGAAGGACTGACTCGGTGGGACGCAACCCGACCCCGAATGAAGAGAGGCACTTGGACTTGGGGGAATGTTGCGTCCCCAGTCCGAAGGGCTGATTCGGTGGGATGTAACCCGACCCCGAATGAAGAGAGGCACTTGGACTTGGGGGAATGTTGCGTCCCCAGTCCGAAGGGCTGATTCGGTGGGACGTAACCCGACCCCGAATGAAGAGAGGCACTTGGATCTGGGAATGTTACGTCCCCAGTCCGAATGGCTGATTCGGTGGGACGTAACCCGACCCCGAATGAAGAGAGGCACTTGGACCTGGGGGAATGTTACGTCCCTAGTCCGAAGGGCTGACTCGGTGGGACGCAACCCGACCCCGAATGAAGAGAGGCACTTGGACTTGGGGGAATGTTGCGTCCCCAGTCCGAAGGGCTGATTCGGTGGGACGTAACCCGACCCCGAATGAAGAGAGGCACTTGGATCTGGGAATGTTACGTCCCCAGTCCGAATGGCTGATTCGGTGGGACGTAACCCGACCCCGAATGAAGAGAGGCACTTGGACCTGGGGGAATGTTACGTCCCTAGTCCGAAGGGCTGACTCGGTGGGATGTACCCCGACCCCGAGCTGAGAAAGGCACTTGGACCTGAGGGAATGTTACGTCCCCAGTCCAAAGGGCTGACTCGGTGGGACGTACCCCGACCCCGAGCTGAAGAGAGGCACTTTGAAGCCCTATCGAAACTGACTTGGGCGTCCCCTTATCAGACCGACGAAAAAATAAAAACAAAACTTTGGAAAATAAAATCAAAAAAGTGTAAACAACAGCACAGATACCTTTAAGCAGCGTCCCGTCCGAGGTCTCCAAAACACAATTCTGAATCTTTCAATTCAGTGTCCCGGCGAACCAGAATTTGGATCAGAGAGCGTTTAAAATGGTAAGGGCACATCCTCCATACGTCGGGTCATTGTGGAGCCTTTGTATTTGTGCGAGGGCTCCTCCTTACCGAGCTGGAGCAGGCACACGCCATAGGGGCACAACGCCTCCCCGTGCTGCGCCTCTCTTGGATCCAAATGATCCATACTTGTTCCTCTCAGAAAACCTGAAGATTGCACAACACAGTTTGCTCGTCCCTTGTGTTTACAGGTCGCAGCAGAGAGAGGAAGGAAATCAACGGTTGAAAGAAACTCCGAAAACACTGAGTCGAACGAGTCGTAGTTGGAGCAGAGAAAAATTTACGAGTAGGAAAGAGAATTTGCCAAAAAGAGTGTACAGTGGAAGCCTCGTCTTCTTATAGTCTTAATCAGAGCGCTCATGGCCGTTGGATTGAAATAAAGAAACCCATATGAACGCCAAGTGTCAAACCGCAAAGGAGGTCTACCAAAATTAAACAGACGGGTGAGATCAGCGCACTGTGAAGACGCCTCTATACGGTCGATTCGTTTCCCTTCTGGCGGGAACCCGATGGATGTTCGACAAATGTCGAAACTAGAAAAAACCCTAAAGCTGATTTGATGGGCATTTAAACAGACATGACTATTGCGCGTCTCAAGAAAAGGCGCTGGGAAAAAAGCGACGGAACACTTTAGAACCGGGTCGACCTCCACCAGAATAAATCAGCACACCATCTTTATATAGTTCCCGGCACCAACTTGCATACTCGTTGGAACCGAGAACTAGGGGACAGATGTTGATGGTGTTTTCAGGCGCTATGTTATTTAAGCAGCACGATAGGGGTAAAAAAAGGTAATTCACTTCTCAGTCAAAATCATTAAATGCCGACCCGATCACTAAGAGCCAAACAGTAAGAGGCCGAGCGCATGATGATATGGAACCGACCACTTTTGTTCAGATAAACCGAGCACTTTCAGGTCGACAGCAGCATTCTCAGTACAAAGAACTACCAAGACCGACCTCATAAAAACCGACCATAGGGCGAGATATGCTCAAGATGATGACACCTTATTCCTGTGGATAAGATGAAACGAATTATCCTATTTTCACAAGGAAATGAAGTCAGAATCCAAAAAGGAAAAAGAAAAAGTGAAGGCAGACGTTGGATTAGAAATCCTTACGAAAGGGGAAGACTGAATTCAACTAGGTATTCTTATACAAAAAGGAGTCTAATTTCTGTACTATTATAAATAGGAGAGCAGAGTATGTGTAAAGGGGGCATCAAAAAAAAAATCAGTGATCAGAATCATCAAACTCTGACTTGTAAACAAAAAAGAGATCGGAAAAGCCGGTTCGAGTAATAAAAGTATCATTCTGCTTGTATCCGTGGACGTAGGTCGGATCCAAATCCACCGAACCACGTTAAATCTCCTTGTTGATTGGCGTGTTTATCTGTCTTTTGCTAAGTTTGCTTTTGGTCCCCCATAACCAAACAAATTCACTATTGAAGGAGGATTGCCTCGAAGGTGATATTCCCATATTACCCTGAGACCAAAATCAGCCGTCAACATTGTTATTAATATTAATCGTTTGAAATTATAGTGAATGTGTCGGTGTTGAAGGTGGATCACTCATCACTCGAATAGAAAATTAAGGATATTTTTTTAATTTAAATAAAGGATTATTATCCTTTAACTATTTGAAAAATTAAAAAAATAATAAACGGATATATAAAAAAAAAAAAAAGATGTAATATTTTATTATTATATTTTTATAAACATTATATTTTATTATAAAATATTTTCTTTTAATTTTTTTTCCCTCTTTTCATCCAAATATCATTAAAAAAACTCATTTTAAATGATCTTGCAAATCGCCGACAGTGGCAACTTGCGGTCGCCAGCCATCATGCTGAACTCCATCGACACTTTATTCCAACTACAGTAAAACATCGATAAATAGATGTTTGATAATTGAATAATTTCGATTAATGAATAAATCATTCTAGTCCCGATTTGAGCCATTGTACTAAATGAATAATTTCGCTAAATATATAAGATTATGATTTTTTTCAAAATCCTTAAGGGTCCAATGAAAATATAAATAAATAAATAATTAAATATAAAATACAATATTAGTTATAATAACATATAAAATTCACATTATTATTGATTTTTTTCTTGACAACTTCTCAATTCAACTTTATCAAATCCTAGATTCGAGTTCAGGAGTGTATTTATTTGTAAGAATTTGGGACAGCCAGAGATTTTACATAATCCGCTTAAGTCCGGATCGGATAATTTGACAGCGAGATTTCCGAAGTTTCCAGGAAAAAATATTAGAATTGAAGTTGAGCCAATTTTTAAACGCTTAAAATACAAACAAAATATGCGCGTGAATAAAATAAAAACGAAGAAATTAATTTCATTAAACTTTAGCCATCCAAACCTTTTAACTTTCTTTTAAATTTTTTTTCTCTCTTTTCATCCAAAAATCATAAAATAAAAAATCATTTTAAACATTAGCCAACCATCACGCTGAACTTCATCGACACCTTATTCCAACTACAATAAAACCTTATAACTAAATGTTTGATAAATGAATAATTTCGATTAATGACTAAATTATTCGGTCACGACTTGGCCAGTGTACTGAATGGATAATTTCGTTAAATACATAAGATAATAATTTTTTCAAAATCCTTAATGGCCCAACGAAAATATAAACGAAAAATTTATTAAATATAATATGTTGACGGTGGATCTTGGTCTCAGGGCAATATGAGAATATTACTCCCGAGGTAATCCTCCTTCAATAGTGAATTTGTTTGGTTATGGGGGACCAAAAGCAAACTTAGCAGAAGGTAGACAATGCGCCAATCAAACAAGGAGATTTAACGTGGTTCAGCGGATTTTTTGTCCGACCTACGTCCATGGGCACAAACAGGACTATACTTTTATTACCGAAACTCGTAAATCTTGTGTTTTTTACAAGTTTGATTCTGATCATTTACTCATACTCTACCTTTCTATTTATAATAGTGAAGGAATCAGATTCCTCTTAGTATGAGGTTTCCTAGTTGAAACAATCCCATGTTCCCTCAAGGAAACCTTTATCAAATCTATCTTTGATTTCCTTTATCCTACTAGGACTCTGACTCCTCAGTTTTCCCATGAAAGTAGGGTAACTTATCTTCTGGAGCATATCTTGCCAGACTCCCGGTCTTCATGTGGTCGGTCATGATAGTCTTTTGTACCGGGAGTGCTTCTGTCGACCTGATAAGTGCACGGTCATCTTGAATTCAAGTGCTCGGTTGCCGATCATCAAGTGCTCGGTACTTTCATGTTGTGGTCGGTCTTTTGTTGTAAAACGCTCGGGCCCTTTCTGCTGGCTTTTTTATGGGTCGGTGCTAGTGATCTCACCCAAGAAGGGAATTACCCTTCTACCTTTGTCGCGTTGTTTTAAATATCATAGTGCCTGAAAACACCATCAACATCTGTCCCATAGTTCTCGGTTCCAACGAGTATACGAGTTGGTGCCGGGAACTACATAAAGATGGTGTGCTGTTTACTTTGTTGGTGGTCGATCTGGGATTGAATCGAAATTTTCGTCGCCTCTTTTCAAGCACCTCTTCTTGAGACGCACAATAGTCACGTCTGTTTAATGCCCATCAAATCATCTTTTAGGGTTTTTCCTAAGTGTGACACTTGTCAATCATCTGTCGGCTTCCTGCCAAAAAAGAAAATGAATCGACCGTGTAGGGGCATTTTTAATAGTGTGCTGATCTCAACCGTTCGTTTGATTTTGGCAGACCTCTTTTGCAGTTGACACTTGACGTCCATCCGGGTTTTTTTTTCTCGATCCAATGGCCATGAGCGTCCCACTCATGACTATAAAAAGACGGGGCTTTCACTGTTCAGTCTTTTTGGCAAATCTTTCTTTCTTTCCAGTGAATATTTTATTCGTGACTCTCTTGACTCAGTACTCCCGGAGTTTCTTTCAGCCGTGCACTTTTCTTCTTTCTCTGTTGTGACCTGCGAATTTAGGGGACGAGCAGACCGTGCTGTTCAATCTTCAGTCTTTCTGAAAAAATCAAGTAAGTTTTCTGAACGACCTCTCCTCTTTTTGTGTGTTGTGAATCCTTTGTTAGCTTTGATATTGCTAGAGAGTGACTTATGGCTTTGTTGGATTTCGTTAGGGCATTTTAGAACCCACTTACTTACCTTTCTCGGAATTCCTGAGCAGTTTTAGAGTTTTAGCTATAGACTGACTTCCCTCTCCTTTTTATTTCTTTAGGATGTCAGGAATGTCCGACAACAGATCTTCCTCTGTAAACCCTGCTAGACCCTCAACACCCCTTGCTGAAGAGCTTTCCTCGGGCTCGGGAGCACCCAGTGTGGAGGACCTTGATACTACCCCCACTCCTTCTGAGATTGAACATGATTCTTACCATCAGAGGGTTCCTCGGGAGGATCCGGAGCCCGGTGATTTTGACGGCTCGGCTCTAGACATGGTTCGGCCTTCTAAGATAACCGAAGATGATCTAGCACTGCTTCGGCAACGATATGACATCCCGATAGACATTTCCCTTGAGGTCCCTCTTCCATGTGATCGTGCCAGTCAGCCTGACGAGGGTTCCGTGGCCCTTCTCCCAGCTTTCTTCGAATGCGGGCTCTGGCTGCCGATTCAACCCTATTTTGCCTGGATGTTGGCCAAGATGGAGATCGTTCCCTGTCAACTGAGTCTGAACAGTTGGAGGATTTTAGCCGGGTTGTATGTAGCTTGGCATCGGGCGGGGCTTGGCGAACCTTCTTTTGAAGAGGTGAAGAGGTTGTATCGGTTGAAGGCCAACCCAAAGACTCACCACGGTTGGTACTACCTTTCTGCTTATGATAGTTCGTCAAACGTCGTCCAAAAACTCCCTGACTCCAATAAGAATTTCAAAGATCTCTGGTTCTGGGCCACTAAAGACTGGGGACGGACCCTGAGCTTGGATGAAGAGGAGATCTTGGTACCGGATATCTTTAGGGCGGGAGGTTAGGAGATTAACCTTTAGCTTTTCTTCTCGTAGTTTTTTTTTTATGTTGGGATTCTTACCCTTTTCTTCTATTCCTCCTAGCCTGTTGGAGGGATGCTCCCAAGGTTTCCCATCAGGTCCGGAAGCGGGTATTCTGGGCTCGGTGGTATACCGCTCTTTGGAGGGAGTTGGTGAATGATATGGCATTTGCTGAGTCTGGCCTGATTCGGGTTGTTCCTCCAAAAATCCCGGGTCAGATAGGTAGATCTGTTACTGTTTTTTCTGACTGTTTCTTTTGCTCTCCTTGTCTTTAGAAGAAAATATTGTTTATGCTTTTGCCAAGGTTTCGTACTGATCATGCCTTTTGCCTTTTGCTCCTACAGGTATGTCGAAGAGGCCGAAGTACCTTGAACGGTTGGCCGGTACCATGAAGAAGGCTGGTCATGCTGAAACTGGAGCCTCCCGGGCACAGCCTGAATCTGTTGAGGCTGGGAGGGTGTCTCAAGGGAAGGTTCAGCCGGCTGCTCGGGGTCCATCTTCTCCCCCTGGTGCGCAGTTATCAGGATCTGCTCGGCTGGTCAGTCCGCCGAAGCCTTTCAGGAAGAGGAGGCGTCAGTTCGGGGTAGAGGAGACTGGGCTGGTTCAAGAGATGGAGGAGGAGCCCGTCCCGAGCAAGAGGAAAGAGGCCCGTCGGGGGAAAAAATCGTATGAGGGCTCCTCCAAGAAGCGAAAGGTTATGTGATCCTTGGTCAGGAAGATTTGGGGGAAGACATCCGGGAGGCTACTTCCCATCTAGTGCCGGCCTTTAATGAACTGGCCGAGGTGATTCCCCCGGAGGAGGTTTCGAGATACGAGGATGTCTCTCCAGAGGCTTTGGTGACAAAGATGAGCTCTCAGATGGCGAAGGTAGTTACTATCTTCTTTTCTGATTTCGGGTTTTTGTTTTCTTATCTCACATCTTGACTTCTTTGTTTTGTGCAGGCTACTTACCTTATGGCCAAAAATAAGGACCTCATCTTGAGTCTACTATCTAAGGGTGGTCAGGCCCAGAGACTTCATAATCGCCTTACAGAGGTCGAGGCCAAACTGGCCGAAAGGGAGGAGGTGATAAAGAATCAGGTTTTTGCTCCAGCGCAGCAGAAGACCTGTAGAATCTGACTTGGGCGTCCCATTGTCAAACCGACGAAAAAGATAAAAACAAAACTTTCGAAAATAAATGCCAATCTCAGATTGGGCGGCCTTCAAGTCCTCCCTGACAGTATCGGCAAGTTTTTGCTCCAGCGCAGCAGCAGCCTTAAGAGCTGTAGGCATTGCATTTTCGCATGTGAAACCCGATGATGAGCCTCATTTGGAGGCACTACCTTTTGAGTCATGAAAGCCGCGGGAAACGGATATCGGAAGGGGAAATTCAGGATAAACAAGCTCACTGTCTTCGTTGGTGCTGCGTTCGTTACTTCGTTCGAACCTCGTGCAGATTGCGGACGTTCGTGCCGCGTGCGATGAGGCGTTCGAACGGAGCCGGTAATTCTGGTTTTGCTGCTAGCCTCACACCCCAGCCCATTTAGCTCCCCAAAGCCCATAAAACACATCCCAAATTAAATAAATATTAAATTAAATATTAAACATTAAAATAAAACATTTAAACCATTTAACAATTAAAATAAACAATTACTAACTTAAACTAAAATCATGCCTAAATTAAACAAATCACATACTAAATCAAATATAATCATACCAAATTAAAATCAATCCTAACCAATTAAAGCCAATCACATATTTGACTTCCTAATCTAATAAGATATTTACCAATATAAAATATTTGTATTCCTAAACCAACACAAATTAAATATTACAACTTCCTAATTTAAAATATCTTGTCCCCCCTCAATCTTGTGTATGCCTTTCTCACCTCTCCTAATTTGGAAACAAGATCCCTTCCCTTGTCAACCCTAGCCATTCTCTATATAAACAACCCCTCACCAAAGCCTTTGTCTCCTTGACACATAGAATTCACACCCAACTCTCTCGAACTCTCTAGACTCTCTCTACACACCCAAGACCAAACAAGCAAAAAGAGAAAAACACTTCACACATACACGAGCAAGAAAACAAAGAAACACCACAAGCCACCACCCTCCATAGCCGAAACAGCCACCTATACAGCAGCCCTCCCCCACCGAAAATCACCACAAAACCACACCCTAAAACACGCCTAAACAACCCCTAGATTACCTTAAAACAGCAGCCCAAATCCTTAAAAAACAGTAACATAAAAACTACATAGATAATCTTAAGAATAATCATATATAATTGCACTAAAAACCCACACAAACTTGGAATAGTTTATTGGAAACGTTAAAACAGGTGGCCCGTGCAGTGAGCAGCAAGACAGAAGCCAATAGGAGCAGAACGGAGTTCGAACCGTAAGCAAAACAGCGAAGCAGTGAGCTAGGACGTTGAACCAGTGGACCAGAAAGTTGCGGAGCTTTACCCCCCTTTCGATTTCCGTGGAACGCGAGTCCGAGAGACGGCTTAAAAGGTTAGACCTGAGGGTATCTTTCACACTTATTCTCATTTTATTTTCTGGCCATTTATTTTGATTATATTTTCTGTATTTGTGGTGTCAGTCGTGTGTATGATGTATGTTGTGGGTATTGGATGAATGAGAGATGTGTCAACTCTCGCGGTATATCGGATGGAAACCCGGACATAAATTTCATAGCCGATTCCGAATGGACGGTAATATGATCTGTACTCGGGCCACAACTCCACGTACCGCTTGAGTAAACGGCACCATCTCTCCTTTGTTGTGTTGCTCTTGTTTATTATTTGCTTTATTTACTTGAATTCAATATGTCGTTAGTTATGCATGATTCAACCAAGCGCATGGGCTTAGTGAGTTAGTCCAAAGGTCCTCCATTTGGGAGACAAAGAGCCGAAAAGGCCACCTTCGTGACACTACTTCGCCGCGCCGGTTGATGTATGTTCGGTTGGACGCGAGATACGTTCAATCGGGCATACTTAGTTTGATATTATTATCTTTATTTTCGTATGCATAAGTCAATCGAGCGCATGGGCTTAGTAAGTGTGATGTGAGATCCCCTATGGGGAGGGGCTAAAAGCCCTTTACCACGATGCTCTGCCGCGCCGGTTGATGTGTGTTCAGATTGGATGTAAGATGTGTTCAATCGGGCATACTTGGTTGATATGATTGGTTCTATTCTTGTACGTGTGATGTGACGCGCATGGGCTTAGTATGTTGGTCTAAAGGTCCTCTCTTTGAGAGATCAAGAGCCCCAAAAGGTCACCTTTATGGCAGTACTTCGCCGCGCCCCTTTATTTTCTGTTTATGTATTGCATCACTTCATGCATCAGTCCGTTTCCGTTCGAACGCGTTCACAAACGCAACTCGAACGCGCATACATTTTGCCTTATCATGCATCAGGTCCGTGTCCGTTCGAACGTGTTAACAAACGCAACTCGAACGCGCATACATTTTGCCTTATCATGCATCAGGTCTCATTTCCGTTCGAACGCGTTAACAAACGCCATACGAACGTGAGCATTCTGTTTCATTTCCGTTCGAACGCGTTTACGAACGCTACTCGAACGTGAGCATTCTGTTTCATTTCCGTTCGAACGCGTTTACGAACGCTACTCGAACGTGAGCATTCTGTTTCATTTCCGTTCGAACGCGTTTACGAACGCTACTCGAACGCGAGCATTCTGTTTCATTTCCGTTCGAACGCGTTTACGAACGCTACACGAACGTGCACACACTGAACTGAGTCTGTCTTATTATATTCATGCATAATTGCCTATTGGTTGATCTTTCTTATGCAAATGCGTCAATGTATTACAATTCGTATGCTTATGTCATGATAACATTTGAGCATTATTTCTTGCGGTATATCGGATGGAAACCCAGACGTAAATTCCGTAGCCGATTCCGAATGGACGGTAGTGCGGTCTGTACTTGGGCTACAATTCCACATACCACTTGGAAAAGTGCCCATATGTGTGCTTGTATGGTCAATGTGTATGCTTGTGTTTTCCTGAATGTGATGTGTAAAGTTGTATGTTCGTTGCTATCTTGATATATGTTAAGCATGCAATTTTAAATATGAGATATGTGTAAAAATGTACACATAAGTTTTATTTTGCATATGAGAATTTAGAAGCATGATACTCTTGGAAATAAGTGTTACTTAAGCTTAGTTAAATTATTACATGAATCCTTTCATTACAAGTGACATAAGTAAGGGACCATTCCGAACCCAACGGTTTGAGGTCTTCCCTTGCGAGGGGTGAGTGCGGCCTTAAATCTTTGTCCCGGTTCACACCGGGTGGCGACTCCATGTTATTCAGTACTTCCCAAACTAGGCCGCGAGCCTAGGAACGGCGTCGCCCAGTCCTGTGTCCTACAGTCTGGCCGATCCACTGGGGATTATGAGAATTGGCCCCGAAATATTGTCTTGTAATGAGTGGATTTATGTTTTAATTGGCCATGTCTATAGTGGATAAGTGAGGGTTTAATCAAGGGCACTTTGAGGCTAGGTAATGGTTTGGTGTCTTCCTTCACTCACTACCTTTCTAGAAGGAAAAGCTGTGAGGATACCTACATGACCATCTACTCGTAGCCTTTGTGATGGACTAATTTGGAGGACTCGTTGTTTATTCCTGACACCAAGCGATAAGAGCCTAAGAGGCTTGGGTATTTAAGTGAGCCTCGCTCCACCTTCCCTCTGGGGAATCTACAACGGGAAATCCATTTGACAGTCCGTCACACACCATAGCTCATTGGCACGTACCTTAGTGTATAAAAAGGGATACGCTCACTTGGTCGCTTGAACCCTTGAGTGGGGAGACCTAGTTGTGGGCTATCCTTCGCCAGTGAGAGCCTTTGTCCATACTCTTGCAAATCCACCCATAGACTGGTTTGTATGGTTAAAGTAACAATTATTTCCTTGAGTATGTGCTTGTGGACCATCCTCATTTGGATGCAGTTGGACTATTGTCAGAAATGCGGGCTTGCTGGGCCATTTAAACTGGAGCAAGTTCGTACTGTATGACTATTAGGCCCAAGGCTTCTGAAATGTTGATGGGCCATTATGTAAAAATTATTATGTTATGTTTGCATTATCTCCCTTCTATGCTTATGTTTGGGAACATCACCGTTTGGATCCATTTGGACCATTTGTCATGGGATATGGGCTTGTTGGGCCATTTAAACTGGGACAAGAACGTATTTCATGACTATTGGGCCAAAAGCTTCTAAGTGATTGATGGGCCACCTTGTGCTTGTTTTCGGAATATTATCATTTGGATTTAGTTGGGCTCTTTGCCATAAGACATGAACTCGTTGGCCATTTAAACTGGGACGGGTTCACCCTTATGACAGTTGTCCCAAAAGCTTCTAAAATGATAATAGGCCGATTTGTTTGAGAATTTTATTTGATTTAATATATGTTAAATATCTCTTATGCATATCATGCATACATATACCCTGTTAACATCCTCTGTGTCTTAAAAGACACCATAGATACCGTTTGGGTTAGAGAAGGAACCAGACTCACTAAAAGAACAAGTATGAGTGAATCCGATAATGAGGTGTCCCGTATGGATCAGTTAGAGAATGGTCTCGCCAAGATCACTGAACAGTTGCAGGCTTTGACTACTGCTATGGCTGGTATAGCTGGGTCTCGTGCCGGGGTTCATTCTGGGGATGTGAGGCAAGAGGAATCTCCGAACAGATTGGGGGATGATATCCCCGCTTTTGATGATGATATGGCAGAGTATGCAGCAGGCAGAGTATCTGGGTCTCAGACAGAGTTACAGAAACTTCGGGATCAGGTTGAGTCGGTTACCCGCAAGATGAGGGGTAAGAATGAGGATTTGCTGGATTATGACACTTTGACTTTTGAGGAACAGTTGCCTGCACAGTTCAAGATGCCGATATGGCTAAGTTCAACGGGAATGGGGATCCGAGGGTGCATCTCCGACAGTTTGTATCAGTCATGAGTTCAGTTGGCTTATCTCAGCGCCAGGTACAGAAAATGTTTGGAATGTCGCTTGAAGGAGCTCCCGTGGTATGGTACCACAGTTTGGAGAAGAAAGTAAAGGAAGATTGGAGGGAGTTGGCTGATGCTTTCCTGAAGCAATATGTCACGGACTTGGAGATCGATTTGTCACTCCGTGATCTGGAGAATGTTAAGCAGAAAGCGGAGGAGAGTTTTAAGAGTATGTGGACCGATGGAGGAGTCAGTTATTGAAAATGCAGACCAGGCCTTCGGAGAAGGATCAGATCAAGATGATTATCAAGGGCACCAAGCCCTCCATTTACGGCAAGTTGAGGAGGATGACCTCCATGATTGCAGACTTTCGGCAGTTGAGGGAAACTGTCATGGATATTGAGGAAGAAGAGGCCGAGAATAGAAAATTCTATGGTCTAAACAGGAGGCCCATTGGGGGAACATCGGGAACAAAGCCCGTTTCTGCTGAAGTTGCTGCTATCCGGAACAGGCAGTTTTCCAACTTGGGAAGGCCCCTGTCTAAGGTGCTAGAGAAGTTGAAGAGGCAAGGGCTTTTAAAACCCTTGGATACCAAACCATTACCCAATCCCCTACCACCACATATTAACCTAAGCCTTTATTGCCACTTCCACCAACAAAAAGGCCATGACACCGACAACTGCGCCCGACTCCGCCATGAAATCCAAGACCTAATAGACTCCAAGAAAATACCCAACCCAGAAACAGAACAGCCCGATACACACAGAAACCCCTTGCCCAACTACCGTGCCGTACCACCACCAGCCTATATGATCAATTCTGGCCTTCCAGAAGACCTTGTCCTAAACTCCTTTCACCCTCAAGCCTTTTGCCTGGGAATCTGGGATAGCACTAGTGAGGATGAGTTTGAGCAGAAGAAGAACTTTTGGCTTGATTTCTCTAGCAGTGATGAGGAGGAAGTAAGGGGAATGACACGTAGCGGTCGTTTTTATAATGATATGGCAGAAAAGGGTAAGGAAGCATTGACAGATGGTAGAGAAGTGGTTGAGACTGCAGAAAATACAGAAGGGGATATAGTGCTGAGGCAATTGAGGAAGACTAGAGCACAAGTCAGTATCTGGGAACTATTATGTGCATCTCAGGAGCATAGACAGGCTATGGTTGAGGCCTTGAGCAAGATTGTGGTACCGGAGGATGCCAACCCCGCAATGTTTGTTGGGTCGGTTCAGAAGGAAGCTTTGCAGATATCCTTTTCTGAGGATGATCTCCCGCCGGAGGGGAGGAATCATAATAGGCCTTTATTTATCAGGGCCGAAGTGAGGGGCAAGAAAACTTCATGTGTGATGGTGGATGACGGTTCGTCCATCAATGTGTGCCCATTGAAAATTCTGGCAAGATTGGGTATGAAAGCAACAGACTTGGACCCCTCCAGTATGACTATTAAAGCTTATGATGACAGTAAGCGGGGAGTTGAGGGTACCTTTGTGGCTATGGTCAAGGTAGGGCCGATTGAAGATGAGGTTGAGTTCACAGTGCTGGACATCCCAGCCACTTTTGCTTTATTGTTGGGAAGGCCTTGGTTTCACAAGCTTGGGGGCGTGCCTTCCACTTTGCATCAGATGATCAGATTCCCGTATGAGGGAGAGATTGTTACCATCCGGGCTGAGTTAGACAATGCCGTGGCTGCCTTGGAGATACTACCTTTCACGAGGTTCCAGGTATCAGCCACTTTTGAGGAGTGGGTGGATCCTAGAGTGGCTAGGATTATGGAAAAAATGAAGTTTGAGCCGGGTAAAGGTTCAAAATTGCCGGATTTCAGAGGACAGACTACTCGGAAAGGTTTGGGATACAAATCTGACGAAGAAAAGCCAAAGGTCAAGAAAAAGGGCCTGAGGCTGATGGAGTGCTTTGTGAAAGCTTCAGGGTATCAAGGAGAGCCTGAACCTGTGGAGGTTAATGGGATTGTTGTGCCTGGGTTTGAGATCTTCCAGGATTTGTTGGGTGAGAAGCCACTGACCGGGAAAGCTGTGGAAGCCGATATTTGGGAAGAAGAGCTGATGAAGTTAGAGAGCCTGACTCTGGAAGAAGATGAGAAGCCTGAGGAAGACCTGATTGCAAAGGAAGAAGTGTCTATAGATGATGAAGACATTTACCTTCCTGACTTATTTGAATGTACTTCCGCATTATCCAATAATAAAGACATTTCTTTTGCTTACTTGCCTGAGTCATTTCCATTCACTCTGCATGAATCAAGCATATTTGACATCAGTTCAGCCAGAACTATTGCATTTAACTTGGGCACACTTGAGAACCCCAAAGAAATTTTGATTGCAAGTGAAGTAACCTCCGAAGAGAGGGAGAAACTAGAAGAAGTGTTGGTCAGATATGCCAAAGTATTTGCTTGGTCTTATGAAGACATGCCCGGGGTAGACAGAAACATTGCCCAGCACACAATACCAACTTATCCGAATATGAGGCCAGTAAAGCAGAAACTACGACGGATGAGACCAGAATGGGCTGAGAAAGTCAGAGAGGAAGTTAAGAAACAGATAGATGTGGGGTTCCTGGAAGTGGTAAAATACCCTGAATGGTTGGCTAACATAGTGCCGGTGCCGAAGAAAGATGGGAAGGTCAGAATGTGTGTAGACTACAGAGATCTCAATAAAGCTTGTCCGAAAGATGATTTCCCTTTGCCGCATATAGATGTTCTGGTTGATAGTGCGGCTTTGTCTGCTATGTATTCATTTGCAGATGGATTTTCAGGGTACAATCAGGTTCTCATGGCTGAAGAAGATAAACACAAGACTGCATTTGTTACCGAGTGGGGTACCTATTGTTACAAGGTGATGCCGTTTGGGCTTAAGAATGCAGGAGCTACTTATCAGCGGATGGCCACTACACTCTTCCATGACTTGATGCACAAAGAGATTGAGGTGTATGTGGATGACATGATGGTGAAATCAGAAACAAGAGTTGGGCATATTGAGGCATTGGAAAGGTTCCTTCAGAGAGTTGACAGATATAACCTGCGGCTTAATCCCAAGAAATGTGTGTTTGGGGTGACATCAGGGAAATTGCTTGGTCATACAGTGGGAATGGGCGGAATAGAGGTAGACTCCGAAAAGATCAAGGCAATCACAGAAATGCCTGCACCGAAGACAGAAAAGGAAGTCAGGGCATTCTTGGGAAAGATTCAGTACATCAGTCGGTTTATTGCCAAGTTGACATCGGTATGTGAGCCTATCTTCAAACTGTTGAGAAAAGATCAGCCAGTGAGATGGAATGAACAGTGTCAGACCGCCTTCGACAGAATCAGAGAATACTTGGTGAAGCCACCCGTGTTGAAACCTCCGAGGCCGGGTAGACCTTTGATATTGTATTTGGCTATAGAATCAGAAGCATTGGGAGGTATGATGGTACAGGCAGATGAGACAGGGGTAGAACATGCAGTGTATTATCTGAGTAAGAAGCTGCTCCCGTATGAGGCTCGATATCAGGAGGTTGAGAAGATCTGTCTTGCAGTGGTATGGGCTTCCAGAAAGTTGCGACATTACTTCCAGTCTTACAAGATCCAGGTGGTGGCAAAGGAGAATCCTCTGAAATATCTTCATTCAGTGCCTTCACTAGTGGGAAAACTGGGCCGATGGTTGGTATTGTTGACAGAGTTTGACATCGAGTATATCACCTCCAAAGTGATCAAGGGACGAGCAGTAGCGGAATTTCTGGCATTGCAACCTGTTGAGGGGGATCAGTATAAGTTTGAGTTTCCAGATGAAGAGATCCAAGCAATAACAGTTCAGAGATGGAAGATGTATTTTGACGGAGCAGTGAATTACAAGGGAGCCGGAATCGGGATCGTGATAGTGACCCCCGAGGGAGAGACTTTGCCTTTGGCTAAGAGGTTGACATTCCGAGTGACTAATAACATGGCCGAGTATGAAGCATGTGCTTTTGGCCTGACAGCATTGATAGCCTTGAAGGCCGGGAGTGTGGAAATCTACGGAGATTCTATGTTAGTAGTCCAGGAGATGTGAGGAGAATGGGAATTGAAGGAAGAACGGTTGAAGCCTTACCTTTTTCACCTCAGAAAATTGGCACAGGGTATCCCCGAGTGTAAGTTTCAGCACCTACCGAGGGAAGAGAATCAGATGGCAGACGCATTGGCTACACTAGCAGCGACTTGGGAAAATCCAGAGAAGTTAGTGATGAGACCGTTGGTACTGACGACAGCAAGTAAACCTGCTTATGAGATAGAAAGAATTCTGGAAGTTGAGGTTGACGACGGTAAACCTTGGTATTATGACATTCAGAGGTATCTGGAACATGGTGAATTCCCGGAAGGGGCGGGCAGAAAAGACAGAATAGCCATTCAGAAGTTGGCTTCCCAGTATGTGACTTTGAGAGGGGAACTGTACAAGAGGCAGGCAAACGGTATTCAGTTGAAATGTTTGAGAAAAGAAGAGCTCAGAAAGTGATGGAAGAGGTACATGCCGGGGTATGTGGTCCGCACATGAATGGGTTGAACTTGTCCCGCAAGATAGTGAGACAGGGGTTTTTTGGTCAACCATGGAGACGGACTGCGCGAAGATGGTAAAGCACTGTCATGACTGTCAAGCACACGGTAATTTGAATCACTTACCGCACACAGAATTGCACGGGTTGTCAGAGCCGTGGCATTTCTCAGCATGGGGAATTGATATGATTCGGGAAATTCGACCAAATGCATCAAATGGGCATCGCTTCATAGTGGTGGCAGTAGATTACTTCTCAAAGTGGGTGGAAGCCGAATCCTTCCGTAATGTTACAGCGAAGCGAAGATGGCAAAGTTCATAGCTCGGAACCTCATTTGTCGGTATGGTATGCCGCATCATGTAGTGACGGACAACGGGGTCCAGTTTCAAGGAGAGACAAGGCAATGTTACAGAGGTATGGGATAGGCCACCACAAGTCATCACCGTACAGGCCGCAGGCAAATGGGGCAGTTGAGGCAGCCAACAAGACTATAAAGACAATTTTAGCCAAGATGACAGAAAATTGTAGAGACTTGGGCCGAGAAATTACCGTATGCTTTGTGGGGGTACAGAACATCAGTAAGAACGGCAACGGGTGCAACACCTTACTCCTTGGTCTACGGATGGAAGCAGTATTACCAGTAGAAGTGGAAATACAGTCCCTGAGGGTATTAGCAGAGGCAGAATTACCGGAACAGGAATGGGCCGCACAGAGATTTGATCAGTTAGCACTGTTGGATGAGAAGAGAACGAAGTCTTTGTATCACATGCAGTTGTATCAGAAGAGACTAGCCCGGGCATTCAACAAGAAAGTACGTCCCACAAAGATCAGAAAGGGTGATTTGGTACTTAAGCAGTCGAGGCCGTCGACGACGGATCCGAGAGGGAAATTCAGGCCTAACTGGGAAGGACCTTACATCGTTCAGAAAGTCCTGGGAAATGGAGCAGTGAAGCTATCAGACTTGGAAGGAAATGAATTCACAGAACCAATCAACGTCGACAGGTTGAAGTTGTACTTTGCTTGAGAAGACGTGGTCGCCAGCGGAAGACCTAACCCAACGGAATAAGAAAACTCCTGCATACATGCATACACGTAACCTATTGCATATTTTTGTGTTTTTTTCTGTTTTGTGTAAACAGGTGTTGAAGACGGAAAAGAGCGAGCAGTAAGCCAATCAGAGATAGTAAAGGCACAGCATTTGATATGGGCAGTAATCTGAAGATTGAGGTCCCAATGAAGTTAAGTTCCGGGTATGGGTCTCGGAGGGCGAAGCCCATATCGGCTGAGGAGCGAGGCTCCACATCTCATTTTCGGATGCGTCCCAAGCGAGGCCCTTTTGTCAGCGGTATTGGGATGCTTCCGGGTCGAGGCCCCCGTTGTCGGTTGCAGCTATTGGGAGCGTCCAGATCGAGGTCCACTGCATCATCATTTTCGGGATGCGTCCCAGGGTCGAGGCCCACATTTTGTCAGCGGTATTGGGATGCGTCCCAGGGTCGAGGCCCCCGTTGTCGGTTGCAGCTATTGGGATGCGTCCCAGGATCGAGGTCCACTGCATCATCATTTTCGGGATGCGTCCCAGGGTCGAGGCCCACATTTTGTCAGCGGTATTGGGATGCGTCCCAGGGTCGAGGCCCCCGTTGTCGGTTGCAGCTATTGGGATGCGTCCCAGGATCGAGGTCCACTGCATCATCATTTTCGGGATGCGTCCCAGGGTCGAGGCCCACATTTTGTCAGCGGTATTGGGATGCGTCCCAGGGTCGAGGCCCCCGTTGTCGGTTGCAGCTATTGGGATGCGTCCCAGGTTCGAGGCCCATATCATTAGCAGCATCGAGACGCGTCTCAGGATCGAGGTCCACTGCAGTATCAGCTCAGCTCGAGACAGCTAGCTAGCCAGGTAAGTAAAATGCATTGCATAACTTTGATAGGACTGTCACTGTCACACACTGCACAAGTCCCATCAAAGTGGGGGCGACTGTAGGCATTGCATTTTCGCATGTGAAACCCGATGATGAGCCTCATTTGGAGGCACTACCTTTTGAGTCATGAAAGCCGCGGGAAACGGATATCGGAAGGGGAAATTCAGGATAAACAAGCTCACTGTCTTCGTTGGTGCTGCGTTCGTTACTTCGTTCGAACCTCGTGCAGATTGCGGACGTTCGTGCCGCGTGCGATGAGGCGTTCGAACGGAGCCGGTAATTCTGGTTTTGCTGCTAGCCTCACACCCCAGCCCATTTAGCTCCCCAAAGCCCATAAAACACATCCCAAATTAAATAAATAAATATTAATTAAATATTAAACATTAAAATAAAACATTTAAACCATTTAACAATTAAAATAAACAATTACTAACTTAAACTAAAATCATGCCTAAATTAAACAAATCACATACTAAATCAAATATAATCATACCAAATTAAAATCAATCCTAACCAATTAAAGCCAATCACATATTTGACTTCCTAATCTAATAATATTTACCAATATAAAATATTTGTATTCCTAAACCAACACAAATTAAATATTACAACTTCCTAATTTAAAATATCTTGTCCCCCCTCAATCTTGTGTATGCCTTTCTCACCTCTCCTAATTTGGAAACAAGATCCCTTCCCTTGTCAACCCTAGCCATTCTCTATATAAACAACCCCTCACCAAAGCCTTTGTCTCCTTGACACATAGAATTCACACCCAAACTCTCTCGAAATCTCTCTAGACTCTCTCTACACACCCAAGACCAAACAAGCAAAAAGAGAAAAACACTTCACACATACACGAGCAAGAAAACAAAGAAACCACCACAAGCCACCACCCTCCATAGCCGAAACAGCCACCTATACAGCAGCCCTCCCCCACCGAAAATCACCACAAAACCACACCCTAAAACACGCCTAAACAACCTCCTAGATTACCTTAAAACAGCAGCCCAAATCCTTAAAAAACAGTAACATAAAAACTACATAGATAATCTTAAGAATAATCATATAATTGCACTAAAAACCCACACAAACTTGGAATAGTTTATTGGAAACGTTAAAACAGGTGGCCCGTGCAGTGAGCAGCAAGACAGAAGCCAAATAGGAGCAGAACGGAGTTCGAACCGTAAGCAAAACAGCGAAGCAGTGAGCTAGGACGTTGAACCAGTGGACCAGAAAGTTGCGGAGCTTTACCCCCCTTTCGATTTCCGTGGAACGCGAGTCCGAGAGACGGCTTAAAAGGTTAGACCTGAGGGTATCTTTCACACTTATTCTCATTTTATTTTCTGGCCATTTATTTTGATTATATTTTCTGTATTTGTGGTGTCAGTCGTGTGTATGATGTATGTTGTGGGTATTGGATGAATGAGAGATGTGTCAACTCTCGCGGTATATCGGATGGAAACCCGGACATAAATTTCATAGCCGATTCCGAATGGACGGTAATATGATCTGTACTCGGGCCACAACTCCACGTACCGCTTGAGTAAACGGCACCATCTCTCCTTTGTTGTGTTGCTCTTGTTTATTTAGTTTGCTTTACTTGAATTCAATATGTCGTTAGTTATGCATGATTCAACCAAGCGCATGGGCTTAGTGAGTTAGTCCAAAGGTCCTCCATTTGGGAGACAAAGAGCCGAAAAGGCCACCTTCGTGACACTACTTCGCCGCGCCGGTTGATGTATGTTCGGTTGGACGCGAGATACGTTCAATCGGGCATACTTAGTTTGATATTATTATCTTTATTTTCGTATGCATAAGTCAATCGAGCGCATGGGCTTAGTAAGTGTGATGTGAGATCCCCTATGGGGAGGGGCTAAAAGCCCTTTACCACGATGCTCTGCCGCGCCGGTTGATGTGTGTTCAGATTGGATGTAAGATGTGTTCAATCGGGCATACTTGGTTGATATGATTGGTTCTATTCTTGTACGTGTGATGTGACGCGCATGGGCTTAGTATGTTGGTCTAAAGGTCCTCTCTTTGAGAGATCAAGAGCCCCAAAAGGTCACCTTTATGGCAGTACTTCGCCGCGCCCCTTTATTTTCTGTTTATGTATTGCATTCCACTTCATGCATCAGGTCCGTGTCCGTTCGAACGCGTTCACAACGCAACTCGAACGCGCATACATTTTGCCTTATCATGCATCAGGTCCGTGTCCGTTCGAACGTGTTAACAAACGCAAATCGAACGCGCATAATTTTGCCTTATCATGCATCAGGTCTCATTTCCGTTCGAACGCGTTAACAAACGCCATACGAACGTGAGCATTCTGTTTCATTTCCGTTCGAACGCGTTTACGAACGCTACTCGAACGTGAGCATTCTGTTTCATTCCGTTCGAACGCGTTTACGAACGCTACTCGAACGTGAGCATTCTGTTTCATTTCCGTTCGAACGCGTTTACGAACGCTACTCGAACGCGAGCATTCTGTTTCATTTCCGTTCGAACGCGTTTACGAACGCTACACGAACGTGCACACACTGAACTGAGTCTGTCTTATTATATTCATGCATAATTGCCTATTGGTTGATCTTTCTTATGCAAATGCGTCAATGTATTACAATTCGTATGCTTATGTCATGATAACATTTGAGCATTATTTCTTGCGGTATATCGGATGGAAACCCAGACGTAAATTCCGTAGCCGATTCCGAATGGACGGTAGTGCGGTCTGTACTTGGGCTACAATTCCACGTACCACTTGGAAAAGTGCCCATATGTGTGCTTGTATGGTCAATGTGTATGCTTGTGTTTTCCTGAATGTGATGTGTAAAGTTGTATGTTCGTTGCTATCCTTGATATATGTTAAGCATGCAATTTTAAATATGAGATATATGTAAAAATGTACACATAAGTTTTTTTTGCATATGAGAATTTAGAAGCATGATACTCTTGGAAATAAGTGTTACTTAAGCTTAGTTAAATTATTACATGAATCCTTTCATTACAAGTGACATAAGTAAGGGACCATTCCGAACCCAACGGTTTGAGGTCTTCCCTTGCGAGGGGTGAGTGCGGCCTTAAATCTTTGTCCCGGTTCACACCGGGTGGCGACTCCATGTTATTCAGTACTTCCCAAACTAGGCCGCGAGCCTAGGAACGGCGTCGCCCAGGTCCTGTGTCCTACAGAGCCTTATTTGTTTTGAATGCTCGATCGCGTCACTCCTGATTCTTTATCACCTCCTCCCTTTCGGCAGTGGCTCGACCTATGTAAGGCGATTATGAAGTCTCTTGCCTGCCACCCTCAGACATAACTCAAGAGGAGGTCCTTATTTGGCCATAAGGTAAGTAGCCTGCACAAAATAAGAAGTCAATATTGAGATTAGAAAACAAACCCGAAATCAGAAAAGAAGATAGTAACTACCTTCGCCATCTGAGAGCTCATCCTTTCACCAAAGCCTCAGGAGAGACAATCCTCGTATCTCGAACCTCCTCAGGGGGAATCACCTTGGCCATTCATTAAAGGCCGACTAGATGGGAGTAGCCTCCCGGATGTCTTCCCCCAAATCTTCCACACCAAGGATGACATAACCTTTCACTTCTTGGAGGAGCCCTCATACAATTTTTTCCCCCGACGGGCCTCTTTCCTCTTGCTCGGGACGGGCTCCTCCTCCATCTCTTGAACCAGCCCAGTCTCCTCTACCCCGAACTGACGCCTCCTCTTCCTGAAAGGCTTCGGCGGACTGACCAGCCGAGCAGATCCTAATAACTGCGCACCAGAGGGAGAAGATGGACTCCGAGCAGCCGGCTGAACCTTCCCTTGAGACACCCTCCCAGCCTCAACAGATTCAGGCTGTGCCCGGGAGGCTCCAGTTTCAGCATGACCAGCCTTCTTCATGGTACCACGAAACCTTGGCAAAAGCATAAACAATATTTTCTTCTAAAGACAAGGAGAGCAAAAGAAACAGTCAGAAAAAACAGTAACAGATCTACCTATCCGACCCGAGATTTTTGGAGGAACAACCCGAATTAGGCCAGACTCAGCAAAGGCCATATAATTCACCAACTCATTCCAAAGAGCGGCATACCGCCGAGCCCAGAATACCCGCTTCCGGACCTGATGGGAAACCTTGGGAGCATCCCTCCAACAGGCTAGGAGGAATATAAGAAAAGGGTAAGAATCCCAACATAAAAAAAAACTACGAGAAGAAAAGCTAAAGGTTAATCTCCTAACCTCCCGCCCTAAAGATATCCGGTACCAAGATCTCCCCTTCATCCGACCTCAGGGTCCGTCCCTAGTCTCCAGTGGCCCAGAACCAGAGATCTTTGAAATTCTTATTGGAGTCAGGGAGTTTTTGGACGACGTTTGATGAACTATCATAAGCAGAAAGGTAGTACCAACCGTGGTGAGTCTTTGGGTTGGCCTTCAACCGATACAACCTCTTCACCTCTTCAAAAGAAGGTTCGCCAAGCCCCGCCCGATGCCAAGCTACATACAACCCGGCTAAAATCCTCCAACTGTTTAGACTTAGTTGACAGGGAGCGATCTCCATCTCGGCCAACATCCAGGCAAAATAGGGTTGAATCGGCAGCCGGAGCCCGCATTTGAAGAAAGCTAGGAGAAGGGCCACGGAACCCTCGTCAGGCTGACTAGCACGATCACATGGAAGAGGGACCTCAAGGGCAATATCTATCGGGATGTCATATCATTGCCGAAGCAGTGCTAGATCATCCTCGGTTATCTTAGAAGTCCGAACCATGTCTAGAGCCGAGCCGTCAAAATCACCGGGCTCCGGATCCTCCCGAGGAACCCTCTGGAGGTAAGAATCTTGTTCAATCTCAGAAGGAGTGGGGGTAGTATCAAGGTCTTCCACACTGGGTGCCCCCGAGCCCAAGGAAAGCTCTTCAGCAGGGGGTGTTGAGGGTCTAGCAGGGTTTATAGAGGAAGATCTGTTGTCAGACATTCCTGACATCTTAAGAAATAAAAAGGAGGGGGAAGTCAGTCTATAGCCAAAACTCTAAAACTGCTCAGGAATTCCGAGAAAGCTAAGCATGTGGGTTCTAAAATGCCCTAACAAAATTGGACAAAGCCCTAAGTCACTCCCTAGCAGCATCAAAACTAACAAAGGATTCACAACACACAAAAAAAGGGAGGTCGTTCAGAAAACTTACTTGTTTCTTTCAGAAAGACTGAAGATTGCACAACACGGTTTGCTCGTCCCCTAATTCGCAGGTCACGGTGGAGAAAGAAGAAAAAAAAACACGGCTGAAAGAAACCCCGGGAGTACTGAGTCAAGAGAGTCACGAATGAAATATTCACTAGAAAGAAAGAAAGATTTTCCAAAAAGACTGAACAGTGAAAGCCCCGTCTTCTTATAGTCATGAGTGGGACGCTCATGGCCATTGGATCGAGAAAAAGAAACCCGGATGGACTCCAAGTGTCAACTGCAAAAGAGGTCTGCCAAAATCAAACGAACGGTTGAGATCAGCACACTATTAAAAACGCCCCTACACGGTCGATTCACTTTCTTTTTTGGCGGGAATTCGACAGATGATTGACAAGTGTCACACTTAGGAAAAACCCTAAAAGATGATCTGATGGGCATTAAACAGACGTGACTGTTGTGCGTCTCAAGAAGAGGTGCTTGAAAAGAGGCGACGAAAATTTCGATTCAACCCCGGATCGACCACCAACAAAGTAAAACAGCACACCATCTTTATGTAGTTCCCGGCACCAACTCGTATACTCGTTGGAACCGAGAACTAGAGGACAGATGTTGATGGTGTTTTCAGGCACTATGATATTTAAAACAAAACGACAAGGGTAGAAGGGTAATTCCCTTCTTGGGTGAGATCACTAGTACCGATCCGATCCATAAAAAAGCTAGCAGAAAGGGCCTGAGCGTTTTACAACAAAAGACCGACCACAACATGAAAGTACCGAGCACTTGATGATCGGCAACCGAGCACTTGAATTCAAGATGACCGGGCACTTATCAGGTCAAGAGAAGCACTCCCGGTATAAAAGACTATCATGACCGACCACATGAAGACCGGGAGCCTGGCAGCATATGCTCCAGAAGATAAGTTACCCTACTTTCATGGGAAAACTGAGGAGTCAGAGTCCTAATAGGATAAAGGAAATCAAAGATAGATTTGATAAAGGTTTCCTTGAGGGAACATGAGATTGTTTCAACTAGGAAACCTCATACTAAGAGGAATCTGATTCCTTCACTATTATAAATAGAAGGGTAGAGTATGTGTAAAAGGCATCAGAATCAAACTTGTAAAAAATACAAGATTTATGAGTTTCGGTAATAAAAGTATAGTCCTGTTTGTGCCCGTGGACGTATGTCGGACAAAAAATCCACCGAACCACGTTAAATCTCTTTGTTTGATTGGCGCATTGTCTACCTTCTGCTAAGTTTGCTTTTGGTCCCCCATAACCAAACAAATTCACTATTGAAGGAGGATTACCTCGGGAGTAATATTCCCATATTGCCCTGAGACCAAGATCCACCGTCAACACCAACCCATAAAAAAGCCAGCAGAAAGGGCCTGAGCGTTTTACAACAAAAGACCGACCACAACATGAAAGTACCGAGCACTTGATGATCGACAACCGAGCACTTGAATTCAAGATGACCGTGCACTTATCAGGTCGACAGAAGCACTCCCGGTACAAAAGACTATCATGACCGACCACATGAAGACCGGGAGCCTGGCAAGATATGCTCCAGAAGATAAGTTACCCTACTTTCATGGGAAAACTGAGGAGTCAGAGTCCTAGTAGGATAAAGGAAATCAAAGATAGATTTGATAAAGGTTTCCTTGAGGGAACATGGGATTGTTTCAACTAGGAAACCTCATACTAAGAGGAATCTGATTCCTTCACTATTATAAATAGAAAGGTAGAGTATGAGTAAATGATCAGAATCAAACTTGTAAAAAACACAAGATTTACGAGTTTCGGTAATAAAAGTATAGTCCTGTTTGTGCCCATGGACGTAGGTCGGACAAAAAATCCGCCGAACCACGTTAAATCTCCTTGTTTGATTGGCGCATTGTCTACCTTCTACTAAGTTTGCTTTTGGTCCCCCATAACCAAACAAATTCACTATTGAAGGAGGATCACCTCGGGAGTAATATTCCCATATTGCCCTGAGACCAAGATCCACCGTCAACATAATATACAATATTAATTATAAGAACATATAAAATTCATATTATTATTGATTTGTTTTCTTGACAACTTCTTAATTCAACTCTATCATGTCCCAAATTCGAGTTTAGGAGTGCATTTCTTTGTAAGAATTTAGGATAACTAGAGATTTTACCTAATCCGCTTATGTTCGGATTAGATGATTTGACAGTGGGATTTCTGATGTTTCCAAATAAACAATTATTAGAATTTGAAGTTGAGCCAGTTTTTAAACGCGTAAAATACAAACAAAATATGTGTGTGAATGCCATCCAAACCCTTTAGTTTTCTTTTAAATTTTTTTTTCTCTTTTCATCCAAAAATCATTAAAAACAAACTCATTTTAAATGACCTTGCAGACCTCCGCGAGTGGCCACTTGTGGTCGCCAGCCATCACGCTGAACTCCATCGACACCTTATTCCAACTACAGTAAAACCTCGATATATAAATGTTCGATAAATGAATAATCTCGATTAATGAATAAATTATTCTGGTCCCGACTTGGGCCAGTGTACTGAATGAATAATTTTGCTAAATACATAAGATAATAATTCTTTCAGAATCCCTAAAGGCCCAACAAAAATATAAATGAATAGTTAATTAAATATAAAATCCAATATTAATTATAATAACATATAAAATTCATATTATTATTAATTTTTTCTTGACAACTTCTCAATTCAACTCTACAAAAGTCCCAGATTCGAGTTCAATAGTACATTTCGTTGTAAGAATCTGGGGCAACTAGAGATTTTACCTAATCCGCTTAAGCATGGATCTGTAACACCCCGCCAAAGGCAATGAGCTACCGGTATGAGACATGATTAACCCATCTCCATAAGCCTTTAAATTTACAGAAAATCGGGCATGATATATCCTAAAACTGGACAACCTGGATTTCACTCCAGCATCAAAACGAACATCAAATAAACATTATATATCAAAATGGACCTCAAGTCCACACCAACACATCACCTAAGGGCTTCGTTCTCATATCATCTATCAACACTCAATGGCTCTGTGCCCACAACATCATAAGCAATCAAATCATTTACTTAATACAAACGGCGTGCTCAGCACGACAAATAAAATAATAAATCAAATATCCTAAACTTCTAAAACTTTTCCCAGGACCCTTGCTAGGGTAACTGCCGCTTGGGTGATCCACGTCTCTAGCATGACTTCCAAAGCTGTAGTGGTTGACCAATCTAGAAGCCAACCTGTAAAACTAGCAAACTAGTTTGGTGTGAGTTATAAAACTGAGTAATTAACTATGCTAATACTACAAACAAACAAGTCAAACATATCGACATATTATTAGAATTACTAAATTATTATAAGTTCAGATTTTATTAACTTGTTATTATCCTTTATACTTAACCAATGTCAAATTTTCATATTTACATATCTACATATGTGCCAATCTAATAGCTAACATCCAAAGCATACAAAGCAAAACTCGAATACCATAGAGTATATCGTTTAATAACAAATTAACTTCAATCACATGAAACATGAAGTCATACATATATACTTTTATCACAAATATCTATTTTTGAAATATCATCAAATCGGTAAATCAAATAACCTTCCTTCTATTCGATTACAAACTATCTTCTATACCAAAACAAACTTACTTCAATACCAAAACAAATTTTCTTTAATTTTTTTAATCATGATAACCTTACAATAGCTTGACATTCAGGATTTATATGCATTTGCAAATACCATAGCACATTTCTCTTATATTCATGTAAACACAATTTCAGGATTCTTACATCTACATACATACCAATACAACTTAAGCAAACACGCTTTAAAATATTTGATATTCACATTAGTTTTGAAATCATTCATTCATTTCACATAAGCATACACTATCCATATATTTTACGAGTTCTATCATGCACATACATACACTCAGACATACATACAATCATCGTGCAACCAACCACGAAGCACACATAACAACCAATATATCACAAATTACATAATCAAACAACACATATATATGGTTGGCTTACACATACAATGCTCGTACGAGACTCATTACCTATTTTAGAATAGGTATGAGATGAATTCCGTCCAAACGGATTCCTAACCATCTCGACTACTTTACCACGAGAACATCAACCAGTCAAACATACATACATGCATGCATATCACGACACACCAAACTCATCGTATGACTTCTCATACACAAGTACATCCATGACAATCACTCCAAGACATCATTCAAATATTCACAAACATACATATGTTTCAAACATACGAATATACGTATTAATATGAATGACAATGCCATAACTTTAACAATCCTCATATCTTTCATTCACCGATCCAACATACTTAGTTTCATATTTCCTATCTAGAAACCTTTAATACATAGTTTATTAATTAAACATTTTCATTCAAGAAATGCTTAGCTTACTCTCATTTATTTTCAAACTTAACCATTTCAATCTCTATACAAATAACTCACATGTATAAGTCAATAACAACTTATTCATATTACATACACCTACATAAACTAAAGCCAATTCAGAAATCATGATTTGCTCCATTTACCAATTTCGTATATCCAATCTATACATATCTTAACATCATATCTCATTTCATAACATATTAATAACAACATTCTATACATGTTATGGTCGATTATCCTAACCATGCGTAACCTCGAACTTTGTTCTCAAGAATATCTCATATTTTATTCTCCTCTTATCCTAAACACATTCAATTATATATATATATTTAAAACACCAATCAATTATTCAAGCACACATTGCATGAGTTACTTACCTGGCTTCGCGAGCACTCCTAGTCACATCTGTCAAAATAAATGGCGAAATGCTGTTAGAATCACAACTTACGGAGTTCTCGAGTAAACTACGATAAAATCCTGGATCTTTTTGGAATAATCAAATCAAGTCTGATTTCAATACTTTCAGGTTCAGTAATCTTAAAACATCATTATAAACTAACCTAAGCCATCAGTTAACTTAAATACTCGGTTTACGTGTTTTTAAAAAATCTTTCGAAAAGATTTCCGCAAACGCTACAGAAGGGTCCTAAACCCTTCGAACCTAGCTGGATTTATCCAAACATTCTCGTAATATCATATATAACTCATAACTATCACTAAAATCAAAATACATCTTTATACGCAAAAATCCACTTTTACCGAAAATTTGCATATTCTATCGAATCAATCAAACTCATTCTGTTTTCACTCGGATTCTATCAAATGCTCATATTCAATATACTAATACTCAAATAATTCAATTTATATCATTACGCTACTCTACAAAGCCACTGGATACATCCGAATATTTAGCGAAAAATTTGAAATTAGTGGATTTTTATTAGGAGGTCTTACTGAGATTTTGAGGGCATATACAGACTCCAAACAATCCCACGAACGCGTTGGAATCAACAAAATTTTGATCGGAGCTACTGTGCACCATGGGTCACTGTTCATTCAAATCTTTATTCCTCGATTCACGTGCAATCATGCACGAAACGGAAAATTTGCCACCGCCACCTTATAGTACTCTCTGAGAGCTTCGATTTGGCGGGTGGTTCGGGCCATGAAATGAAACGACGAGCCAGGATCGGGATACCCATGACTCACACGTATCACTCATCTTTTCCACCGTTACCGGCGTCCTGGCGGTTTCCGCCGGCCAACACAAGGTGGAGGGGTGGCCGGCGCACCCCCCTGGCTGGTCGCGTCGGCCAGCCATGGTCGGAAAGCTGCCAATGTGACCAGCAGCTCACTGAACATGTTTTTGAGGATGCAGGTACATGTGTAGAGAATTGAGGGGTAATGTTGTTTTTGTAATTCTGGGAAACTATAAGGTATTTGAAGAAAATTCTTTAAAAATTACGTTTTGACCCCCGTGAAATTACTTCTAGGTCCCTACAATGGGGCTTTCATGGGGATATATATTTTTAAAGCCCTTCTAATGCAAATTGTGCAAAGTGTTCAACACAAAAGTTGTTCATCTTAGAAAAATGAGTCTAATGGTTCAAGAATCAGCTCAATCGGAGTTCATTTGCTATTTTTATAGATGAAATGTAACATCTCCGATTCGAGAATGCTACCGGTAGGCAACAGACCCCACTATCGCCTAAGCCACTGACTTATGCGAGAGAAAACTTGCTTTTACCATGATACTATGCAATCTCATAAATAGCCACACACATAATCTTAGAATTAGCATAAATGCATAATCATAAAATATGTACATATTTGAAAATACTCATCATATACACATCATCATCATATATATGTCATACATCAAAATGGAATCACAGAAAACTATATTCTATATGAATGTAAATCTGGAATGATGGACCCCATAACTAGTGACTGCAATATAAACTATTGTCCCCGAATTAAGTCTCCAAAAGTTACGTGTGACTCACCAAAAGGTGGATCCTGCAAAAGAATTGGAGAGTGGGGGTGTGTTGGGGTTTTATAAGGAATTACGGGTTTGCGTAGCGGAGCGCGGAAAACGAATTTTTCCGATTTCAAAATTTTTTCTTGAAACAATTAAATAAACTTATTTATTTAATTAACCAATACTTAAAATATGAAATTTTAACCCAAGAAATCATATTTCTTTTAATTACCAAATGACCCCAAACTTTTGCAAATTAATTATTTTGGTGCTTAATTATGTCAATTACATATTTAATTGATTCCAAATCAATCCCAAAATAATTTTTTTTTCAATTTGCAACATAAACCAGAAACTTTTCCAGATTTTCGAAACTGCCCAGGCTTTTTTTCATAATTACCGAAACAACCCATAATTTTTGTTAATCATAATTTGACCCAATTTGTTCAAAACACATCAAGATCAAATCCAATCAATCCCAAATTTGACATACATCAAATATACATCAAATTATATCATATATATGAAATGCCCCAAAATTTGAATGGGTTAAGAACCCTAATTTCACAAATTACTCAAATTGGGTAATTTACATTAAATTGACAAAATTCAAAACTTTAATCTTCCAATTACCACACCAATCAAGTCCCACCATCATGAAATTAATCAAGAACAATTCTAGGCTAATTATGAATGGCTAATTAACTCTAGAACGACAACTTTAATTTTCTAATTAATTTATTAAGCTTAATTACACTAATAAGCAAATAAATTAATTATACATGCATAACATCCTCAAACAAGCTTCCAACAAATTCAATTACAAACTTGTAGAGAGATTAATCTTAGCAAAATAATTGAAGATAAGATTAATAGAAACAATTTATATCTTGAAAAAAATGGAAGAATACTTACATAATTTTTCCAAAATAAGTTTTCTTCTTTTGATTTTCTTTCAAAACCTCTCAACTCACTTTGTAAACTTTTGTTGAAATTGTCTTAGTGTTAGGAAAAAGAAACAAAACCATTTTGTATAATTCTTTTCTAATTGCCGATTTTGGCTTATAAAAATAAACAACAATTTTTTAATTTTTTTGTTCAATTATAATTGGTCCACATTTTAACAAAATTAAAGACAACCTTTACCTTTAATAAAGTTAACTAAAATGTGTGCCAATGATATCTAGCCAAATAAAAGCAAAATCATTACATAAGATATTTATTTATTTATTTATTTAACTTAATTATTTAATAATTAAATAATTAAATAATAAATGTAAATATCTTAAATACATGTATTATATTTACAATAAATATCTCAGATACATATATATTAATGATATATATCAAATATCATAATTTGATATTTTATTAATGTGTATTTAATAAAATCAAGTATTAAATACAAATACACATTAATCCGAAAATGACCATTAGGTCCCGATTGCATGTATTTTTCGTTTAACCGTTAAACGAGTTATAAATAATCAGTATTATTGATAACAATTGCCCTAGTGCTCTACGATTATATTTCATTAGTGAGACTCTCTAGATTCAGGCATATCCGTCACGAAATTAAATTTCGTGTCCATAATTCACCCACCCGTAAATTATGATGAACACAGATAAACTCTATGAACCATACAGGTCGAGGTCACTGCATACGTATAATCCATCCGTCACAAGTATCCGGATTAATCCAGAGATATATATACAAATGTCAAATCTCTATAGATGTAATCACGTCGACGTTTCTATTAGTAATCATTTAATAACACTTAGAACTGATTTCTACAGTGTACCACGGGCCCATGGATTTAACAGATTGCTAATTCCATATTGAATACTTATGCTCTGTACACAGAGCTGACATATCCTATCTTGATACACACAGGATATTGACCGGTGCGTAATCACACGCGTATAACGCAAGCGCACGTATCATTCAAGTAGTATAAAAAGTATCGATCCCACGATGACTTAATGTCTAATCTATTAATTTTGAGGTCAAATGATTACTAGTATCTAACAGGTTGTTTGATTGATTTGAAATGGTGATGATTCTAAATTTAAAAAAGTAATTAAAATTGCACGAAAGTAGGTTTAAGAAAATTCAATATTAGGAAACTATCTAGGGTTGTGAATCTTTCTAATTATTTTAAAAGATGAAGCGGTTATTTCATGTTTGTGTAATAAATCGGTTTACTAACCTAGAACACTAAATTATGCGAAAGCCTCTATCGATGGTCATGTTAGACAGTAATGACCCATAGCGTCACTATTTTGTAAATGATATTGTATTATTGTACAAAATTAACTATGTAGTAATGAAATTGCCTTTTACCGTTTTGTAATTTATTTACTTTGATATATAAATGGTAAAAGTCCCTATGATTAGTTCCGGATTGTGATGATATGAGACGGTAACAATCCATAAAGGTTTAATCATTAAATATCCCTAGTCGTAGTATTATCGAGATTGGACATCGATAATGCGGAATAGACTAGTACTGCACTTGTGCATGTTGTGAGGCACAACGGCATAGTTCTCATATATTTAAGTATTGGATACTTATGCAAGTGCGGTAGGAGGTTGTGTTTTACCGATGGTACGGAAAACAGCTTCGCTCTGGATAGACCCCGCGGAGTCCCATTGGTAGTATGTCTGCGTGTCTATGGGAGTCCGCTTCAGGGTAGGTGCATATGATCTTAACCTGAGACTTGCATCGCTAGTACTCACGACAATCGGTAAACTTAGTTTTGGTGGTCCAGGGCTTTAACGGGTTCTGTGTACACCTCTTCTGGGTTTATCGAGAATCGTAGTGTATTGGGTGTGATGTCAAGATGGAAGTATCACTTCAGACATATGGAGATGATGATCGCGAGGGATACAGAACTAGTACTCTATAATGGTTGCAACCATCGGGATAATATGACTAGGTCAAGATTATCTGATTCAAAGAGACTGGTTGCTTGATGTCCGATATGTGTATCGTACGGGGCAGACACAACTCCAGCCCCAGGCCTTACATGTGATCATCCGATACTGGTTCGATATACACTATACTACGGTATACTACGCCTGTTATAGATCTTATATTCCAATAAGAATATTTCTAGAGAATTGGGTAGACATGGCGTTTTGCTAGAGGCTAACCTTGTCTTGTAAATCGGTAAAAACGTAGTACTTGGTACGTACGTGTTCGGATAGTTCGACAACCGGATTTACTGCCAACATATCTAGAGATCTCTTGGGTCGCTTCCCGAAGATTCACCAATGACGTATGATTCAAACTCGATTAATCTTGGATTAATTACGGAGAGACTTTATCTTGGATAAAGTACTATATAAAGAGAGAGAACGATTAATTTGGAATTAATCGTAAAATATTATATTCGATATAATAATCGAAATTCGATTTCGACGTGAAATTAAAATTAGATTTTAATTCGGGCAAACGAGTTAATTTAGAATTAATTCGTTAGCGACGTAAATAATAATTTCGCTAGGCGTAATTATTTATTTAAATTCGATTTAATTAACGTCGCGACGTAAGTTCGGTATTTCGGAAATATCGAACCCGAACGCGTGAGTGCACGTGGGCCCACTTTCATTTGGAAACGTGTGGGGCCCACATGACACATGTCATTATTGCATTATTTAATTGTTGATGCATTGCATGGAGATAGTGTACAATGCACTCAAGGGTTTTGCATGGAAATTGAGTGTTTGACACTCTAAGCCATTGCATGATTTGTGTCATAAGTTTATTATTAATTAATAAATATTATGGCATAAATATAAATTGATTTTTGTAACAAAAAATCAGCTCTCTCTCTCTCTCTCTCACATTGCCGAAAACTTCACTGCAGTTTTGGCTCTCCACTTTTCTGTTTTTGTTGCAAAAACTTGAAGAATTTGTGCATGTTTGGAACATGAAATTCACATCTTTGGCTAGCACCATCAAGGGATCATACAAAGGTGTTATGGGAAACTCATCTTAGAGCTTGGAAGGATCAAAAATTGCTTGGAGCTTCTCTTTTCTGTTTGGCCGAAACCCTCACTGCACAAAGGAGAAAATTTTTGTTTCATCAACGCATCCGCATTCCGATCTTTGTGAGTATGATTCCGCCATACTTCAATATTGTTCATTCATTTATATGTTTTGCTTGTTCTTTTGATCTTGGGACATGGATTAGATTTTCCAACAGGTCAGACGTAAATACCCAGTTTAACCCAATTGAACCATATGTCTACGTCAACCAAATTACCTGGATTCATTAAGTTTAAGTTCCAATTATGGATACCCCGCCCGACAGGTATATGTCTATTATGTAAGGAAATTTATTAAAGGGCTATCTATCCTCAAGGAAGATCGTGGGCTATTAAGTCTAAGGCTGAAACCTAAAATTCCTTTGTCAAGTTTATTTTAGATTTACCAGATCAATCTTATTAGTGGCCAATTAACAAGACACATTAAGCTTAAGACTTAATAAGTAAACCTTTAAATTACCCAAACTATAAAATAACCTCTTATAAACCGGTGATATTAGAATTCATCACAACCCCAAATAACTAACTTAGTTACGACATATAACTAGGGATAGTAAAAACTTAAATAAAATAAAAGATATAAAGTAAATGCTGAAAAGTAAATGCTGAAAAGTAAATGACGGAAAGTAAATGCTGAAATTAAATACTGAAAATTAAAATGCTGAAAAGTAAATACTGAAAGTAAATTACTGAAAAGTAAATGCTGAAAAGTAAATTGCTGAAAAGTAAATTGCTGAAAAGTAAATGCTGAAAGTAAATTGCTGAAAAGTAAATAAAGTAAAAGTACAATAAAAGAAAATGCTTAGGTAAAAGGATCCACTTTTATTACTTCTATTTTAGATATCTCCCTTAATATAATATATTAACTTTGCATGATAATTACCAACCAGCCATATATGCGGTATCCAGATTAAGTCAAATTAATAATTAATTATCAACCGACCAATCAGGCGGTATCCAGTTTAGTCAGGTTAAAACCAATTTAAATAATTACCAACCGACCAATATGGCGGTATCCTCGTTAAGTCAGGTTTTAACTAGTTTATATATTATAATTAAGGGAGATTAATCTAAATATTAGTAATAAAATTTTTACCTTTTACCCCAGCAAAGGGGAGTTACCTCCTCATTACTGAAAAGTAAAAACTGAAAATTAAAGAAAGAAAAGTACTGTGGGTAAAAGTAAATTGCAGAAAGTAAAAGCTGAAGAGTAAAGAAAAGAAAGTGCGAAAGCAGAAATTAATTACTGAAAGCTGTAAATAAACAAATAAGATACAATTTTCTTATTATTCTTAAGGAATTCCTTAGAAGAAAGTATGAATTTACAAATGAAATGGCTTGGTATTTATAGGCAAAATTTTTCCTCCATCAAATCATCCACCAAATCCATTATTAATTGCTCCACTAATTCCCCCACCAAATCCATTATTAATTGCTCCACTAATTGCTTATCATGTTTGGTGGTGATTTGATAATTTTTATTATTTATTTATTAATTTATTTTTTACTTTGAAAATTACATTAATAATTACACACAACACACTTCTGGATGGTTCATCAATTTCGGGCATGCAATCTTCAGAATTCGAAATTATTTTGTCTTTTAAAGGTGTAGATCTTTGAGTCTTCTTTAATCTGGAACTTGAATCAGCTCAATCCGATATCGGAGTAAAAGGTTATGCCCAAAATACGACAGATACAGAAAATTGGAATTTCCAAAACTGCACTTCGTTAAAACGCCATTTCAAGTTTCCAATCTCCAAAATTAATATGTCAAGTCCACTTTTTGCTCTTATTTGACCCACATTTCGTCCTAAATGATTTCATTGTGTCCCAATATTATTTTATCTGCAAAATAAAGTAAAACACATCAAAACGTTCATCAAACCCGAGAAACTAAACAAAATATTAAGTAAAAGGGGCGGTAAATATTGATATATTTTCCGCTCATCACACCCCCAAACCTAACATTTTGCTAGTCCTCGAGCAAAACAGTAAAATAAAATACAAGAAACAATTAAATTAAACTAAGCCAATTTCGTAGGGATCACGGTTGCATTTAGCATATGCAACAAGCCTTTAAACCCCTAGGTGTCCCTAATGGACGAGTTATAGTCTCGTGAGGGCTTACAGCAACGATATCCACAAACGTTTCACAAAAGTAAAAAGATAATAAAACTAATGCACACAAAAGCAAAAAGACAAGAGAAAAGAGAATAAAGAAGTTAGTGACTAATCATGTGAAACTTCTACTCCAAGTTACTAGTTGTTTTCTTTCTTTCCAAATTACTGAATAAGTAAATTCTCCAATTTTTTTTACCATTCTCCATATGCACAGCCGATAAAATATTAATCAACTCATTTTTACCCACAACAGTCACAAGTACAGTTGATAAGAGAGTAATATTTTTGTCCTAATGTTTTATCAGAATTCACACCTTTTTGCAGCAATGGAATAAATTTTCTGATTTTCTGATTTTTTCTTTGATTTGATTTTTTTTTATTATAACAATATCTTCCATCTATGTAGCGAGTGTTGGGTCGGTGGCTCCCAAACCAGGGCTTTAGAGCACAGGTGTTAAGACACCCCTACGGACTTAATTACTCAGACTTCAGATATATATTTTGCAGCATCTTTGATCCAGTAGCGAGCTTTGGGCCAGTGACTCCCAACCAGTTGGCTTTAGGGCAATAGGTGTTAAAACACCTTACAGACTTAATAACTCGGATCTCAGATGTTTTTTTTTTACTCCATCACTTTTGGAGATGCTTCCTCCAATTAAAATAGAGCATGAATATTACAAACTTTTTCAATTTTAGCTCATGTCCATTTGTTACAATGCATGTTGATAATATCTGCTAAATGAGCATATGAAGATCCATTTTAGTCAGTTTTATGGAGAATTTATTGTTGGATAATATGACCCATAGCGTCACTATTTGCACAGATCATTGTGTTGTTGTAGCAAATTAACTATGTAATAAGGAAATTGCACTCTCATCATTTGTGATTAGATCACCATAGATATATAAATGAAGAGAGGTCCCTATGATTAGTTCCTGGATTGAGATGATATGAGACAGTATCAGTCCACGAAGGATTAATCATTAAATATCCCTAGCCGTAGTATTATCGAGACTGGACATCGATAATGCGGAATAGGCTAGTATTTCACTTGTGCGCGTTGTGAGGGCACAACGGCATAGTTCTCATATATATAAGTATTGGATACTTATGCAAGTGCGATAGGAGGTCGTGTTTCACCGATGGTACGGGGAAACAGCTTCGCTCTGGATAGACCCCTCGGAATCCCATTGGTATTATGACTATGTGTCTATGGGAGGCCGAAATCAAGGTAGGTGTGTATGGTCTTAACCTGAGACTTACATCGCTAATACTTACGATAATCGATAGACTTTGGTCTTGGTGGTGGTGGTAGGGGACTTTTAACAGGTTCTGAGTACACCACTTCTGGGTTTATCAGAGAGTCGTAGAGTATTGGGTGTGATGTGAAGACGGAAGTGTCACTTCAGTCATATTGGAGTTGATGTCACGCAGGATACGGTACTAGTGCTCTTGAGTGTTGCGCAACCAATCGGGATATTGTGACCAGGTCATGTATATCCGATTATAGAGACTATGTTACCAGACATCCGATATGTGCTTCGGACGGGGCAGACACTTATCCAGCCCCAGCCCTAGCACGTGATTATCCGATACTGGGCCGATATACACAATACTACGGTATACTACGCTTGATACAGATCTATATATTCCTGTAAGAATATTTCTGGAGAATTGGGTAGGCATGGCGCTTTGCTAGAAGCCAACCTTGTCTTGTAAATCGATATAAACGTAGTACGAGGTACTTACGTGTTCGGACAGTCCGACGATCGTATTTACTGCCAACATATCCGGAGATCTCATGGGTCGCTTCCTGAAGATTCACCGATGATGTATGACTCGCACTTTGATTAATCTGGGATTAATTAGAAGAGAGAGATAGAATTAATCTGGGATTAATTCGATGAGAGAGAAAATTAATCTGGGATTATTTGCGGAGATATTTTATCTGGGATAAAATATTAATTAAAGAGAGAGAACGATTAATTTGGAATTAATCGATAAAATAATATATTCGATATATTATTAGAAATTGGATTTTGACGCGGAATTAAAATTAGATTTTAATTCGGGCGAACGAATTAATTTAGAATTAATTCGTTAGCGACGTGAATAGTGATTTCGCTAGGCGTAATCATTTAATTACGACGCGACGGAAAATTCGTTAATTTGGAATTAGCGAACCCGAGAGTGATTGCGAGCGCATTCGCATTTCGAATTCGAGCGCGGCACGCGAGTCACATCAAGCGTCAAATCGTAGTCGCGTCAATCGTCAAATCAATTGTCACTTTGAGTGATGTGACTTGACAACATGTCACTTTATTAAAGTGATGGATGTGACTGTGACTAAAGTAAAAGTTGAAATGATGAAAGCCTTTTGCTTTTTTGACTTTTGTACTTGGTAAATGAAAAGGCTTTTGTATTGATTTTATTTTGGAAATAAAATATAAATATAAGTAAAAACCATTTGCCTTTCTCTCTTATATTTTCACGGTTCACGTGAACTTCCTCTCCCTCTCTTTTTCTTCTTCTCCCTTCACGGTTTGGAAACCGTCTTCTCCTCTCCTTGTTCTGTTTCTGCCGAGCAATTTGAGAAGTAGATAACGATTTTGTGGCAAAAATCAAGTGCTAGCACACCTTGAGTGATACATAGGTGATAGGGAAGTGATTCTTTGAGCTTGGAAGCTTGAAGCTTGGAGAGCTTCAATGGAGTCCATGCATGGCCGAAAATGGTGGAGTCCAAACCAGTCCAAACCGTGCAGCCCACTGTCAAGGAAGCTACTGCCGAGCTCAATGGAGATGGAAAAACGCAGCTTGTGTTCTTCTAGCATCAAACCCATCAATGTGAGTATATTCCGCCACCTCCTTTGATGTGTTCATATGCGGTTTTTATGCTTGATTTGTTGATCTTGGGACTTGATTTAAAACTCTAACAATGGTATCAGAGCTATTGATTGCATGAAAACCGAATTAGGGTTCTTGAGCAAATTTGGGGCTTTTTGATTTTAGCTTGATTCTGACAAATTGATTCTTTGAGAATGCTTATATTGATTGAATTTGAGTTATATGTAATCAATTTGATAAAAAATTGATTGGATTGATTTTCCCCAATTTGCTTATTTTTGGTCAAAACTTTAATTGGGTAAACTCGATTTAGGCATGATTTGGTTGAATTGTTTGATGAAGTATGCTTGAATGAGGTTGAATTGAAGTTGTGCATGATCAATTTCAAAAAATTGGATTAGATCAATTTTCCCCAATTCTTTAGGTTGAACATGAAACTTGAAATTGGGTAAAATGTGTTTGAGCATGTTTTAATTGAATTGGATGTTTAAGTATGCTTAGAACATGTTTAATTGAGATTGTGTGTGATCAATTTCGTGAAATTGGATTGGATTCAATTTTCCCCAAATTGAAGGCTTGGCCGAAAATTGCATAACCCTAATGTCTTGGTAATTTTGTTTTGTTTGATCATTGGATGACTTAAAACAATTGGTTAATGTTGTTTTGAAGTTCAATTGGATTGAATTTTGATTTAGAACATTTTTCCCTTTTAAAGTGGCTTGGCCGAATCTTATGAACATGAAATTCATTGTGATTTTGTTGTTTGATTCATTGGATGAGTTAAACTGATTTGGGAAATGATGATTGTGGATTCAATTGGATTGAAACCGATCGAATCGAATTGAAAAACCCCTAATTGCCGAGACTTGAAAGCATGTAAATTGGGTTTGATTTTAATTGAATTGTGTTGGACACTATTTGGTTGTTAAAGTGCATGATTAGTTAGGCTAATTGATGTTTTAGAAATGTTAATTGGGTAATTGATTGTGTATTACACTTAGGTTAATTAATTGTGAAATTTGGAATTTTATAAGTTAATTAATTTGGGCTTGATTTTGGAAATTGGGCTTGTTAGGTTGTAATTGGGCTTTTGGGCTTTGTTGTAACAAAGTTGGGTTTAGGCAAAATTGGTTGGATCCAATTAGGCCCAAAACCGAATCCAAAAGGTCCAATTATGACTTAATGGACCTTAATTATTTAATTGGGCCTAATGGGCCAAAATTAATTTAAAGGCTTATGGGGTAACTCCCGGATTGGATTTTGGTGTTCGGTTTGACCCGAGTTGACCAAAAGTCCACGCCTCAAGAAATTAATTAAAAGCCCATTGGACTTTAATTAAATTAAATTGGATATTAATCGGGCTTTGAGACCCGTAACGATTAATTTGGAATTTAAGTCGTAAAGGTTTATTTATAAAGTGTAATATTTAATTTGGAATTAAATAATGAATTAGAATTAAATACGTATTAAATTGGATTTAATCATGTAATTTAATTTAATTAGTAGAAATCGTACTTTGAGTACGTGTTCGCAATACGAGTTTGACTCGAACAAAATCAAATCTTTGTTTGAACATTGGATGATCACTAATTATCAAGATTAATTAATTTGATTAGATTGATTGATAACATGCTTGTATGAATACATGGTTGTGATGTTTGAATAATGTATATCGGATGGATATTAGCCGGGTGGGGCGATTTTGGAAATTGTAATAAATTTGATTTATTAATTGGACCTGCGTGTCCAGCCTTATCTCCTATTTCATTGTATTCTCTTCTCACCTATTCCCCTCTATGTATATGAGGTTTCTTTAGAAGTGTAGTGTAACGGGTAGAGTAGAAGTAATAGTAGAAGTAGCGCTAGCTTGAGTGAGAAAGGGAGAGATTTGATCTAGGATCAATGTGTTAAGTATCCATCCGCATATCATTATTATTTATTTCATACTCGCTTTATTATGTATTTAGAATGCATGTTTAAGGGTGTATGATGATGAGACCTTAACAAAGATAATTAAATTGATAGCCAATTTGCACGCGAAAAACCCTCGTTTTATATTAAGCAAATATCCTTCCATTGAATGATTCTTGTTCAAGATCCGAAGTTGGCATTGGTTTTTATTGACCAAAGTCAAGACCTTTGTCAATCAAGGATGTACTTGAATCATGAGAGTTTTGTTGCATATCGGTGTCTTGTCCAAATCGTGATTTTTATTGGCCAAAGTCAAGATCACTTTTTGTCCAATGACATTGATTACGAAACTTTCCTCGTCAATGGGTCCCGCTTAACTGGAATCATTAGGTTTGTTTTTTGGCCAAAGCCAAGGCCTAGATGATTCAGAGGATAGGGTTAGGAAAATGTAATGGATACATTGACATTATACATATGTTTCGGACTTGGATGTCCACCTAACCGGATCTAGGAATTGGATGAGATCCAATTGATCATAGAGATCTACCTAAGTTAAATAGCATACAGCTTTTATTGGCCAAAGTCAAGGTTGTGTGTTATTTAACGGGATCCTAGCCCACTAGGAAACGCGGTTTCCCGAGTACTCCACAGAGGGTTAGAGGCTCGACGAAAAATAGTGGGAGGCAAGTATTGAATTTGCAACATTCGTTCGAATACTCGCTAAACGCTCATTTAAATTATTTCGTCATATTAATCAAAAGTATTAGTTGGACTAATATTTATGTTGTTTTAATAAACAGTTGGACTGTATTATACTTGATTATATATAATTGGATTATATTAATCAATATATTTGAATTAATTAATTTCAGTTTACAGTTGATTTTATAATTGGATTATAGTAATCAATGTAATTGAGGTTAATTAATTTGGATTATATTTGATTATATAGTTGGACTATTATAATCATTATAATATAATAGTACCACTAATCGTTGGTTAAATAGTTGGACTATTGTAATCAAGATAAGAAATTGAAAAGTTGGATATTTAAAATATAATCTGGGATTAAAATATTTTAAATGATTTAATTTTCAAATTGGGAATAAATAATAGGTTACTTTATTTGATAAAATAACTTATTATACCTTAAGCCCAAAATTAAGCAATATAAGTAGAGCATAAAATCTTTGGAAGATTTGTGTGATGATGACTTTAATGCTTAATTTAATATACTTGTCATAAATCTAATTTTTTGATTTAAGAAGTATTAAAATTGCAATTTATAATTCTTGAAGAATTAATTGACTATTCTAGAGGAGATAAAGTCAAAGTTTGCAATTGGGGATGTAGCACGAGGTGCACATCGTTTCGATATTCTAAAAACCCAAGGCTTGGCCTAAGGTTCCTAAAATATTGAAAAGGATAATTGACATATACCAAAGTGACTACCATTTGGATATGGAATACACGAAGGAATTAAAGAAAGGGCGAGGCTCTGACTTTAAAATATTTGTCAAAGTTATGTTCACTACTAGTATTGAAATTAGATTTTAAATACTTAGTGTGGAACATAAAATATATATGTATTGATATTCAGAATCTGCTTTGAGCAGGATACTGACTTCAAGCTGAGATTTCTCTGCGAATCGGAAACGGGACGAAAGTCGCTGTTTCGACCGTAGATACCTAAGTTTAGGAACTACCCTTTGGGTGTGTACTTAAATTAGGAACTGTTATAATGTAACTAGTTTGACTAGAAACATTATCTCTTTATCAGTGTTTAACCCACTGCGGGTGAACCTTTATATTCTAAAACACTAAAGTGTTTTATTATATAAAGATGATACTGAGATAAATACATTAGATGTAAATAACAGAATTTATATTTTGAATATAAAAAATCTCAAACATATAAATGACAAATAAATAGCTCAAATTGATTTGATCAATAGAGACTTATTTATGGCATTGTTGTCTAGGACACAATTAAACGAGACACGTCAGTTAGACGGTGTGTCCGAACTAAAACCGAATTTTGTTGGACATGATAAGGTTTATCACGAGTCGCTCTGAGCTATCATTTCCTTCAAACAGGATATGTATTAACAGTGCAAAACTTATTTAGAATAAGGTTCCATATAAATCTGTTTGACAGATACATATAGGATATGAACAGGAAAGAAACGGGGTTTCTTACTCCTAATAATTTGGGTATGCCAGGCATAACGTTTGGATGATACCAAACTAAAAACCCAAATTGGATAAGTGCCAATATAGGTTATCCTAAGGGAAACCTTAAGTATAGTACTTGTAAATCTCACATGAGAACAATATGATTGTTGCTCACCATGCGGTTTTCCTGAGAGGAATACCGATATGCAGTGGTCAGTGGGAGGATAGTGATACTCGATGAAAATCGGAGTAATACTATTCAAAGCACGAAGTCCTTAATGGAACACAAACAGTTCATCAATGATGAATCTGTACCATTAATCTTCAAATACACAAGAAACTTCGTAGATCGGATAGAGTCAGAAAACAACCTAGGGTATGGGTTTCTGATCTAACCTCATTAAGATGTCAATCTTATGGAGGTGTACCATCCGACTACGTTTAGAGGAAGTGATACGAGGTATCGACTCTCTGTTATGGCAAAGTGCCATGAATCCGAAATGGATTCCATGTATAACAACTATTTTGGATACTAGTTGTTGTACCATAAGGCATTGTGCCTATGGTACATTAAACGTCTTCAAAGAAGACATACATGGATGGCAACATACCAACGTACAAAGCTAGGCTTTTGACGGAAAGGTATCGTTATCAACATTGTGTTAATAACGGTTCAACCTTTTACCTGTTGCCATGGTAAATCCATTTTGAAGATGCTTGTTGATAACTGTATATTTCATTTATGAAATATGTCAGTTACAAATCAAAATCGCTTTCCAAAGGAAACCTTTTGGAGAATGTTTATAACATTCTGACGATTTTGTATAACCGACAAACAAGGTTTGCGGATTATTCAATCCATGTTTGGATTGAAGCAAGCATAAGGTTCTTGGAACTGACGTTTTGAAATAATCATAATGGTTTATGATTTAACTCAAAACGAAATAATTCTTGTGTATATAAGGAGGTTAGTGGGAGAGCGCACTGACAGTGAAATTCCCATAAAGCAATTGGTGAAAGCTTGGCTTTCATAGATATTCTTTAATAGAAATTCTCCGTAGAATTCTGGGAGTAACAACCTTTATTCAAGGAATAAAGATCTACTGGGATAGATTTGGAGTTGTTAACACTCTCTGGAAATTGTACATTTAAAATGTACTTGTATTGGTGTCTCATACGCTTCGAGCATATGGAGTCACGATCAGGTCAATCCAAGTGATAGTCACTGGATTGAAGTTGAGAACATCTGTTAGTATCTCAGAGAACTAAAGATGCTATCTTAAACTATGGAGAAGGAGAACTTGTAGTGACTGGGATCACTACTGCAAGTTTCCAAACAATAAAATACTACGGTACTATAAAGTTTGAATAACGGGACAGTGAGCTGGAAATCTTCCTAGCAAGATAACTGTTGCCGAATAAACAACAAATGCGGATTATTGCTGCAGCTGAGGCAGCAATAGAAGCCATTTGGATCGATAATAAATCTAATTAGATTAGATATAGTTCTGTTAGCAGCTGAGCTAGGCGTCAGCACAGGCTAAAGAATTAAAGGTCTCATCGACGATCCAGATATATACTTCTATATCATCTGATTCGTTCGGATCATACATCGTGGCGATGTGATGATCGTGTAAATCGCGTCAGACGATAATTAAGCAAATCCGCTGACGAAAACCTTTCCTCAGCAATTTGAGCGAATTGTACATAGTTCGGGTGTTAGACACTCGAGTGACTGGCTATGTGCCAAGTGGGAGATTGTTGGATAATATGACCCATAGCGTCACTATTTGCACAGATCATTGTGTTGTTGTAGCAAATTAACTATGTAATAAGGAAATTGCACTCTCATCATTTGTGATTAGATCACCATAGATATATAAATGAAGAGAGGTCCCTATGATTAGTTCCTGGATTGAGATGATATGAGACAGTATCAGTCCACGAAGGATTAATCATTAAATATCCCTAGCCGTAGTATTATCGAGACTGGACATCGATAATGCAGAATAGGCTAGTATTGCACTTGTGCGTTGTGAGGGCACAACGGCATAGTTCTCATATATATAAGTATTGGATACTTATGCAAGTGCGATAGGAGGTCGTGTTTCACCGACGGTACGGGAAACAGCTTCGCTCTGGATAGACCCCTCGGAATCCCATTGGTATTATGACTATGTGTCTATGGGAGGCCGAAATCAAGGTAGGTGTGTATAGTCTTAACCTGAGACTTGCATCGCTGATACTTACGATAATCGATAAACTTTGGTCTTGGTGGTAGGGGACTTTTAACAGGTTCTGAGTACACCACTTCTGGGTTTATCAGAGAGTCGTAGAGTATTGGGTGTGATGTCAAGACGGAAGTGTCACTTCAGTCATATTGGAGTTGATGTCACGCAGGATACGGTACGGTACTAGTGCTCTTGAGTGTTGCGCAACCAATCGGGATTGTGACCAGGTCATGTATATCCGATTATAGAGACTATGTTACCAGACATCCGATATGTGCTTCGGACGGGGGGTAGACACTTATCCAGCCCCAGCCCTAGCACGTGATTATCCGATACTGGGCCGATATACACAATACTACGGTATACTACGCTTGATACAGATCTATATATTCCTGTAAGAATATTTCTGGAGAATTGGGTAGGCATGGCGCTTTGCTAGAAGCCAACCTTGTCTTGTAAATCGATATAAACGTAGTAGTACGAGGTACTTACGTGTTCGGACAGTCCGACGATCGTATTTACTGCCAACATATCCGGAGATCTCATGGGTCGCTTCCTGAAGATTCACCGATGACGTATGACTCGCACTTTGATTAATCTGGGATTAATTAGAAGAGAGAGATAGAATTAATCTGGGATTAATTCGATGAGAGAGAAAATTAATCTGGGATTATTTGCGGAGATATTTTATCTGGGATAAAATATTAATAAAGAGAGAGAACGATTAATTTGGAATTAATCGATAAAATAATATATTCGATATATTAATCGAAATTGGATTTTGACGCGGAATTAAAATTAGATTTTAATTCGGCGCGAACGAATTAATTTAGAATTAATTCGTTAGCGACGTGAATAGTGATTTCGCTAGGCGTAATCATTTAATTACGACGCGACGGAAAATTCGTTAATTTGGAATTAGCGAACCCGAGAGTGATTGCGAGCGCATTCGCATTTCGAATTCGAGCGCGGCACGCGAGTCACATCAAGCGTCAAATCGTTAGTCGCGTCAATGTCAAATCAATTGTCACTTTGAGTGATGTGACTTGACAACATGTCACTTTATTAAAGTGATGTGATGTGACTTAAAGTAAAAGTTGAAATGATGAAAGTTAAAGCTTTTTGCTTTTTTGACTTTTGTACTTGGTAAATGAAAAGGCTTTTGTATTTGATTTATTTTGGAAATAAATATATAAATATAAGTAAAAACCATTTGCCTTTTCTCCTTATCTTTTCACGGTTTCACGTGAACTTCCTCTCCCTCTCTTTTTCTTCTTCTCCTCACGGTTTGGAAACCGTCTTCTTCTCTCCTTGTTTGTTTCTGCCGAGCAAAGTGAGAAGTAAGATAACGATTTTGTGGCAAAAATCAAGTGCTAGCACACCTTGAGTGATACATAGGTGATAGGGAAGTGATTCTTTGAGCTTGGAAAGCTTGAAGCTTGGAGCTTCAATGGAGTCCATGCATGGCCGAAAATGGTGGAGTCCAAACCAGTCCAAACCGTGCAGCCCACTGTCAAGGAAAGCTACTGCCGAGCTCAATGGAGGATGAAAACGCAGCTTGTGTTCTTCCTAGCATCAAACCCATCAATGTGAGTATATTCCGCACCTCCTTTGATGTGTTCATATGCGGTTTTTATGCTTGATTTGTTGATCTTGGGACTTGATTTAAAACTCTAAAACATTTTTATAAATTAAATTAATAAAATGAAATAAACCAAAAATAACTTGTTTCAAAAATGGTTTGAGATAGGCCTTAGAGTGGAAGTTCCTTACACAGCAGCTCTCTTACAATTTCACCTTTTTAGTCAAACTAAAAACACAAAAAACACAAAATATTTTGTAATTTTTGAAAAAATTTCAATTGTTTTGTTTTTTCGAAAAATTTAGGACTAAAAATAAAAACAACACACAAACTAAAAACAAGGTACTGATCAACTAATTCCCTCCCCCAACCTAAATGAGATATGTCCCCAATGTCTTAAACAGTATAAGAAGAGTTTTTTTTTTTGGATAGGTCAGTATAAGAAGAGTTTAGAAGATAATACCTGGAAACTGAAATTCTACAGGGAATTAAAGGTAAGATCCAGATTAATCCGACGCCTCTTACCACGATCTTCCTTGGACCAATTTATCTTTGAAAGGATATGGTCAATTTGTGGTTCATAGGAAAGATTGGTCAATTAGATCCGGAGCAGTTCTGGCAGTAAAGAGGAGTCTTTTTTTTTTTTTTAAAGGTTTGAATGAACCCATTTCTTCAGGCATCATCAAGAAACACACAAAGAAAATCATAAAAATCCATCAACGTTGTACAGTCCAAGCGGTTTCTGGTGTATGTTCAAGTTCGCCCAAGACAACGCTGTAAAAATTTCCTCCAATGTACCCAAGCCACCTAGCAAAGCAATAAAAGTATCAGCACAGTTAATCATTTCTTCCAATCATTCAGACATACCTGGCACGATCAGTTTCTCTCCGTTTGATGGTCCAATAAGATTTTCTTTTGCCAAGGGTTTTGGGATGATTCCCAAAACGTGACTGCCTCCTTCCTGTACAGCCTTTAAAACGATCCCTATAAGTCCAAGATTGCCTCCGCCATATACTAAGTGCATATTCCTTGTAGCTAAGACTCGACCCAATTCCTGTGCTACTTCTACGTATTGTGGCTTAACACCAACACTAGTACCACAAAACACACAAATATTTTCAACTCGTCTTCTTGAAGTGGCTTCCATGTTTTACTCTGGATGTCTTCAAAAGTGCAATGATGAGTTGAATTTGTAACACCTGAAAAGGGTGAGTAAAATAATAGCACTAGTACCTAACAAATGACAATTATTAGTTAAACAGTAAAATAAATCGTGATATAGTAAAAAAAGTCTGGATCTTGTCGGAGAAAATAAAAGAAAACACACAAAACAAATAACAATTATCAGGAAAGACAAAGAGATATAATATGTACAAGAAAAGTAGTGGCTTGATTGACGTCTATGCGTCAGGGATAAACTTCCCATCCAATTTTCATATAAATTGGAAAACATGGTCTTTTTGAGTCAGATCCCAAGACTTAATTGTTGTCTTTCTTTTTGAAATTGTGCATATAACACACGAATTTCGTGATACACATATCCACTGGGATGCGTCTCAAGAGTTTTAGATATATCATCCAAAGACTCCTTACTCAAGCCATCCCTAATGAAATTAATCTTATCTTCGCAGTCATCAGACACCATTCCTAAAGAACGACAACGAGTATCACAAAACATACGAGCACATTTATAAGAAACACACATTCTTTTGGCTCTTCTCTTTTTATCATAGGTGCTCCTTCCTAAACCAGGCAGATGTGAAATAAAAGAGTCAGAAGACTCACCTGCCAATCGGACCCGTGCTTCAATAATCCAACGAATATCAGTAGGAATAACTTTGATCATCAGTAGTCTCATCCGTTCTAAGCGAGCTTTGTAGACTTTCATAAGAGATTTTTGAGGGAGAGAAGGAAATTGCTTGTGAAGTTTTGCGAGAACTTCTTCCATCATGAAATATCTTAATCTGCAAAAATTAAACACACAAAAATAAAACACACCAAATCACAATATATACACAAATTGCATGGGTTTCCTCCCTGCTAGCGCTAAGTTTAACGTCGACATCTAGACGTGACTTCTTTAACGTTAGGCTGGATTTGAAAGTGTGACACTTTCTTTTTGTCGCTCAAATGATTCTCCCCAGTAGTGCTTGACACACTGACTTTTAACCTTGAATGTTTCGTTGGTGTTGGGATCCAGTAACTCAACAGCTCTATCTGGTAAAACTTTGGTGATCACAAATGGACCCGACCACCGTGATTTTGGCTTCCATGGGAAGAGTTTCACCCTTGATTTGTTTAACAGTACCTTCTGCCCTGGTTCCAATTGTATGCGCACTGACTTCTCATCATGTCTTTTCCTTGCCTTTTCTTTGTACAATTTGGCATCCTCAAAAGGCTGATTGTGAAATTCCTCCAATTCGTTGAGTTGGTGGAACTTTTTCTCTTTTGTTGCTTGTAGTGCAAGAATAGGCTTCTTCAGTACGCAATGCGCTTTATCTTCAGGCTCCACAGGCAATTGACATGCTTTAAGTTTTTCAGCAGAACTTTGCATTGCAGTGGAGGTCTGGATGGTACTATTTATCACATCAAGTCTGAAACATCCCTCATTCTCGTCATTCGGGAAATTCATGGCTTTAAAAACATTGAATCTTACTTCTTGGTCCTGTACCCTCATGGTTAGTTCTCCTTTTTGTACATCAATAATGGTTCGACCAGTAGCCAAGAATGGTATTCCGAGGATGATTGGCACGTTTGCGTCTTCCTCCATATCAAGGACAATAAAATCTGCTGGGAAATTGAATTTGTCAACCTTGACCAGCACATCTTCAACTACACCTTTCGGAAATACGAGCGTTCTATCAGCAAGTTGTAGAGAGACTGAGGTGGGCATTGTTTCTCCAATCTGCAGTTTCCTGAAAATAGAAAAAGGCATCAAGTTAAAACTAGCACCTAAATCACATAAAGCCTTACCAAAGTCATGTTCTCTTATGGTGCAAGGAAGAGTGAAACTGCCAGGATCTTTCAATTTTGGAGGAAGTTTCCTCTGAATGATAGCGCTGTATTCTTCTGATAATGCTATTGTCTCGTAATCTCCCAATCTCCGCTTTCGTGAAAGAATATCTTTCATGAATTTGGCATAGCTGGGCATTTGTTCCAACGCTTCTGCAAATGGAATGTTGATATGCAGCTTTTTGAACACCTCCAAGAATCGAGCAAATTGCTTATCCAGTTTATTCTTCTGAAGACGCTGAGGAAAAGGTGGAGGTGGAGTGATCTGTTCTTTTTCCTTTGCTTATTTTTCCTCCATCTGTTGCTTTGTTTCTTTTGGAATATCTTCAATTGTTGTTGCCTTGATTCTAACATCTTTGTTGATTTCAGTACCGTTTTTAACATGATGGCATGACATTGCTCCTTTCGCATGTTCCTTGGATTTGGCTCTGTGTTGCTATGAAGGTTACCTTGTGGTCTGTAACTCTGAGCATTGGCCAGTTGTCCAATTTGATTCTCCAGTCCTTTAATAGAAGCAGATTGACTTTGAATTAATGCTGCTTGGGATTGAAACATAGCATCATATCTTGCTGCTTGAGAGTCGTGTTTTGCTTCTATCTTTTTCAAGTGGGTCAACACTTCTGTTATTCCTGATTCATTTGCCTACTCCTGGCCTTTGTTATGTTGTTAGAATCCGGGTGGTGGGTTGTTCATTTTCCCTAAATTGTTGCTCCATGCGAAATTGGGATGATTCCTCCACCATGGGTTGTAGGTGTTGGAATATGGATTGTTCCACTGTCTGTTAAAATTGTTGACATAATTCACCGTTTCTTTATGTTGTTTGAAAGATTCTGACTCAGGTGCTCCTCCAAATGGAGAACTTGTGGATCCACCATTAACTTTCATGTTAAGAGTTTCCAGATTTTTGCAAATCTGATCCAGCTTGGAATTCACTGCTGTGTTGGCTCCAACTTCATAAATTCCAGCAATTCGTTGGATCAAGCTTCTTTCTGTTGGCCACAATGAATTATTGTTAGCCATTTCTTCAATTAGGTCTCAGACCTGATCTTTTCCTTTTGCCATCAAAGCTCCTCCAGTAGCAGTATCAATTGTGGTTCTCATTATTCCAGAAAGTCCAATGTAGAAGGTTTGGACTTGTAGCCACTTTGCGATCTCATGATGAGGACATTTCCGGAGTAAATCTTTGAATCTTTCCCAAGCTTCGTAAATGGATTCTGAATCTTGTTGCACGAATGATGTGATGTCATTCCTCAACTTTGCAGTTCTGGCTGGTGGAAAGTACTTTGCAAGGAATTTGGTGGCTAGAGTGTTCCAAGTTGTGATGGAACCTACTGGTAACGAATGTAGCCAAGCTTTAGCTCTGTCTTTCAGGGAATGTGGAAAAACCTACAGTCTCATTGCTTCTTCAGCTGCTTGGTTGTAAACTTCCAGGAAGTTGCTGATATGGGCATTAGGATCTTCAGTTGCATTTCCCATAAACTGTACTGATTGTTGAATAATCTGGATGCATGTTTTGATGTCACCCGCATTTGCTGGTAAGGGAGGAAGTACAATACAAGAAATGAAGCCGTCGACCACCGGAATAGTTCTGTCTCGAATGGGTATTGGTGGTGCAACTTCCAAAGGTTCAGGTTCCATGTTGACTAAAGCTTATTGGCCTTCTCGCCTTTCCCTTCTCAACTGTCTGATGGTTCTTTCAATTTCTGGGTCAAACGGTCGGAGTTCAAAGCTTCTGGTTCGTCTCATGTAGTTTCAGAGAACCTGAAACACAAGAAAACAAAAATAATAAGTAAAAAGAAATTAGATACAAGTAAAGGTATCTAACCCCTAAACTAATAGTAACAGATAAATAAGTCCCCGGCAACGGCGCCAAAAACTTGACCGGTGCGTAATCACACGTGTATAACGCAAGCGCACGTATCATTCAAGTAGTATAAAAAGTATCGATCCCACAAGGACTTAATACCTAATCTATTAATTTTATGAGGTCAAATGATTACTAGTATCTAACAGGTTGTTTGATTGATTTGAAATGGTAATGATTCTAAATTTAAAAACAAGTAATTAAAATTGCATGAAAGTAGGTTTAAAAAAATTCAATATTAGGAAACTATCTAGGGTTGTGAATCTTTCTAATATCTTTTAAAAGATGAAGCGGTTATTCATGTTTGTGTGATAAATCGGTTTACTAACCTAGAACACTAAAATATGCGACAGCCTCTGTCGATGGTCAGACGCAAATACCCATTTTAACCCAATTGAACCATATGTCTACGTCAACCAAATTACCTGGATTCATTAAGTTTAAGTTCCAATTATGGCTACCCCCGCCCGACAGGTATATGTCTATCATGTAAGGAAATCTATTAAAGGGTTATCTATCCTCAAGGAAGATCGTGGGCTATTAAGTCTAAGGCTGAAAGCTAAAATTCTTTTGTCAAGTTTATTTTAGATTTACCAGATCAATCTTATTAGTGGCCAATTAACAAGACGCATTAAGCTTAAGACTTAATAAGTAAACCTTTAAATTACCCAAACTATAAAATAACCCCTTATAAACCGGTGATATTAGAATTCATCACAACCCCAGATAACTAACTTAGTTACGACACATAACTAGGGCTAGTAAAAACTTAAATAAAATAAAAGACATAAAGTAAAATGCTGAAAAGTAAATTGCTGAAAAGTAAATGACGGAAAGTAAATGCTGAAATTAAATACTGAAAATTAAATGCTGAAAAGTAAATACTGAAAGTAAATTACTGAAAAGTAATGCTGAAAAGTAAATTGCTGAAAAGTAAATTGCTGAAAAGTAAATGCTGAAAAGTAAATTGCCGAAAAGTAAATAAAGTAAAAGTACAATAAAAGAAAATGCTTAGGTAAAAGGATCCACTTTTATTACTTCTATTTTAGATATCTCCCTTAATATAATATATTAACTTTGCATGATAATTACCAACCAGCCATATAGGCGGTATCCAGATTAAGTCAAATTAATAATTAATCACCAACCGACCAATCAGGCGGTATCCAGTTTAGTCAGGTTAAAACCAATTTAAATAATTATCAACCGACCAATATGGTGGTATCCTCGTTAAGTCAGGTTTTAACTAGTTTATATATTATAATTAAGGGAGATTAATCTAAATATTAGTAATAAAAGTTTTACCTTTTACCCCAGCAAAGGGGAGTTACCTCCTCATTATTGAAAAGTAAGAACTGAAAATTAAAGAAAGAAAAGTACTGTGCGTAAAAGTAAATTTTGGAAAGTAAAAACTGAAAATTAAAGAAAAGAAAGTGCGAAAGCGAAATTAATTACTGAAAGCTGTAAATAAACAAACAAGATACAATCTTCTTATTATTCTTAAGGAATTCCTTAGAAGAAAGTATGAATTTACAAATGAAATGGCTTGGTATTTATAGGCAAAATTTTGCCTCCATCAAATCATCCACCAAATCCATTATTAATTGCTCCACTAATTGCACAAAACTGGAATTTCCAAAACTGCACTTCGTTAAAACGCCCTTTCAAGTTTCTAATCTCCAAAATTAATCTATCAAGTCCAATTTTTGCTTCATTGTGTCCCAATATTATTTTATCTGCAAATAAACTAAAACACATCAAAACGTTCATCAAACCCGAGAAACTAAACAAAATATTAAGTAAAATGGGCGATAAATATTGATATATTTTCCGTTCATCACATATCATGAGCATCAGTCCACACCCAACGAACAGACGGAGGCTTGATCTAAATAGATCGGTGACGTGACTACTAAGTGTATAGGATAACTAAGATATTCACAGTGGTATCTCAAGTCAAAGAATCACTATGCTCACTCAACTTGAGAAGATTCTTATTGACGGTGGTGTACCATCCATTAAGAATCTTAGGTGAGTCGTTCAGAGTTTATCCGCTATAAACACCTACACGTCTATACGAGTCTCCAAGACTCATGGTTCACTGAGAAACCATCGGAATCCAAGATTCCAATATACGACATGTACCAGTCTCAACGGGTTTACTTTATTGACCAAATAGTGTAAACCTTGACCGGGAACATTCTAAGAACGACAACGTCATGATACAACTCAATGTCAGTTGCGAAGCTTTTGCAACTGTATCATAACTAATCATTTTAAGGTCGGTTACGTCTTTAACATATTAAAGAAGAAGTTATATAAAAGAAACTGTTCATTTTATTCATAATAAAATATTATATAAGTATTTACAAAGAAATACATAATAAAATTAGCGCTCAGAGCACCAACCCTAATAGGGTGAGCCCTATGGAACTCAGTGAGTGGAGCTACAAAATCAAAGAAAACTGTATCAGTAAGGTTGAGTAAAATCATCTTAAATTTAAATTACTTTATGAAATCATTTGGTGGAAAAATGATTCTTTTTCTTTCAAACTTGAGAAATCTATTTCTGAAACATTTCCTATTTAAAATCTATGGAACTGTAGAAAACCTGACGTATGGGGGCGTTATATATTGCCGTCCCCTCATACGCCTAACTAATGGTATTGGGACGTTACATATCGTCATCCCCCAAGCCACTGAACTAGGAGTGCTGATCCATGCTACTACCTGACCCTGAAACTAAGGTTTATGGGCATTACGTATCGCCGTCCCCCTAGCACTGAACTAGGATCTAGAGGCATCAATCATCCATAGTCCTAACTACGTGTGCATACGTTTTCTATCCGTCAATTCCACAAGTTACATACCGAGGTGAATTTTTCCCCCATGCCTCCAAAATCACCAAAAACTCATACTTTAAAATTAAAAGTTTTCTTAGAACTTTCTTATTTGTGCAATAACTAAATTCAATTTGGTTAACGCTCTAAAATATTTTAAAATAAGTCTGGAGTCCAAAAACGATAAATAAATTTCAACTTGGAAAGAAAATTCCACTCACAGATCTGAAGTTTGATTAACTCCGCTTCACGTCGCTGAGGGAGATCGCGGCTCCTGTCGAGTATCTATATTGGATAAACTTAATTAGAATATAAGTTGTAATATATGATTCGAAATTAAATTAAGCTTCTTAATTTGGTTAAACTATCATCTTTATGTGCCGTGCATGAGTGTCCCTACATTGGTATGAGTCCCCTAGGGTGTCCTTTAACCTCTTGAAAAAAATTGAAATGGCTAATTATTTTTTAAACAAAAATGGTCATGCATCACGACGCCAAGGTGTGCGCGTCGCGATGCCTACCTGGGCTGGGTCGAGGCAGAGAGTAAATTTTGTTGCTCGTCGCGACGTTGGGTGCCAAGCGTCACGAATTTCATCCACGTCGCGACGTTAGGAGGCACGCGTTCCGACTCCCAAAAAACAGAACCAAAACAAAGGCTCTGGTTTGATTCGCGTCGCAATGCTGGCCCAGTTGCGTCGCGTCACGCAATAATTAGGTCTGAATCAGAGGCTCTGCCTCATTATGCGTCGCGATGTTAGCCCAATGGCGTCGCGACGCTCGACCATTCCTAGGGCCAATTTTCACCCCTTCAATGATCAAGTTCACAATTTCCATCCTTATTGAACCAAAAAAAAATTCCAAACACTAAATTTACTGCCATGCTAAGTTCCTAACATCCCAACATCCCCATATTCCATTATCCTTACTTAGTGCTTCAACTAGAGTGAAATACTTAAAAATTTCCCAAACATGAACTTCTCATCACACAACCATCAATAATCACACTACTCTCAATCAACAACACATTACAAACATTATTTCCTCAATACTCAAAATTCCAAGATTTGGGTGAAATATTTCTTACATTTGCCTAAAGTTTTTCCTCACTAGTAAAGTCTCTAAATTTCCCTTTTCTTCTCCATAGGCTTGCTTGTGATGAACTATCCTAGGCTATCTTGGAAATTTTAAAAGAGGAAATGAAATTCTTTTCCTTTGCTCTTCAATGTCTCATGTCCAAGGGGAAAGAAAAGTTACAAATTTTTGTTACCTTTACCATTTCTTAATTTTCAAGAAGTGAGAAGATTTTTCTAGAGATTTGAAATTAAATTGGGCCTAAATTTGGGCTAACATGTGTTAGAGTTGGTGCTCGGAGTACCAATTTTCTTATGTATTTCCTTGTAAATACTTATATAACATTTTATTATGAATAAAATAAACAGAATCTATTATATAACATCTCTTTTTATATAGTAAATACGTAATTGACCTTAGAATGGTTAGTTATGATACTGTTGCAAAAGTGTCGCAACTGACATTGAGTTGTATCATGACACTTTAATTCTTAGACAGTTCCTGGTCAAGGTTTACACTACTTGTTCAGTAAAGTAAACCCGTTGAAACTGGTACATGTCGTGCACTAGAATCTTGGATTCCAATGGTTTCTCATTGAACCATGAGCCTTGGAGACTCGTATAAACGTGTAGGTATTTATAGTGGATAAACACTGAACGACTCACCAAAGATTCTTAATGGATGAGACAACAACATCAATAAGAATATTCACGGGTTGAGTAACATAGTGATTCTTTGACTTGAGATGCCATTGTGGATATATGAGTTATCCTCCACACTTTGATGGCAGTCACGTCACCGATATATTAAGATCAGACCTCCGCATGTTCGTTGGGTGTGGACTGATGCTCAAGATATCATGCGTGTGTCAAGATAGGATCTGTCAGTTCTGTGTACAGAGCATATGTATTCAATATAGAATTAACAATTTGTTAAATCATGGGCCCGTTGTACACTGTATAAACGAGTTCTAAGTGTTATTAAGAGATTGCTAATAGAAACGTCGGCGTGATTATATCTATAGATATTTGACGTTTATATCTATATATCTGGAATAATTCGGATATCTGTGACGGATGAATTATACATATACAATGACCTATACCTGTATGGTTCAGTGAGTTTATCCGTGTTCGTCATAATTTACGGGTGGGTAGATTATGAACACGAAATTGGATTTCGTGACGGATATGCTTGAACCTTGAGAGTCTCACTAATGAAATATACTCGTACAGTACTAGGGCAACTTTTATGAATAATTGATTATTTATAAATCGTTTAACGGTTAAACGAAAGATACATGCAAAAGGGACCTAATAGTCATTTCCTAATTAATGTGTATTTGTATTTAATGAAATATTTTATTAAATACACATTAATTGAATGTCAAATTGTGATATTTGACATATATCATTAATATATATTTGGATTATTTAAAGTAAATATAATACATATATTTAAAATATTTATATTTAAATAATTAAAGTAATTAAAAATATAAATATCTTATGTTATGATTAAGTTAGGAAATGACTTTATTTGATTGGTTTGACTTGTTGTAATACATTAAATATTGTAGTGATCAATTACAATAAGTAAACTAATGCTTAATAAATTGAAACAAAAAATTATCTAGATATTGATTATTTCCCAAATTCGGCCAAGGCATAAAAAAGAGTATATATTGTTTTGATTCATTTTCTTTCATTAGGTTAGACATCCAAAATATTAAAAAAGGATAGTTGAGAGAAAAAGTCTAAGTGTTGAGAACAAAAGTGAAGAAAACTTCCGTTTATGTAAGTTTTTCTAACTTTTCTTAAACTACAAAAAGTTGTTTCTATTATTCTAAGCTACAACATGTGTTGCTTGGATATTTTTTCTACTCTCATGAGTTTTTAATAAATGTGTTGGAAGTTTGATGAAAGATGTTTCCATGTTTGCTAAACAAAACAAGCTTATAAATTGTGCATAAGCTTTCTTTTGGTCATTTGATGATTATGTTGCCATTTTAGAGTTGTTAGGCCACTCATTAATGACCTAGAATTGTTCTTGAGTTATTTTAAAGTGGTGAGACTTGTTTGGTGTGGTAGAGACTTAATTGAAATGTTGTATTTGTTTAATTTGGTGTAATTTATTCAATTTGAAGAATTTATAAAATTAGAGTTCTTAAGCCTTTCCAATGGCATTTCATATATCTGTTGTATATATGATGTACATTTAATTTGGTGATTATTGGATTTGATCTTGACTTATTTTGAACATGATTGGACTAAAATACAAAATCCTGGAAAATTGTGGGAGCATTCGGTAATTTCAAAAAACTTGGAATTTTTGTTGCAACTTGTTGGACTTGTGTAAATCATTTTGGGAGTGATTTGAAATCACTTAAATTTGTTTTAGACAAATTAGGACCAAAATGATCAAAATGCAAAAGTTTACGGTCAAATGGCAAATATGTTGAAATTTGATTTTTGGGTAAAAATTTCAATTTTTAAGTATTGAGTAATTAGAATAAATAATTTTATTTTAATTTCCAAAGAAAATTATTGAAATCGAAAAATTTTAATTTTCCACGTTCCGCTGCGTTTACCCGAATTTTCCACCTAAAACCCCAACAAAATAATATCAGAGCGAGTCTGATTCTGAACACTTGATATGATTATACCTTTAAATTCAATGTTTAATTTAATCTTTACTTTATGCATGCATGTGTTTATTTAATTTGATTAAATAAAGTAAAAGCATCTTTTGCAGAAAATCCCTATTTGAAAATAAGATTTTATATTTAATATGTATTTGATGCATGTTACTTGGTCCGTCTTATCAATACCGCTTATGGATAAATAGTCTACGACTATATCCAAGAACGTGCCAAAGCTGTGAGGATATAGCCGGTAGAATTTTATCTATACCGGATATATTTTGATATTAGGTAAATTCAAGCGAAAGTGAAATCCTGAACGTGCCAAAGCTGTCAGGGTTACACAAGTATCTTGAATTTATCATTGACAAGTTTAAGCTTGATACGCCTCATTGTGAACTTGCCAAAGCTGTCACAACGAGAAACGATTTGGACTGGAACACATGAGTCACTGGTGAGTTGTTTACCTAATGAATATACGTAAGCGAGAACGTGTCAAAGCTGTGAGCTGAAATATATTCATGGGGTCCACCTTTCACTATTATGTTTGATTTGATTATCGCATGTTTTGTATTCTGTCTGGGGATTACAGTTTTGCATGAAATAGTGGGAGAGACATTTTTAGATTAAAAATCCATGATCTATTTAATGCTTTATGATATTATATGAAACTGTTTTATCTGCTAACCGTTTATTCGCTATCTATTTGATAGATCTGCGATGGAGGCACCTTCGAACAACCTCTTTGCTCGTATGATTGATACGAATAAGCTTAAGGGCGCTGAGAATTTTACAGACTGGGATTTGGATTTTAGGATCGTCATCGGATCTGAGAAGTTGAGATATTTGGAAGGTCCATTACCCCTTACTATATCTGAAGATGCATCTTCTGAAGAGATTGAGACTTTCCAAAAATGGAAAGATGATGGTTTAAGGGTTAAATCATTCATTCTCAGTTCTCTTTCTTCTGAACTAAAGAGGCAATATTTTGAGATACATGATTCTTATAGCATGATGACATAACTTCTTGAATCGTTCATGAACCAGGAACAGATCGTGGTTCATAGAGTCCATGGAACTGTTCCATTCTAAACTAGACGATGGACAGGCTATGAGCACACATGTGCTTCATTTCATCGATTTGATCTAGGAATTGAGGCGCAATGATTTCCCTTTCAATGATACTCTAGGACGGAGTGTCATACTTGGTTTGCTTCCGGCGTCGTATCGCCAGTTTTTCATGTACTTCAACATGAATGAGATTCGCTGCACTTACCGTGAGTTTCATAGGATGCTTCTCACAGGAGATGAGGATTTGAAGAAGGGAGTGCCGACTCGCCTTCCGAAACCCGCTTCACTTTCCGCTTCTTCCAACTTCAAGTCGAAGGGGAAGAAGACAAAGGGAAAGAAGAAGAAAGGTTTCAATGTTCCTCCGCAAGCTAAGGTAGCAAAGCCAAAGAGAGCTTCTGAAGATAAATGCCATCACTGCCAGAAGGTCGAGCATTGGAAGAGGAACTGTCCTGACTACCTTTCCTGGATCAGGAGGGAAAGAGCATCGACATCAAGTACTTTTATTTTTTTGGTTATTGATATCTCATTAACTTGGGAACTTGTCACAACTAGTTGGATTTTAGATTCTGCTTGTCCTATTCACATTTGCAATTCGTTGCAGGTGCTGACGGAAAGTAGATGGCTGAAATCTAGGGAGATGCAGTTGCGATTCGGGAGTGGCGACTCTCTGGATACGGTTATAGTGGGCTTATGCGAGATTCCCCTACCTAATGGGAGACTTTTGTTGAGTGACTGCTTTTTTGTGCCATGATGTGTTGCGAATATTATGTCACTTTTTGTATTAGATACTGAAGGATATAATGTAAATATTAAGAACCGTTCTTTATATTTATAAAATAGAAATAATATTCAGATCCTTTATTGTCCAAATGAGCATGGTCATTACATTTTGTACACCTCTCGAGATATTTTGAATACTAGAATTAATAAACGTAAATTATTTGAAATAAATAATACTGAAATTTGGCATATGAGGTTAGGTCATATAGGCGTGAAACACCTAACCCATTTGGTTAGGAATGGTTTGATTCCAGATCTCACCATTGAACCTTATCCAACCTGTGAATCTTGTATTAGGGGTAAAATGACCAAAGCCCCATTTTCGGGTGTTGGACACCGAACCACTGACTTATTGGAACTCGTACATTCTTATGTATGTGGTCCTATGAGTCAGACTACATACAATGATTTTTCATACTTCATTACCTTTACCGATGATGTGTCATGGTATAGTTATGTTTATCTGATGAAACATAAATCGGAAACCTTTGAAAAGTTCAAAGAATTCTGAAACAAAGTAGAAAAATAAACTGGACAATATATTAAATACCTTCGATCTGATCGAGGCGGTGAATATATGAGTGGAGAGTTCACTGATTATTTAAAGGAGAATGAGATTTTTGCTCAATATACTCCTCCTAGTACTCCACAACATAATGGAGTGTCAGAGAGGAGAAATCAGACATTATTGGATATGGTCCGATCTATGTTGAGTTTTATAGATTTGTCCTATTACTTATGGGGTTATACTCTTCTAACTGTCGCACATCTTTTGAATAAGATTCCTTCCAAAGCTATTCCTACGACTCCGTATGAGATATGGACCGGTAGGAAACTGAATCTAAATTTTGTTAAGGTTTGGGGCTGTCCTGCATACGTCAGGATGACTCAGTAGAATAAGCTTTTGCCTTTAGGGCAAAAGTTTAGGTTTGTTGGATGTCCTTCAAATAAGAAAGGATATTTTTTCTATGATACCGAGCATCAAAATTTGTTCGTAGCTCGCTTTGTAAAATTTCTAGAGGTAGAATTTTTGTCAGAAGGTGGTGATCATAGATAGGTTGAACTTGATGAAGTACAACCTGAGACCAACGAACCACCGAAGGAACCTGAAGTTCAAGAAGATGAAAAACCTTCATTACACACACTCCGTAGGTCACAAAGGGTATCAAGACCTCCTGAATGCTTATATTTGATATAAGAAAAAAGTCTCGATGTTCTCTTAGTTGAAGAAATTGACCATTTTACCTATAGAGAATTGATGTTTGAAATCGACTCCGTGAAGTGGCAAGATTCCATGAAATTCGAGTTAGACTCAATGCATGAGAATCAAGTTTGGGACTTGGTTCCGCTTCTTGAAGGAATTGTTCCTATCGGTTGTAAATGGATTTACAAAAAGAAGGCGGGCCTGACGGAAAGGTTGAAACCTTTAAGGCCTGACTGGTAGCTAAAGGTTACTCGCAGCGACCTGGTGTCGACTACGATGAAACTTTTTCTTCAGTTGCGATGCTAAAGTCTATAAGGATTTTATTATCTATTGTCGCTTACCATGTCAAAACGGATGTTCTAAATGGATTTCTTGATGAAGAAATCTATATGGAACAACCGGAAGGTTTTGCATCCAGCGAAAACTCGGGCATTGTATGTAAGCTTAAGAAGTACATTTATGGACTTAAACAGACTTCACGAAGTTGGAATCTTCGATTCGACGAGATAATCAAATTGTCTGGTTTTCTCAAGAATTCGGAAGAATCCAGTGTGTATAAAAAGGCTAGTGGGAGTATGGTGGTATTTTTGATTCTCTATGTTGACGACATCCTGATCATTGGGAATGATATCGGGATGACGCAAGGCGTCAAAGCTTACCTTTGTAAGAATTTCTACATGAAGGACCTGGGTGAAGCTTCTTCTGACTTAGGCATAAAACTCTATAGATATAGAGAAAGGAAGCCTATTGGGTTATCCCAATCAACGTACATAAATAAGATCTTAGAACAATATAATTTTAGTAACTGTAAGACAACAAACATACCGTTCAGAAATGGCTTACATCTTTCAAAGAAGATGTGTCCATAAACAAAAGATGAGAAGATTAGAATGTTTAATCAGCCTTATGCTTCGTATTTGGGCAGCAACATATATGTCATGTTATGTACTAGACCTGATATCAGCTTCGTAGTTAGTGTGACCAACAGATATCAGTCCAATCCACGAAATGACCATTGGATGACCATTAAACATATCCTCAAGTATCTTAAAGGTACTAAGGATAAGTTTATAATATATGGAGGAAATGAACTGCAAGTTAATGGGTATACGAATTTAATTTCGAATTGGATCCCGATGATAGAAAGTCTACATCAGGATTCATCTTTACCATTAACGGTGGTACAGTTTGTTGGAAAAGTTACAAACAGAGGTCAACAGCTGATTCCACCAGAGAGGTGGAATATATTGCCTCTTCTGAAGCTGCAAAAGAAGCTGTATGGGTTATGAACTTTATCACAGAATTAGGAGTAGTCCCAAGTATCAAGAATTTGATTCCGTTATACTGTGATAATATTAGAGCCATTGCGCAAGCAAAGGAACCAAGAGCGCATCAGAAGTCGAAGCATGTGGAATGCAAGTACCACATCATTCGAGAGATTGTGTCTCGAGGGGACATTTTCATATGCAAGGTACCGAGTAAGATAATGTAGCAGACCCGCTTACCAAGGCCATTCCTTCGAAGTTATTTGATAAATATTTGGTGTCGATGGGTATTAGATACAATTGATATTGGCACTAGAGCAAGAGGGAGAATTTGTTAGGGTTGGTGCTCGGAGCGCCAATTTTCTTATGTATTTCCTTGTAAATACTTATGTTTCTATTATATAACATCTTTTTTTATATTGTAAAGTTGTAATTGACCTTAGAATGATTAGTTATGATAATGTTGTAAAAGCGTCGTAACTAACATTGAGTTATATCATGACGTTGTCATTCTTAGACAGTTTCTGGTCAAGGTTTACACTAGTTGGTCAGTAAAGTAAACCCGTTGAAACTGGTACATGTTGTATACTGGAATCTTGAATTCCAATGGTTTTGTCATTGAACCATGAGCCTTGGAGACTCGTATAGACGTGTAGGTGTTTATAGCAGATAAACACTGAACGATTCACCAAAGATTCTTAATGGATGGTACACCAATGTCAATAAGAATCTTTACGGGTTGAGTAGCATAGTGATTCTTTGACTTGAGATGCCACTGTGGATATATGATTTATCTTTCACACTTTGATGGCAGTCACGTCAATGATCTATTAAGATCAGACCTCCGCTTGTTCGTTGTGTGTGGACTGATGCTCAAGATATCATCTGTGTGTCAAGATAGGATCCGTCAGTTCTGTGTACAGATCATAGGTATTCAATATGGAATTAGCAATCTGTTAAATCCATGGGCCTGTGGAACACTGTAAAAGCTATTTCTAAGTGTTATTAAGAGATTTCTAATAGAAACGTCGACGTGATTATATCTAAAGATATTTGACGTTTATATATATCTCTGAAATAATCTGGATATCTGTGACGAAGGGATTATACGTATGCAATGACCTTATGGATCAGTGAGTTTATCCGTGTTCGTCATAGTTTACGGGTGGGTAGATTATGGACACGAAATTGGATTTTGTGACGGATATGCCTGAACCTGGAGTGTCTCACTAATGAAATATACTCGTAGAGCATTATGGCTACTTTTATGAATAATATTGATTATTTATAAATCGTTTAACGGTTAAACGAAAGATACACGCAAAGCGACCTAATAGTCATTTCCTAATTAATGTGTATTTGTATTTAATGAATGATTTTATTAAATACACATTAATTAAATGTCAAATTGTGATATTTGACATATATCATTACTATATGTATTTGGATTATTTAAAGTAAATCTAATACATATATTTAAAATATTTGTATTTAAATAATTATTTAATTATTAAATAATTTAAGTAATTAAAAAATATAAATATCTTATGTTATGATTAAGTTCGGAAATGGATTTATTTGATTGGTTTGACTTGTTGTAATACATTAAATGTTGTAGTGATATTTATTATTTCCTAAATTCAGCCAAGGCATAAATGGGAGTATATATTATTTTTTTTTCATTTTCTTTCATTAGGTTAAACATCCAAAATATTACAAAAGGATAGTTGAGAGAAAAAGTCTTAAGTGTTGAGAACAAAAGTGAAGAATACTTCCATTTATGTAAGTTTTTCTAACTTTTCTTAAACTAGAAAGTTGTTTCTATTATTCTATGCTGCAACATGTGTTGCTTGGAAATTTTTTCTACTCTCTTGATTTTGTAATAAATGTGTTGGAAGTTTGATGAAAGATGTTTGCATGTTTGTTAAACAAAGCAAGCTTATAAATTGTGTATAAGCTTTCTTTTGGTCATTTGATGATCGTGTTGTCATTTTAGAGTTGTTAGGCCATTTATTGATGACCTATAATTATTCTTGAGTTGTTTCGAAGTGGTGAGACTTGTTTGGTGTGGTAGAGACTTGATTGAAATGTTGGATTTGTTTAATTTGGTGTAATTTATTCAATTTGAAGAATTTTTAAAATTAGGATTCTTAACCCTTTCCAAATTTGGGGTTTTTATATATGTGTTGTATAATGATGTAAATATGATATACATTTAATTTGGTGATGATTGGATTTGATCTTGACTTGTTTTGAACAAGATTGGACTAAAATGCAAAACCTGGAAAATTGTGAGAGCATTCGGCAATTTTAAAAAAAATTGGAAGTTTTGTTGCAACTTGTATTTTGATGTATTGGACATGTGTAAATCATTTTCGGAGTGATTTTAAATCACTTAAATTTATTTTAGACAAACTAGGACCAAATTGATCAAAATGCAAAAGTTTGGGGTCAAACGGCAAATATAAATTAAAATATGATTTTTGGGTAAAAATTTCAGTTTTTAAGTATTAAGTAATTAGAATAAATAAGTTTATCTTAATTACCCAAGGAAAATTATTGAAATCGGAAAATTTTGACTTTCCACGTTCCACTGTGTTTACCCAGACTTGCCCCATAAAACCCCAACAATATGTATTAATCTTATTTAGGCCTACATGCTTCAAATATACTAATGGGCCTTGGTTTGGACTAGGCTTAGTTTATTGAAGAAATTGGCCACCCCATTAGTGTATACTTAGGCCCATTAGTTAACACTAGATTCGAAATGAGTAAGGTCTGTGAGTTTCTAAGTCGTCTAAAAAACATTTCCCGCTAATGTTCCAGTACAACACTAGTTGAACTTATGAAGAAATTCGGGTCGTTTCAAATTCTCCCCCTTAAAATGATTCGTCCTCGAATCCATATATTTAAAGATATCGAATCAACACATGAGATTCATCAAGCATATACTTCTGCAGCATAGACATGTGAAAAACTGGGTGTATTTTATCCATGCTGAGTGGAAGCGCCAATTCATAAGCTTTCCCTCCAACTATTTGGAGTATATGGAACGGCCCCATGTATCTAGGACTAAGCTTACCTTTCTTGCTGAATCTCATAACTCTCTTAAAATGAGATACTTTTAGGAAAACAAAATCTCCCACCTGAAATTCCAAGTACTTCTTCCGGTAATCTGCATAACTTTTCTAGAGACTCTGAGCTGTACTCATCCTTTCTCTGATTAGATTTACTTTCTCCACCGCATCTTATACCAAATCGGGCCCTAATAACTTTTGCTCCCCGGCTTCAGACCATCCAACTGGGGATCTGCACTTCCTACCATACAAAGCTTCAAATTGTGCCATTTGGATACTTGTGTGATAACTATTGTTATTGGCGAATTCTATAAGTGGCAAATGCTGATCCCAATTACCCTCAAAATCAATTACATAGGCCCGAAACATGTCTTCTAAAGTTTGTATAGTCCGCTCTGTCTGACCATCCATCTGAGGGTGGAAGGCTGTACTAAAGTGTAACTGGGAACCCAAAACCTCCTGAAATGATTGTCAAAACTTGGATGTAAATTGAGAACCTTGATCTGAGATGATTGAGATAGGTACTCCGTGCAAAGACACTATCTCATCTAGATATAGTTTGGCATATTGAGCTGTTGTGTAGTTGGTTCTAACTGGAAGGAAATGCGCAGATTTAGTCAATCTATCTACAATCACCCATATAGAATCATAGCCATTTGAAGTACGAGGAAGCCCAACTACAAAATCCATAGTGATCTCCCATTTACATTCCGGAATATCTAAACTCTAAAGTTTCCCTGCTGGTCTTTAGTGTTATGCTTTAACCTGCTGACAAGTGAGGCACATTGTGACAAATTTTGCTACATCATTTTTCAAGTCGTTCCACCAAAAAAGATCCTTGAGATCATGATACATGTTAGTGATCCCAGGATGCATGGTAATATGAAGTGTGGGCATTCTCTAATAATGAGTATTTCAACTCCTGAAATGGGGGAACAAAAATTCCATTCAACTTCCTGATGAGATTCTCATTGTCTATATGATACTCATCTTCTGCACTTTGCTGCAACCTGCTTATAATCTGTTGCATTTCAGGATCTGCTTCCCGTGAAACTCTGATTTCATCTATAAGGGTGGATTGAACCTGTATCTGCGCTAATAACGCTCCATGGACTGTCACTTGAAAGCTCACTCCATCCAGTATATATCTTTGCATCTGCTTGGCTGGATGCTATTTCTCAATTAGTAAATGAGCTAAACTCCCCATAGACTTACTACTTAAGGCATCAGCTACCACATTAGCTTTACCCGGATGATACTGAATAGAACATTTATAATCTTTCAATAACTCCATCCACCGCATTTGTCTTAAATTGAGCTCCTTTTGACGTTGGAAATTTTAAGGCTTTTGTGATCAGTGAAGATTTCAAACTTTTCACCATACAAATAATGCTGCCATATCTTCAAAGCAAAAATTATTGCAGCCATCTCCAAATCATGAGTGGGATAATTCTGTTCATAAGGCTTTAGTTGTCTGGAAGCATAAGCTCTTCCCGTATGCATCAACATACATCCAAATCGCACTCTAGAAGCATCACAATACACTGTAAATCCTCCTGATTCCGCTGGTAGTGCAAGAACATTAATAGTATTCAATCATCGTTTGAGTTCCTGAAAACTCTTTTCACAAGCATCCGACCACTCAAACTTCACATTCTTTTGAGTTAATCGAGTTAACTGGGCAGCTATTCTGGAGAAATTCTCTAAGAATCTCATATAATACCCTGTTAATCCCAAGAAACTACGAATCTCCATCACACTTTTAGGTCGGTGCCAGTTCTGAATAGCCTCAATCTTCTGGGAATCTACTCTAATCCATTCCTTTGATACAACGTGCCCTAAAAATACCAAACTAGTCAACCAAAACTCGCACTTCAAGAACTTGGCATATCACTTATATTCCCTTAGTGTCTGTAAAACCTTATGCAAATGTTCTGCATGCTCCTGCTCATTACATGAGTACACCATAATGTCATCAATGAAAACTATAACAAACCGATCTAGAAAGGGTCTGAACACCATATTCATCAAATCCATAAAAGCCGCGGGGGCATTGGTTAAACCTGTTGGACAATTATGATCCATAACATCACTATTTATACAGAACATTGTGTTGTTGTACAAATTAACTATGTGACAAAGGAAATTGCTCTTTTATCATTTGTAATTGGATTACCGAGATATATAAATGATAAAAGTCCATATGATTAGTTCCGGATTAATAATATATGAGACAGTATTAATCCACTAAGGTTTAATCATTAAAATATCCCTAGTCGTAGTATTATCGAGATTGGACATCGATAATGCAGAATAGACTAGTATTGCAGTTGTGCGTGTTATGGGAGCATAACGGCATAGTTCTCATATATTTGGGTATTGGATACTCATGCAAGTGTAATAGGAGGTTGTGTTTACCGATGGTACGGAAACAACTTCGCTCTGGATAGACCCCTCAGAATTCCATTGGTAGTATGGCTATGTGTCTATGGAAGTCCGAATCAGGGTGGGTGTATTTAGTCTTAACCTGAGACTTGCATCGCTAATACTTGCGACAATCAATACACTTTGGTTTTGGTAGTCCAGGGCTTTAACAGGTTCTGTGTACACCTCTTATGGGTATATTGAGAATCGTAGTGTATTGGGTGTGATGTCAAGATGGAAGTATCACTTCAGTCATATGGAGATGATGGTCACGTAGGATAAGGAACTGGTGCTCTTATATGCTGCAGCTATCGGGATAATATGACTAGGTCATGTTTATCCGATTATAGAGACTAGTTACCAGAGATCCGATATGTGCTTCGTACGGGGCAGACACAATTCCAGCCCCAGACCTAGCATGTGACATCCGATACTGGATCGCAATACGTAATACTACGTATACTACGCCTGATATAGATTACATATTCCTTTAAGAATATTTCTGGAGAATTGGGTAGGCACGGTGTTTTGTTAGAAGCCAACCATGTCTTGTAAATCGGTAAAAACGTAGTACTAGGTATGAATGTGTTCGGATAGTCCGACGACCGGATTTACTGCCAACATATCCAGTGATCTCATGGGTCGCTTCCCGAAGATTCACCGATGACGTATGACTCGCAAATAATTAATCTGGGATTAATTATAGAGAGAGAAAATTAATTTAGGATTAATTACAGAGATATTTTATCTGGGATAAAATACAATCTAAAGAGAGAGAACGATTAAATTGGAATTAATCGATAAAATAATATATTCGATATATTAAACGAAATTTGATTTCGACGCGGAATTAAAATTAGATTTTAATTTGGGCGAACGAGTTAATTTAGAATTAATTAGTTAGCGATGTGAATAGTAATTTTACTAGGCATAATTATTTAATTAAATTTGATTTAATTACGTCACAACGGAAAATTCGTTAATTCGGAATTAGCGAACCCGAGCCCGGGATGTGTTGCGAGCCCACTCGAATTTTGAATCAAATGGGGCCCACAAGTCACATCACAAGTCAAATCACTAGTCAACTTTTTCCAACTTTTTGGTTGATGTGAGTTGTTGGAGATTGCTTGCTTATTACACAAGCTTGACTTGTGAAAGACTTGTACCAACCTTTTTTGAAAAATTTGGTATGGTATTTGTTTTAGGAAAACAAATACACAACACACAACAACACAACTTCTCTCTATCTCTCCCTCCAACTCACGGCAAATTGCCTTTTTCTCTCTTATTTTCCTTCAATGCCGAGAGCAACAAAGAGACTCAAAGGGGAATTTTGTTTCAATTTTCTCCATTGCTAGCACATCAAAGGGTCATTCAAAGGTGATAGGGAAACAAACCCTTGAGCATGGAACCATTCATAAAGCTTGGAGCTTGAAGATCCAACAAGGAGACCTTGGCCGAAACATATAAAGAAGAGAAGCTTGGAGCAGAATTTTTGTTGTCATCGCATCCAAAAGCCGATCAAAGTGAGTATTTCCGCAACTTTACTTTGATGTATTCGCACTTTGCATCGCTTAATTTGATCTTGGTTTGACCTAGAAAACTCAAAAATGGTATCAGAGCATTGGTTAAGCATGAAATTGATTTAGGATAAAATTTGGGTAAAATTGATTTGAGCATAATTTGTTAAAATTGATTGGTTGAGTATGCTTTAATGATGATAACTTGGAGTTATATGTGATCAATTTGATGACAATTGAATTGGATTAAATTTTCCCCAATTTTTTGGCTTGGCCGATAGTGTAGTATGCCCTAAAGTCATGGTGATTTTTTGTTTTTTGATCATTGGATGAATTGAAAGACTTGTGATAAATTGATTTAGGATTTAATTGGATTAAAATCGAAATCGGATTTAAAATCCCCAAATTGTCGTGACCTATATAGCATGGAAATGAATTGATTTTTTGATTCAATAATGTTGGACATGTGTTGATGATGATAAGCATGATTAATTATGTAAATTGGTATTTTGGAAATGTTAATTAGAATAATTAATTTTGGCTAATACACTTTAATTGATTAAATTATGATATTGGGAATATTGGAATTTAATTAGTTGGGCTAAATTTGGAATTGGGCTAATAAAGTTGTATTTGGGCTTAATGGGCTTGGTTGTGCCAAGTTTGGTTTAGGTTGATTGGTTGGATCCAATTAGGCCTAAAACCATTTCCATAAAGTCCAAATATAATTAAATGGGCTTTTATAATTTTAATTGGGCCTAAATTGATTTTTGGCAAAGGGTGATTCCTTATTGGGCTTTGGTTGCCAAAGTCCATGCCTTATAAATTAATTGAAAGCCCATTGAACTTTAATTAAATTGACATTGGATGTTAATTGGGCTTTGAGACCCCTAAAGATTAGATTTAGAATCTAAGTCGTAAAGACTCATTAATAAAATGTAATTATTTAATTTGGAATTAAATATTGAATTAGTATTGAATACAAATTAAATTGGATTTAATATTGTAGTTTGATATAATTCAAGAATTCGTACTTTGAGTACTTATTCTTAAACGAGTCGGACTCGCGCAAATCAAATCATTGTTTGAACATTGGATGGTCATTAATTTCAGATTAATTAATTGGATTAGATTAATTGATAACATGCTTTGTGTGAATACATGGATGTGATGTATGAATAATGTATATCAGATGGATATTAGATGGGTGAGGGCAATTTTGGAAATTATTGTAATAAATTTAGAATTTATTAAATTGGACCTGCGTGTCCAGCCTATTACCTCTTGATTCTTTGTATTTCTCTTCTCACCTATTCCCCTCAATGCAAATGACGTTTCTTTAGAAGTGTTATGTAATTGGGTAGAAGTAAGATTTGTGCTAGCGGAAGAGAGGAAATGGAGAGATTTGTTCTAGGAACAAGTTGTTTTAAATATCCATCCGCATATCATTATTAATTTATTTATCGCGCCTTATTATGCTTTTGCATTTTAATTATGATGCTTTGTTTGTATGATGTGTTACCAATTAAAGATAATTAATTGGTTGCCAATTACGCCAAAAACCCTCAACATATATTAAGCATTTTTCCTTCCATTGAATGATTCATTCTTAAGATCCAAGATTGTCACTGGTTTGTTGGCCAAAGTCAGGACCTTTGTCCATCGCGGATGTGTTTGAATCATGAAGACTTTGTTCCATATCGCATGTCTTGTCCAAGTTGTGATTTTTTGGCCAAAGTCAAGATCACTTCTTGTCCATCGACATCGATTACGAAGCTTTCCAAGGTCAATGGGTCCCACTTAACTGGAATCATTAAGTTTGTTGTGCCAAAGCCAATGCTTAGTTGATTCAGAGGAAAAAGGTTAGGCAATATATTGGATATATTGGCATATATTAGATATATGTTTCGGACTTGGATGTCTACCTACTGGATCTAGGAGTTGGATGATATCCAATTGATCTTAGAGATCTACCTAGTTAAATATCATACAATTTGTTGGCCAAAATCAAGGTTGTGTGTTATTTAACGGGATCCTAGCCCACTAGGAAACAAGGTTTCCCGAGTACTCAACAGAGGGTTAGAGGCTCGCCGAAAAATAGTGGGAGGCAAGTATTAAATTTGCAATTTCGTTTAGATACTTACCAATACGCGCTCATTTTAATTTTTCGTCATTAACTTAAAAATATATATTAGTTGGACTAATATTTAATCGTTGTTTTAATTAAATAGTTGGACTGTATTCAAACTAATTCAAATTATAGTTGATTATATAAATGGATTATAGTAATCAATATATTTGAATTTAACCAATTAAATTATAGATGGTTATATAGTTAGACTATAGTAATCATTATATTCAATAGTACCCGAAATCGTTGATTGGATAGTTGGACTATAGCAATCAAGATAACTGAAAGATTATTGTTTAAAACATAATCCTGGGTGAAAATGTCTTTAAACGGCTTTAATTTTCAAATTGGGAATAAAACCTCAGGATAGTCCTGGGAACTGAGGAGTTACTTTATTTAATAGAGAAACATCTTGGGCCTAAGCCCGGAGTTGAGCAAATAGTAGAACATGATCTTTGGAAGATTCATGTAATGATAACTTTAGTGCTAAATCCGTTATGCATACCGCAATGACACTTTAATTTCGTTATCAAAATTAAGGATTAGATCCTTGTACCATGATGATAAAATTAAAGATCTTCATAGATCTATTCTTAGATCTTAGAAGTACTAATTGCAATAGAAGCTCTTTCGCTCGTGTATGTCAGAGGGTACATCTGTCGAGCACTAGGTGTCGCAGATGATTGCTGACATCGATCAGCTAGGTTAGTTGGGCATTACCTACGTGGCCGAGACTACCAAAGATTTGATCTTATAGTCTCTACCCGAAAGCTGGGACAGGTTCATTATTAACCAAGAGTAAACTCTTGGAGAGTTGATGTCTATACTCAAGGAGGCAGAGCCAGAGCTTCTAAAACAGGTAAAAGTAAAATCATCACAGTCTTCTAGGAAGACAAATGACATATCCCAAGATGTCTACCTAAATTGTGGCAAACGGGGTCACTAGAAGCGTGACTGCCGTATGGACAAAGGAAGACATGAAGGAAGTGAAGGCGGGGCAAGTCTCCGACTTCAATATGTTGTCATAAACATGTTCACTATTGGTTTCAAAATTGGATTTTTGATACTAGATGTGGTACATAAATATATGTACTGATGTGCAGAATCTGCTGATAAGCAGGAGACTGGCTTCAGAAGAGATTGATCTACGAATCGGAAACGGGACGAGAGTCGCTGTTTTAACCGTAGAAACCTTAGTTTAGGAACTACCCTTCAGGTATGTACTTAAATTAGGAAACTGTTATAATGTAACTAGTTTGACTAGAAACATTATCTCTATATCTAAGTTTAACCCGTTGCGGGTATACCTTTATATTCTAGAACACTAAAGTGTTTTATTTTATAAAGATGATATTGAGATAAACACATTAGATGTGAATAACATTATTTATATTTAGAATATAAATGAATCTCAAACCTATGACATGACAAACAAATAGCTCAAACTGATTAATCAGATGAGACTTATTTGTTGCATTGTTGTCTGGGACATATTAAACAAGACTCGTATATCCACACTTTTGAAGAGTGGGTACTAGGATAAATTTGATTCTATTCAAATGATGTCTACAAATCTAGTTTATTAGGCAAAGTGCCTAAAACACCTTTTACTTGGTAAAAGTACAAGTGCCATCGATCTGTTAGCCCTCGTTCATAGTGACGTAAGTGGGCCCATATCTAGCTAGGGTAGAGTTGGATATGAACACTTCGTAACCTTTACAGATGTAGCATCGCATTATGGTTATGTGTTTCTTGTGAAACATAAATCGGAAACTTTTGATAAATTCAAAGAGTTTCGACACGAAGTAAACAGACAGATCGGCTAAAGTATAAAACCGTCACGGTTAGACCGTGGTGGAAAATACTTAAAGCAATAAGTTTCTCAACTATTTGAAAGAGTATAGTATTCTTTCACAGCGGACTCCTCCCGGAACACCTCAATTGAGTGGTGTGTCCGAATGGAGAAACCGAATTTTACTGGACATAGTTAGGTTAATTATGAGTCGCTCTGAGCTACCATTTTCCTTCCAGGGATACGCATTAAACAATGTAATACTTATTTTGAATAAGGTTCCATAAAAATCTGTTAGACAGACTTCATATTAAATATAAACAAGAAAGAAACATGGTTTTCTCATTCATGAAGATTTGGGAATGCGTGCATATGTTTGTATGATACCAAACTAGAACCCAAATCGGATAAATGCCTAATTTGTAGGTTATCATAGGATAACTAAAGTGTTGGACAAAATGACCCATAGCGTCACTATTTGTACAGATCACGGTGTTGTTGTACAAATAACTATGTGACAAGGAAATTGCACTCTCATCATTTGTGATTAGATCACCATAATGTATAAATGAAGAGAGGTCCATATGATTAGTTCCTGGATTGAGAATGATATGAGACAGTATCAATCCGAAGGATTAATCATTAAATATCCCTAGCTGGAGTATTATCGAGACAGGACATCGATAATGCGGAATAGGCTAGTATTGCACTTGTGCCCGTTGTGAGGGCACAACGTCATAGTTCTCATATATATAAGTATTGGATACTTATGCAAGTGCGATAGGAGGTCGTGTTTCACCGATGGTACGGGAAACAGCTTCGCTCTGGATAGACCCATCGGAATCCCATTGGTATTATGACTATGTGTCTATGGGAGGCCGAAATCAAGGTAGGTGTGTATAGTCTTAACCTGAGACTTGCATCGCTAATACTTACGATAATCGATAGACTTTGGTCTTGGTGGTACAGGGCTTTAACCGGTTCTGCGTACACCACTTCTGGGTTTTCAGAGAGTCGTAGTGTATTGGGTGTGATGTCAAGACGGAAGTATCACTTCAGTCATATTGGAGATGATGTCACGCAGGATATGGTATTAGTGCTCTTAAGTGTTGCGCAACCAATCAGGATATTGTGACCAGGTCATGAATATCCGATTATAGAGACTAGTTACCAGACATCCGACATGTGCTTCGGACGGGGCAGACACTTATCCAGCCCCAGCAGCCTAGCACGTGACTATCCGATACTGGGCCGATATACACAATACTACGGTATACTACGCTTGATACAGATCTGTATATTCTTGTAAGAATATTTCTGGAGAATTGGGTAGGCATGGCCCTTTGCTAGAAGCCAACCTTGTCTTGTAAATCGTATAAACGTAGTACGAGGTACTTACGTGTTCGGATAATCCGACGACCGTATTTTTACTACGCCAACATAACCGAGATCTCATGGGTCGCTTCCTGAAGATTCACCGATGATGTATAACTCGCACTTAATTAATCTAGGATTAATTAGAAGAGAGAGAAAATTAATCTGGGATTAATTGCGGAGATATTTTATCTGGGATAAAATATTAATTAAAGAGAGAGAACGATTAATTTGGAATTAATCGATAAAATAATATATTTGATATATTATTAGAAATTGGATTTCGACGCGAAATTAAAATTGGATTTTAATTCGGGCGAACGAATTAATTTAGAATTAATTCGTTAGCGACGTGAATAGTGATTTCGCTAGGCATAATCATTTAATTACGACGCGACGGAAAATTCGTTAATTTAGAATTAGCGAACCCGAGCCCGAGATTGATTGCGAGCGCATTCGCATTTCGAATTCGAACGCGACACGCAAGTCACATCAAGCGTCAAATCACTAGTCGCGTCAATTGTCAAATCACTTGTCACTTTGAGTGATGTGATATGATATGTTGTCACTTTATTAAAGTGAAGTGACTTGATGTAAAAAGTAGAAGTGATGGTGAAAAGTTGAAAGCTTTTGCTTTTTGCTTTTTGACTTTTTAATTAAAGTTTTGTATATCCTTTTATTTTATATTACTTGGTAAATAAAGAAAAATAAAATGATATATAAAAAGCATCACTTTCTCTCTCTTGTTTGTGTGATTCACGGTTTTAGGCTTTTGGAGCCAAAAACCCTTCATCTTTCTCTCTTCTCCCTCTCACGGCTTCAAGCCGATTTCTTCACAAAATTTTCTGGTTTGACCGAAATTTTGAGAAGCAATTAAGAAGAGTAGTGCTAGCACACACATGGGTTATATTATGGTGATAGGGAAACAAATTTATGAGCATGGAAAAGCTTGAAGCTTGGAGCTTCCATGGAGTCTATCCATGGCCGAATCTTGGAGAGACAAGAAGGACCAAAACCGAGCAGTCCAGCAGTACAAGGAGCTCCATTACCGCGAGTTTGAGAAGCTTGAAGGCTTATATTCTTCATTTCATCAAAACCCATCAATGTGAGTATGAATTCCGCCTTACTCCTTGGTTGTATTCAAGTCGTTTTTATACATGATTGATGATTCTTGGGACTTGATTGAAACTCAACATAAAGTATAGTACTTATACAACTCACAAGAGAACAATTTAATTGTTGCTCTCCATGCGGTTTTCCTAAGAGGAATACCTATATGCAGTGGTAAGTGGGAGGAAAGTAAAACTCGATGAAAATCAGAGTAATACTGTTCCAGGCACCGAGTCCTCACTGAACACAAACAGTTCATCAAGGATGAAACTGTACCAATAATCTTCGAATACACAAGATCGCGTAAGTCGGAGAGAGTCAGAAAATAACCTGGGAGGTATGGGTTTCTGATCTCTCCTCGTAAAGATGTCAATCTTATTGAGGAACATGAACGACTACGTATGAGGAAGTGATACAAGGTATCGACTCCCTAATATGGCAAAGTGCCATGAAGTCCGAAATGGATTCCATGTATACCAACCAAGTTTGGACACTGGTTGATGTACCGGAAGGCATTGTGTCTATTAGTACTATATGAGTCTTCAAGAAGACATACATGGATGGAAACATACCAACGTACTGAGCTAGGTTTGTAGCGAAAAGGTATCGTTATCAACATTGTGTCGATTACGACGAAACCTTTTATCCGTTGCCATGATTAAATCCATTTGGATAATGCTTGCTAATGCTGCATGTTTCATTCATGACATATGGCAGCTGAAAACGTCAAAATCACTTTCCTTAAACGGAAACCTTTTGGAGGATGTTTACAACATCCTGATGGTTTTGTAGTACCTAAACAAGCAAACAAGGTTTGCAAGTTAATTCGATCCATTGATGGATTGAAGCAAGCATTGCGTTCTTGGAATTATCGTTTTGATGTAATCACAATGGTATATGATTTAATTCAAAACGAAAATGATTCTTGTGTATATAAGGAGGTTAGTGGGAGCGCACTGACAATGATTGTCCTAAATAATGATGACATGTCATTTCTTGGAAATGACATTCCCATAATACGATCGGTGAAAGCTTGGCTTTCATGGAAATTCTCTGTAGAATACTTGGGAGAGACAACCTTTATTCTAGGAATAATGATCTACTGGGATAGATCTAAAAGTTGTTGGCACTCTCTGAGTACTCGTACATTGAAATAAATGTACATGACTTGATGTCTCATATGCTTTAAGCATATGTAGTCACAATCAGGCCAATCCAAGTGATAGTCACTGGATTGATGTTAAGAAAATCCTTAAGTATCTTAGAAGATTTAATGATGCTTTCTTAAGTTATGGAGAATAAGAACTTGAAGTGACTGGGTTCACTACTGTAAGGTTCCTAACCGAAAAAAACGACTATAAGTCGTAATAAGGGTACTATATAGTTTGAATAACGGAACAGCTGGAAATCTTCCAAGCAAGATACTGTTGCTGAATAAACAACAAAAATGGAATATTGTTGTAGCTGAGGCAGCAATAGAAGCACTTTGGATCTTAATAATCCTAATAAGATTAGGAGTAGTTCTGTTAGCAGCTGAGCTAGGCTACAACACAGGCTAAAGAATTAAAGGTCTCATCAACGATCCAAGTATATACTTCAACTATTCATCTGATTCGTTCGGATCATACATCGTGGCAATGTGATGATCGAATAAATTGCATCAGATGATAACTTTGTCAATACGCTGACGAAAGCTGTTTCTCAGCAGAAGTTTAAGCGAACCGTACATAGTTTAGGTGTAGGACACTTGAGTGATTGGCTATAGGCCAAGTGGGAGATTGTTGGATAATTATGACCCATAGCAGCACTATTTGTACAGAACATTGTGTTGTTGTACAAATTAACTATGTGACAAAGGAAATTGCTCTTTTATCATTTGTAATTGGATTACCGGGATATATAAATGATAAAAGTCCATATGATTAGTTCCTGATTAATAATATATGAGACAGTATTAATCCACTAAGGTTTAATCATTAAAATATCCATAGTCGTAGTATTATCGAGATTGGACATCGATAATGCGGAATAGACTAGTATTGCACTTGTGCGTGTTATGGGAGCATAACGACATAGTTCTCATATATTTGGGTATTGGATACTCATGCAAGTGTAATAGGAGGTTATGTTTACCGATGGTACGGAAACAGCTTCGCTCTGGATAGACCCCTCGGAATTCCATTGGTAGTATGACTATATGTCTATGGAAGTCCGAATCAGGGTAGGATTATTTGGTCTTAACCTGAGACTTGCACCGCTAATACTTGCGACAATCAATATACTTTGGTTTTGGTCGTCCAGGGCTTTAACAGGTTCTGTGTACGCCTCTTCTGGGTATATTGAGAATCGTAGTGTATTGGGTGTGATGTCAAGATGGAAGTATCACTTCAGTCATATGGAGATGATGGTCACGTAGGATAAGGAACTGGTGCTCTTATATGCTGCAGCTATCGGGATAATATGACTAGGTCATGTTTATCCGATTATAGAGACTAGTTACCAGAGATCCGATATGTGCTTTGTACGGGACAAACACAATTCCAGCCCCAGGCCTAACATGTGACATCCGATACTGGATCGCAATACGTAATACTACGTATACTACGCCTGATATAGATGACATATTCCTTTAAGAATATTTCTGGAGAATTTGGTAGGCATGGTGCTTTGCTAGAAGCCAACCATGTCTTGTAAATCGGTAATAACGTAGTACTAGGTACGTACGTGTTCGGATAGTCTGATGACCAGATTTACTGCCAATATATCCGGGGATCTCATGGGTCGCTTCCTGAAGATTCACCGATGACGTATGACTCGCAAATAATTAATCTGGGATTAATTATTAGAGAGAGAAAATTAATCTAGGATTAATTACGGAGATATTTTATCTAGGATAAAATACTATTTAAAGAGAGAGAACGATTAATTTGGAATTAATCGATAAAATAATATATTCGATATATTAAACGAAATTAGATTTTGACGCGAAATTAAAATTAGATTTTAATTTGGGCGAACGAGTTAATTTAGAATTAATTCGTTAGTGACGTGAATAATAATTTTGCTAGACTTATTTAATTAAATTTGATTTAATTACGTCGCAACGGAAAATTCGTTAATTCAGAATTAGCGAACCTGAGCCTGGGATGTGTTGCGGGCCCACTCGCATTTTGAATCAAGTGGGGCCCACAAGTCACATCACAAGTCAAATCACTAGTCAACTTTTTCCAACTTTTTGGTTGATGTGAGTTGTTGGAGATTGCTTGTTTATTACACATGCTTGACTTGTGAAAGACTTGTACCAACCTTTTTTGAAAATTTTGGTTTGGTATTTGTTTTAGGAAAACAAATACACAACACACAACAACATAACTCTCTCTCTCTCTCTCTCCCTCCAACTCACGACAAAGTGCATTTTTCTCTCTTATTTTCCTTCAATGCCGAGAGCAACAAGGAGACTCAAAGGGGAATTTTGTTGCAATTTTCTCCATTACTAGCACATCAAAGGGTCATTCAAAGGTGATAGGGAAACAAACCCTTGAGCATGGAATCATTCACAAAGCTTGGAGCTTGAAGATCCAACAAGGGGACCTTGGCCGAAACATACAAAGAAGAGAAGCTTGGAGTAGAATTTTTGTTGTCATCGCATCCAAAAGTCGATCAAAGTGAGTATTTCCACAACTTTACTTTGATGTATTCGCACTTTTCATCGCTTAATTTGATCTTGGTTTGACCTAGAAAACTCAACAAAACCAAACGACATTACCAAAAACTTGTAATGTCCATATCTAGTCCGGAAGGCTGTCTTCAGGACGTCACTCTTCCTAATCTTTAATTGGTGATAACCTAATCGTAGATCGATTTTTGAAAAATATTATGCCCCTTGTAACTGATCAAACAGATCATCAATCATCGGTAGTGGATATTTACTATTGATTGTCACCTTATTCAGCTACCGATAATCTATACACAATCGTAGTGTCTCATCTTTCTTCATGACAAATAACACCGGAGCACCCCAAGGGGACACACTAGGGCGAATAAAGCCCTTATCCAACAAGTCTTGCAGCTATGCCTTCAATTCCTTAAGTTTTGCAAGGGCCATCCTATATGGAGGAATCGATATAGGCTGGGTTCCCGGTACTACATCTATACATAATTCAATCTCTTTGCCCCGTGGTAACTCTGGCAACTCATCTAGGAATACATCAGGGTACTCTCTTACCACCAGAATCTGCTCAAGGCCTATATTTTCCACTATACTTTCTGTCACATAAGCCAAATAACTCATGTTTCTCTTATGAAGTAACTTAAATGCTTGCATTGCTGATATTAAATTGTGAGGTGCTACACTCCTATCCCCCTGATAGACCCTAACTGATCGATCGAGAATATGTAACATAACGATCTTCTCCCAATAATCTAATACTGCATGGTGCATAGCCAACCAGTCCATCCCCAAAATGACGTCGAAGCCCAATATTCTCAATATTACTAGATTCTCATAACAAGTATACCCATCAATATCCAAAAGATAATGTTTCACACCTTGGGTAACTTCTATGGAACCTCCTACTGGTGTATCTATGATGATAGGTGAATATAAGGGCTCAATATCTCTACCCAACTGAGATACAAACCATGGTGCCATAAAAGAGTATGTAGCGCCTGAATCAAATAACACCCTCGCTTGTACAGAACCAATCAAAAATATACTTGTGACGACTGCATTGGATGCCTGCGCCTCCTAAGGTGTGAGGGTATACACCCTGATCTGAGCTCTACTGGAGGAAGCCTGTCCTCAATCACCTATTGACTGTCCCCTCCCTCCTACTACTTGTCCTCTACTTACGTGTCTCTGCTCTCCTCCTCCTACACTGTTGTTAGGTTATGGCTAGGGTGTAGATGAATCGGTACTAAAAGGTGGCAACTGATCTGCTGGTACCAGACAGTCTCTCTTCAGATAGCCCATTTGTCCACACCGATAACAACCAATAGTCCCAGATCGACAAGCCTCCAAATGAGTCCACCTACATATCGAATATAATGGAAGACCTAGCCCTGGCTGGGCTACGGAGGGAGAAGAAACTGCGTGAGAGGTGGCACTCTGAGTCGATCTATGATCCCGACCTTCTTGGACTGAGCCCATATCTCTACGTGTAGTGGGCGAAGCTGACATTTGCTGTTGTCTACTACGGCCACTCTATTGCGGCCTAACCCTTTCCTATGATCATGGTCTCTTCCGATATTCACTTTCTGCTTGTCTCTTTTTAATTCGCGCCTCAAACCGTAAGCAACATCTAAAACCTAAGTATAGGTAGTTGTTTATGTGAAGTGAATGGAGTGAAACAAGTAATCTCGAAGCCCATGTATAAACCTCTTCACCTTCATCTCATATGTTCTGACTAAATGTGGGGCATATCGAGACAATCATGTAAACCGCATATCATACTCAGAAACTGTAATTTACTTTCCCTGAATCAACTGCTCAAACTCTCGAGCTTTAGCATCTCTGATACTTTGCGGCAAAAATCTTGATAAGAAAGCTGTACTGAACTCAACCAATGTCAGTTAAGGAGAATCTCCTCGCCGACCATCTCGAAAGGACATAGCACGCATGGGCCTACCTCTGACTCCGGTTCTACCCTTGGGTGGCATGATATCTAAGAAATTGAAAAGAAAAAAATAGTCAATTGTATTTAAAGAAGTTAGGATTAATCAGAATGAGACATACCTCGGGACAAGGTTACTAGAGAGAACAGCCTCTTATATATAGTAGTACCTTGGGTATACTACATATATAAGACACCAATACTCTCTTACTGTAGTCACTGACTCCTTTGACCATGCTCTGATACCATCTTTACAACATCCTCGATTCGAGAATGCTACTGGAAGGAAACAGACCCCACTGTCGCCTAAGCCACTGACTTATGCAAGAGAAAACTCGCTTTTACCATGATACCATGCAATCTCATAAATAGCCACACACATAATCTTAGAATTAGCACAAATGCATAATCATAAAATATGTACATATCTGAAAATACTCATCATATACACATCATCATCATATATGTATCATACATAAGAATGGAATCACGGAAAACTACATTCTATATGAATGTAAATATGATTTGATGGACCCCATAACTAGTGACTGCAACATAAACTCTTGTCCCTGAATTAAGTCTCCAAAAATTATGCGTGGCTCACCAAAAGATGGATCATGTAAAAGAATTGGAGAGTGAGGGGTGAGTCATATGGAACTCAGTGAATAGAGCTACAAAATCAAAGAAAATTGTATCAGTAAGATTGAGTAAAATCATCTTAAATTTTAATTACTTTATGAAATCCTTTGGTTGAAAACTGATTCTTTTTCTTTCAAACTTTGAGAAATCTGTTTCTAAAATATTTCCTATTTAAAATCTCTGGAACTGTAGAAAACCTAACGCATAGGGGCATTATGTATCGTTGTTCCCCATACGCCTAACTAATGGTCGTGGAGCGTTACATATCGAAATCCCTCAAGCCACTGAACAAGAGCCATAAGTGCTGATCCATGCTACTACCTGACCCTGAAACTAGGGTCTAGGGGTGTTACGTATCGCCATTCCCCTAGTCCTGAACTAGGATCTAGAGGCATCAATCATCCCTAGTCCTGAACTACGTGTGCACATGTTCTCTGTTCATCAATTTCACAAGTTACATACCGAGCTGGGTTTTTCCCCCATGCCTCCAAAATCACCAAAAACTCATACTTTAAAATCAAAAGTTTTCTCAGAACTTTCTTATGTGCACAAAAACTGAATTCAATTTGGCTAACGACCTAAAATATTTTAAAATAAGTCTCTAGTCTAAAAATGATAAAAAAATTTCAACTTGGAAAGAAAAATCCACTCACATATTTGAAGTTTGATTAACTCCGCTTCACGTCGCTGAGAGAGATCGTGGCTCTTGTCGAGTATCTATATTAGATAAACTTAAATAGAATATGAGTTGTAATATATGATTCGAAATTAAATTAGGCTTCTTAATTTGGTTAAACTATCAACTCTATGTGTCGTGCATGAGTGTCCCTATATTGGTATGAGTCCTCCCGGGTGTCCTCTAACCTCTTTAAAAAAATGGAAATGGCTAATTAATTTTTAAATAAAAATAGTCAAGCGTCGCGACGCCAAGGTGTGCGCGATGGGATGCCCATTTGGCTGGGTTGAGGTAGAGAGTAAATTTTATTACGCATCACGACACTGGGTGCCAAGCATCACGACTTTCATTTATGTCGCGTCGTTAGGAGGCACACGTCACGACTCCCACAAAGTAGAACCAAAATAGAGGCTTTGGTTTGATTCGCGTCGCGACGCTGGCCTAGTGGCGTCGTGATACACAATAATCAGGTTTGAATCAGAGGATCTGCCTCGTTACGAGTCGCGATGCTAGCCCAATGGCATCGCGACGCTCGGCCATTCCCAAGGCCGAATTTCACCCATTCAATGATCAAGTTTTCAATTTCCATCCTTATTCATCCAAAGGCAATTCCAAACACTAACTTTACTGGCATGCTAAGTTCTTAACATCCCAACATCCCCAAATTCTATTATCCTTACTTAGTGCTTCAACTAGAGTGATGCCAAAAAATTTCCCAAACATGAACTTCTCATCACACGACCATTAATAATCACACTACTCTCAATCAACAACACATTACAAATATTAATTCCTCAATACTCAAAATTCCAAGATTCGGGTCAAATATTTCTTACCTTTTCCCAAAGTCTTTCCTCACTAGTAAAGTCTCTAAACTTCCATTTTCTTCTTCTTAGGCTTGCTTGTGATGAACTATCCTAAGTTGTCTTCAAAATTTTGAAAGAGGAAATGAAATTCTTCTCATTTGCACTTCAATGTCTCACGTCCAATGGGAAAGAAAAATTGTAAATTTTTGTTACCTTAACCATTTTTTAATTTTCAAGAAGTGAGAAAATTTTTCTAGAGATTTGAAATTAAATTGGGCCTAAATTTGGGCTAACATGTATTAATCTTATTTAGGCCTACATGCTTCAAATATACTAATGGGCCTTGGTTTGGACTAGGCTTAGTTTATTGAAGAAAGTGGCCACCTCATTGGTGTACACTTAGGCCCATTAGTTAACACTAGATCCGAATTGAGTAAGGTCTGTGGGTTTCTAAGTCGTCTAAAAAATATTTCCCGCTAACGTTCCAGTACAACACTAGTTGAAATTATGAAAAAATTTGGGTCGTTACAGGAAACAAGAAATTTTCACGCGTATAACGATATAAATAGAAATCGCACAACCGATTCTCGAAACCACCCGTTTTCCAACGCGACGAAACTTCACTTATAAATATTCCAGCCTATTTTCCAACACATAAAGTCTTATTTTCAAATATCATTCAGTTCCAAATTCTAAACTTCAATTCGAAAATCTTCCAGAACCGTGAAAAATATTCGGGATATTACATTCTCCCCTCCTTATAAAAATTTCGTCCACGAAATTTGTCTGTCCTTATGTCTGATCATTCGGAACTGAACATATGTACATGACCATCTTATCTGTATTCAGAAGTCACCTCACTTTACACCTTTTCAAAAGTCACGTATTCCACACATCAATATAAATCATGCTATTTCGAAATAAAACACATCGAATCAAACATTGCATGTCAAAAACACATCAAACTTATCATCTCGAATCACACTCATTTATACGAACACGCTCAAACCATTTAAAACTCATCCATCAATAGAAAAAGAAAGTCGAACACAGATTCTATACAGTCAATCACATATATCGTCCGAAATGAGGAACATAACACATGTTCTTTACACGAAATCCAATATAGTATCAAAACGGAAACTTAACACGAATTTCATAATATCAATTTCGTCCATAATAAAAAATGGAACTAATTCATTTCACATCATGTCATTATACATCATATATTAAAAACGACATCAATATTAAATACATACATATCCCATCACGCATACAACTTTGTATTGCTGACAACATAATATGCATAACCATCACAACACTCAAAAGATATGTGACTAACCATAAACTTACATACATGCTATTATAACGAATGTAGGAACCACTTTCCTAGCACATCGGAAACACGTTAGACACCCGAGATCGAACTAGAAAAAATTTTCTACCCTTTTCTCCCTAAGGCCGAATCTGACCAGCTCCACCACTAAAATTTTGCTTCTGTTTTCAACAAGATTTCAGTCCCGGAACAACAGTGAAAATTTAGACTATTTTGAACCCGAAATGTGTCTAACTCGCTACTCAAATCAGCCATTGTTTGCGTCAATTGCCACTAAGTTTCAGGTATGATTTTTTAGTAAAACTCAGCCCCAACACAGTCCTAAAACACCCTGAATGACCCCCAAAAATTCTGGATTAAAATGAATTCAAAGTGAGCCCCGTTACAAACTTTTTGTATGCGGTAGTTGTAGGGGTTTTAGGCGGCAATTCCGGGTAAACGCAGCGGAACGCGGAAAATCAAAATTTTCCGATTTCAATAATTTTTCTTGGGTTAATTACTCAATACTTAAAAACTGAAATTTTTACCCAAAAATCAGATTTTTCATTAATTACCGTTTAAGCCATAAACTTTGTATTTTAATCATTTTAGTCCTAAATTGTCAAATACAATTTTAATTGATTCCAAATCAATCCCAAAATGATTTATACATGTCTTATACAAGAAAATACAATTTGAAATTCAAGAAACTAATTTTTCCCAAATTGCCGAATAGGTCCCTCAACTTTCCAAGAATTGCACTTTGGTCCAAATCGTTTCAAAACCATTCAGGATCAAGTCCAATCAACACCAAAATTAATATGCATCATATATACATCATTAATTGACACATATATGAAAAGCCCCAAAATTGGAGTAGGTTATGAACCCTAATTTTACAATTTCCACAAATTGAAAAATTAACACCAAATTAATTAAATCCAACACTTTAATTCAATTCCCACCACACCAAACAAGTCTCATATGTTGGGAAGCGGCGAGTGCGTAGCGAAAAATCAAAATTATTATGCCGCTTTCCCTTTGCCCAAGACCCAATTGTTTTGATTATTCTACAAGCCTAGGCATGTTACTATATATTCTAAGCATAAAACTCATAAAACATGCAAATAACATAAACCTAAACATGCTAACTATCATAAGAACTCTAATTAAAATAAAGAAAGAAAAAGACTTACTTGAACCGAAGACTCATCCAGTCCTCCCTCCAATCTACAAGCTTTTCTCGAACTCAGCAAACTCTTCCACGTTCCAAAGAGCCACCCAAGTGTGTGGCCTCCAAAGATGCACACACCAAAGCCAAAACTCAACGGCAAGACTACGCCTTGAGTGCACAGGTATTTTGCCCTTGGTGCTAGCCTAGGCAAATACCTCAAAACTTTTAACTCGAGATTCCTCTAGTCAATTAGACTTAAGGATCCTCAAAATTAGTGGCTTACTCTTAAACTTTAGAGTTGATCACTTATATAAACCCAAGATATGAAAGATTTGGTGTAAAAAATTTGTGAAGAATTCTTTGGGTTTATATAGTGCTACAAAGACAACAAAATTAATTAAGAATCCGATGTGGGATAAAAGCTAATTTAATCTTAGCCATTGGATCTTAATTTAGTGGTTTAATGAGATTATAAAACCCTAATAAGAGTTTGGGTCGAATTGAAATTCAAAACAAATAAATTTTTTTAACTATTCACATTACTATTCACGTGAATAGTAATTTTTTTTTATTCCAATTCCCAAAGTGCCCCCATCGTCATTCACCAATCCCTAAGCCACTATGGAACCTCATAAATGATCTGTTCAATGATTAAACACATTGAACCATTTATGAACAATTCCTACAGCAATCATATATGCTGTTATATTTATACTGTGCACTGTTAACCAATGATTTCGACTTTATTGTGTGTGACCTTTTGGGTTCCCCTCAAGTTGGACATGAAATGTATCATGATAATTTTATCGAATATAAATTATCCTCCGATCAGATGGTCGTTCGATTTCAATGACCAAGGTTGACATCTAACAATATGCTAAGGCCCCCAAATGGAAGGAAAAATATATATACCCATTCTGTATGCGATTTACATATGATACGGTTCATCGCCTCACTGTATCCCCACCTATTGACCCAGGGTACGGAAAGTGTCTACCCATATGGTCAAATGTATGATGTTGATAGTGTCATGAATCATGCTAACCCAAGAATCTCACATGATTCTTCCGCTGTGGCCACAGTCTCAAGCACTGATCACACATATCAACCCACGAACCAGAATACTACTCTTATAAGAAAATATTATCCGAGAGAGAGTTGCGATTCTCTGTTGTATCTTTACAAACTTCATGTGTTTCAACAAATGACCCAATCATACCCTTATGACCGGATCTTTTGAACCGGGGAAGGAGAATGTCAAAGTTATTTGATCCACACATAAGATTGTAAAGACCTCAAGTCTAAGGACTAGTCATATAATCGATACATGAAAGTTTTCACATACATATGGGATAAACACTCCATATGAAAACTTTCGGCGGTCAGTTCGATGAACACGAGCAACTCATACATCCATGTGATACACCAAGCGGACGAATCTCCGCTAGTAGCCTATGAGATCGGCTACCCCACTTAAGGGCGGATCATATCATCATGCTAGTCTCTCCACTTTGTGAACGCCCAGATTATTCACAAAATAATAACTAGGAACGTTTAAGAGTAATGATTCTCATAAGGCGTGAAAGCCATCATCTTATTACTCCAAGGGCTTTATTACAGTGTTTGATGATTCATATAAGTTATGTAAGACACGTATAATAAAGATTACCATTTTATTAATTAATGAAAATATTACAAATACATGTACATATAGCCCATCCACAAGTTGGGTATAGGGCATATCCCTAACAATCTCCCACTTGCACTATAGCCAACTAGTATGAATCTGGACACTATACTCTCGGGTGTGCCTATCATGCTTTTGTTGAGTCAGCCCTTTAGTCAGAGAATCTGGAAGATTATCTTATGTGGGTATTTTCTCTATAATAACTTATTTTCTCTCAAAAATCTCCCTGATGAGATGAAATCGCCTGAGTACATGCTTGGATTTCTGGTGGGACCTTGGTTCCTTTGATTGAGCAATGGCACTCGTGTTGTCACAGTACATTGTGATGCCATTCTTTATCACGGGAAGCACTTCCATCTCCGTGATGAACTTCTTTATCCAAACTGCTTCTTTAGCAGCCTCAGATGCTGCAATATACTCGGCTTCAGTGGTGGAGTCCGCTTTAGTTGACTGCTTTGAGCTTTTCCAACTGACAACACAGCCATTCAAAGTAAACAGATATCCTGTTTGCGATCTGTTGTCATCCCTATCGGTCTGAAAGCTCGCATCACAGTAACCAATGACTTTCATCTCAGAACAATCTCCGTATGTCAAAAACACATCCTAAGTTCTTCTCAGATACTTGAGGATTGTTTTGACAGCTGCCCAGTGTTGCTCACCAGGATTTTCCTGATACCTGCTCGTTATGCTAAGAGTATAAGAGACATCAGGTCTTGTACATAGCATGGCGTACATGATCGATCCTATTGCTGAAGCATAAGAGATCCTACTCATACGCTCTCTATCTGAAGGAGTATGTGGACATTGCTCCTTAGATAATTTGATTCCATGACAAGTAGGTAAATTACCTCTTTTGGAATCTTCCATTTTGAACCTTTTCAAAATCTTATCTATGTACGTAGATTGAGAAAGTCCTAACAACCTCTTAGATCTATTACGGTAGATCTTAATGCCGAGGATGTAGGCTGCTTCTCCCAAATATTTCATGGAGAAATTCTGAGATAACCATTGCTTGGTGGCTTGCATCATGAGAATATCATTCCCGATGATTAATATGTCATCGATATATAATACAAGAAATACAACAGCACTCCCACTACTTTTCCTGTAAACACAAGGCTCGTTTACATTTTTGATCAAGTCAAATTCTTTGATTGTCTCATCAAATCGTATATTCCAACTTCTGGAGGCTTGCTTGAGTCAATAAATGGATAGTTTAAGCTTGCATACTTTATTATGATCATCCTTAGATGCAAACCCCTCTGGTTGTGTCATATAGACTTCCTCTACGAGGTTTTCATTAAGGAAAGCTGTTTTGATATCCATCTGCCAAATCTGATAATCAAAGTGTGTAGCTAGTGCCAGTAAAATTTGAATGGAATTTATCATTGCAACAGGCGAGAAGGTTTCGTCATAGTCAATTCCTTGGATTTCTCTATAACCTTTCGCCACCAACCTAGCCTTATAGGTTTGGATGTTGCCTTCTGCATCAGTTTTACGCTTGTAAATCCACTTGCAGCCTATGGGTTTTATCCCTTCAGGTGCATCTACCAAGTTCCAGACTTGATTCTGATACATAGAGTCTATTTCAGATTTCATGGCCTCAAACCACTTGACTGAATCAATGTCACGCATTGCTTCGTCATAACTTGTGGGATCGTCATTATCAATGACCTGATCATGTTCCTCATTAATATGAAAACCATATCTTTCAGGCTAATGTCTTTCCCTACCATACCTTCTGAGTTCATAACCTTGTGGTTGTTCCATCGCTGCCCTTTTGAGGGGCCTGGGGTTTAGTTCTATGTTAGTTTATTCTTCTCGTACCTCATCGAGGTCAAGTCTACTCCCACTATATTTCTTGAGAATGAATTCATTCTCTAGAAATTTATCATTTCGTGAGACAAATGTTATTTGTTCATTTGGGACGTAGAACACGTATGCTCTTGAGTTCAAGGCATATCCTACAAACTTACATTTAACTACCCTATCATCCAATTTGTTAGTTTGTATGAGCTTGACATATGCGTCACATCCCCAAACTCTTAGATAACTAAGACTAGGACGTTTCCCAGACCATAACTCATATGGTGTTTGACTAACAGTCTTGGAAGGAACTTGGTTTAGTAGTAGTGTTGCAGTTTCTAAAGCAAGACCCCAAAATGAAAGAGGTAGATCCGTGTCTGGCATCATTGATCAGACAATATCTAATAATGTCCGATTTCTCCTTTCGGAGACCCCATTATGATGTGGAGTTCCCGGAGGAGTCCTTTGGGAAATAATGCCATTTTCTCTCAAGTAATCTTGAAATTCGTTGCTTAAGTATTCACCACCTCGGTAAAACCTTAGTGACTTAATACTTTTGTTAAGCTGGTTTTCTACTTCAGCCTTGAATTCTTTGAATTTCTCAAAGGCTTCAGATTTGTACCGTATAAGGTACACATACCCATATCGCGAATGATCATCGATAAAGATAATGAAGTAGGAGAATTCACCTCTAGCGGTGACTGAAATTGGTCCGTATACATCAGAGTGTATGAGTTCTAATGTCTCCGCTGCACGCTGTCATTTACCTTTGAAGGGTAATTTTGTCATTTTACCAAGTAAACAAGACTCATAAGTTCCATAAGGTTTATATTTGAAGGGTTTGAAATATCCATCCTTATGTAGCTTAGTTAATCTTGTTTCGTTGATATGACCTAAGCGACTGTGCCATAGAAGTGATTCATTGAGATTATTCGAGTTAACGTTGTATATATTAGAGGTTGAACATTCTTTGTTAGTTTGTAAGACATAGATACCATTATTCAAGATACCATATCCATATTTTATTTCATTGAAATAAATAGAACATTCATTACAACTTATTAGGCATGATAAACCTTTATTACATAAAGAAGAAATTGAAATGATGTTCTTTACTAGAGAATGTACATAAACACAATCTTCTAAGTCTAAAACTAAACCATTTGACAAAACTAATGAATAAGTCCCCACGCACAATGCATCCAATTTTGCTCCATTACCCACGCGTAAGTCAACCTCCCAATGACGGAGTCTCCTACTGTTTCTCAGGCCCTGCACATTGTTACATAAGTGAGTCCCACAACTGGTGTCAAGCACCCAATTATAAGGTTCAGAGTTTTGAGAATATAGTTCAATCATATACAACATACCTGAAGCATTGGGCTTCTTGGCCTCTTGGGTTTCCCTAGCTTCTTTGGCTTTCAAGGATCTGCAGTTTTTCTTCCAATGACCATTCTTTCCAAAAAAGAAACATTCCCCATTTCCCTTTTTCTTCTCCACCTTACCATTGGGCTTTAAGTGATTTGTAGCCTTGGCCTTGCCCTTATTTTTCTTTGGGCCTCGTGGCTTCAGGTCCATACCCGTAAGCATGACAGAGGTTTTAAGCTCCAGTTTCAATTCCTTCTCTGCTTGCTTTATCAGATTGTGCAATTCTGCTAAAGTAGCTTCTTTATCAGACAAATGAAACTGCATAATAAAGTTAGAGAATTCTTTTGGTAAGGACTGAAGAATTAGATTGTGACCTATCTCATGATCCATGATGAACCCGAGGTTGGCCAATTTTTCAATGTGGCCAATCATCTTAAGCACATGTCCACTAATAGATCCTTCATTATACCTTGTTTGTGTTGGTTTATTCTAAGGTCCCAAGATCAAATCAAGACATGAAATTATGTGTGAACACATCAACGGAGGTAGCGGAATACTCACATTGATCGGTAGAGTCGATTGGAGACGATTCAAGCCC